>OZ024734.1:12697197-13097197 GCA_964016875.1 Fallopia convolvulus
ATTCCTGCTTTATAAATTAAACCATCATCAAATAACAAAGTTACATTTTGATAAACGTTATCGACTCTACCAAGCCAAGGACCAAGCACTATAAAATCCCTAATTATAGAATTCGTTACACGTCCAAATTCCTAGTGGACACATTTGTTATACGTGATCCCTCAACGGTTAACAAATCAACAAAGACATTAACATCCTTCACTAGACCCACTTGCCCAGTTCGGTTCGATGTAGAGGATACAATTTCTCATTGTGTAAGGCATCAGCCAATAAAAGTCACATCACTGAAATGATGTGTTGACTTAGAACAATCCGACCATGATACTCGAACCTGATCAACTGACAAGAAACATACCTTTTTGTTCCCATCACTTTTGATGTCTTTTGCGCTCACACTCAAATTACTGTTTCTGACATTATCAGCCTCTTAAGTTTCTGGCATCATCATCATCAGTTCCACTTTTTAGGTCACCACTAACTTTAATAACAACCTCTAATATCTTTATGGCACTATGCTAGACAAGATCCTACATCGAGATAACCGTCATTCATAGCTGAGTGAAAAAGAGAAGACAATTTGTATCATAAAAACCCTAGAATGGAACCAAATACGTCAAATTTGAGCAACAAGTTCAAAGAAAACAATTTTAAAGGTAAACAATGAAATTGATGAGCAATATAAATACATGTATCATTATCACTACTACATTCTGAGGGCAAGGACCTTCAAACGAACCATGGCGGACGATAAAACAAGAAGAAAAGGATATAAGAAGAGAATTACCTTCAAAAAGAAAGTCTCGTGCTTGCTGCGACAGATAGTTTCTCGGCAGCGAAATTTTGCGAACTCCGTTTTTCGGATGCGCACTCCGGTTCCGGTCTATGCAGATCCTAAACATGCCCATGAATATACGAATTTTTTTGTGCGGGTTTGAAACTTGCCCATATTTTGTGGTATTTTCGTGTGCGGGTTTAAAACTCGTCCATATTTTATTCCATTTTCTTGTACGGGTTTGAAAAACTGCCCATATCGTAGTGTGAAACACAAAATTGAGAGTGCGCAAATGAACCGCCTTTCTCAGGCTTGCTGCGGAGAGCAATTGTCGCCTTATCTTTTTCCAATTTTTTGTTTTTTAAAAATCTAGACTAACGAAAAAATAGAATATCATATATTTAATAAAATAATTTCGATTTGTCATCATGTTTGATTTTACTCATGTTTAAAACTATGACTTTCTCAACAAAAAGTAGCTTTGCTATTTTAATGAAATTATTCAATTATTCAATTTAATATTTCTTCTTAAAAAATATACCAGCTACTATACTACTTACCATTTAAAATTCCTCAATTGTTTGACCTTCAAAATATGGTTTGATATTATTAGACTTCAAAATATGCTCAATTTTAAATATCTAGTGCATTTAATCCTATGTCGAAACTTTCCTAGAACACATCGCACATAACCTATCCATGAAATACTAACCTTAGACTAAAGTAAATAAACAAACAACAATCACTCAAGCACATAGATTTAGTCCAAGGTATTAATAATAGAATTCAAAACTAGGCTACCCACTCAAGTTCTTTATTTAGATGCTTACTCACACTGATCTTTTTAATGACCAAACATATACACATTGGGTTGCTGATAGGCTATTTTCCTACACCGCAAGTATACGGTTCGGTTGTAGTAATCAAGGTGTCGAACACAAGGAACTTTGTAGTATTGATTATAACACGATTCAGTAGACTAAGCCAAAAATAAGAAAAGGAGTTGTAATTGTATTCCGAAATAATTAAAATCAAAAGTAAGAAGAAACTATCAATGGAGAAAAGCATTCCAAGGTCAGGATCCCCACAATGATTATTCAGTAGATTACCGGTGATATTTATTTGGATTTCAATTCAAATGTTGTTTGAAGGACTAACTATCTCAAGTGTCAACATTAACTCTTTTCAGACGATTAATGCATGTACCTAGACTCGACTAGCAGTCACTCTCGCACAAAGCAAGTCTTATTTAGGTCCTTTAAGTTCTTTAGAGATCAATGAATCAATAGAAATAACATCCGCTCTCGCGCTCCGTTAGGACTACTCAATCAATAATTTCTAGGATAGGTTAAATTCCACATGTGAATTAAGTCACTCTCGCACAAATAATTCAACAAGTTCAAACCTAGGGATCTAGCATGAATTAACAATTTGTAAATTCAATTCAATCAACCTCTTGTTATTTTTATCTCCTCTCGGTCTCAAATCATAACAAGATTCCTAATTCAAGCAAATTAGGTCATTAAGCATCCTAGGTTGAATCAAACAACAATTCAAATATCAATTCAACCAAACATCACCCTTAGATCTACTTACTAAACCATTGGGTTCACCCTTCCTTAGAACTAAGAATTTAGCTAGACATAATATGAAGAGAAAAGCAATCCAAATCAAAGAGAAACATACCAATTGTCTTTTCAATAGATCTCAATTCAACTTCCAATCAAGTCTTGCAAAAATCCACAAATCTCCAATCTAGGGTTCTTCCAAAGAGAGAAACTAAGAAAATAAAACCTCCTCCTTATCCAAACTTAATCTCCAAGTATTTATATGAAACCCTAAAAACATAAGATAGAAAAGACCGAAATTAATAAATAAAACACGCGGAGGAGAAATCTCGGAAAAAAGACGCGACTCGGTCCAAAACTCGGTCGTGACCTGGACCGAGTTTTGTAACCCTCGGTCCAAAACTCGGTCGTGACCTGGACCGAGTTTTTGCCTGGTGGACTGCTCCGTTCAAAACGTTGAATGAGCTTTCTTCTGTGTCTTCCATCGAGCTTTTGCCCATCTTCTCTTCAATTCCTTGCATCCGCTTGACTCCTAGACAGTTCCTATCGGGTTGCTCCACTCGTCCTTGTCCTTGTTGTTGCCATAACTCCTTGAATCCACCTCCAAATGATCCTAAAATCAAACAAGGCAAGAGTAGAAACCGAAACTACAAATTCTACTAAAAAGACAATAAAACCAACATGAAAAGAAAATAAAAACATCTAAACTAAGGAAATAAACATGCTTTATCCTAGACTAAAATGCATGCTATCAGTTGCGTATTTTAAAACCATCTAGGCTCTTATGTCCGGATGAGTGGGATCATACCTCCCAAAGAATAAACATGGGCTCCTACGTTCCAACAAAGGTACTTAGCTAGGATGCAACACCCCGCAACACATGTTGAGTGGCATGGTCATGACTAGCATCAAGGTCTAATTCCATCCTCATGCAAATATTATAAAGAGATGTTCATGATTTAGTAAATTTACACACCTAATTAATATGCTAAACTCACTACAACAAGTCTCAAACAAGACTACAAACACACAAGGTCAAATATAGATCAAGACATAAGTTCAATACTTATATTCATTCATTGATCTGGGTCTCGATCAACTTTATCATACTCATAGCTCCACGAAAAGGGAGGACAATCACACAATGGACAAGACCAATCCATCCTTTACATTTTTATATGCGCATTTGATAAGTCCGAGGATAAATTCAGATAGGAGCAAAACTTACTTAGTCAAGAGTTAATTCGCAAAATCATTTTTAAAATTAACATCAATGTCGTCAACATATACACCATCAATATTATTATGGTTATAATTACTATATAGATATCATACTCTAGTTATCAATATACTTATTATTCTATAACCATTAATATTAATATTGTCAATCTTTTCAAAATACTTATGTTTAATCAATAATCAAGACAACCAGCTGATTAACTTCCAACATTTTAAATGTAATAACTCATGTGGTGTAACAAATATGCAATGCATCACACCAATTTACACAACAAAACACACAAGTAACACAAACAAAGGTTATTTAGACAATTAACATAAAACAAACAATTGATTTAGCTGAGCAAGTATGACAATTTACCTTAACCAAGTAGATAGATCAAGATGTATGCAAATTAGCTTCAAGATTCCAAAGAATGGATTTTGCATTGGATCTCGAACGATAATGCATGAACGGTGCGATTTAAGGCAAAACAGGACGAATCGGACAGGCTTCGTGTTGAACCGGTCATCTTCTTCACCCACTATTACCCTTCTCACGCATTTGTAGCATCAGCCACAAAAAATGGCTCGGCGCCGGCTCCAAATGTCAAAAAATAGAGCGGGGCCGATGGCTATGGATCCTTGAAACCGAGATGGAGCTAATGGCGCTGATGGCATTGAAAAATATTAACGGACCTGAAAGATATCATCGAAAAACAAAGTAATGATTCTAAAGGAAACAAGACCAGACTGTCATTGATTCGTTGGCTCGTTTTGGGCTCAATAGGAGTCGGTTTGGTGCGGAACTAGTGGCATTGGGTTGGTAAGATCACGTGTGATTGGTGGGCAAATTTTAGTTGTGAGTGGAGAGATAACGACCCGGACTAGAGAAGTGGTCATTAAAATTGGGGAATAATTCGGGTTTGGTTTTGGGAGTGATTACGGGGCGATTTGTGGACAGATTTTGACGATTCAAGAGTTGAATTCCGCTATTCTGAGGATGAGGAATCTGAATGATTGGAAAAATCGAACTAAAAGTAGTCTAATGAGCCTATCTAAGAAGCAAACCGGAAAAAACAGAGGTGAAGTGTTTGATTTGGTTTCGGGTGAAGAATTCGGAGCCCAAATTGCTCGTTTTGGGCTCAATAGGAGTCGGTTTGGTGCGGAACTAGTGGCATTGGGTTGGTAAGATCACGTGTGATTGGTGGGCAAATTTTAGTTGTGAGTGGAGAGATAACGACCCGGACTAGAGAAGTGGTCATTAAAATTGGGGAATAATTCGGGTTTGGTTTTGGGAGTGATTACGGGGCGATTTGTGGACAGATTTTGACGATTCAAGAGTTGAATTCCGCTATTCTGAGGATGAGGAATCTGAATGATTGGAAAAATCGAACTAAAAGTAGTCTAATGAGCCTATCTAAGAAGCAAACCGGAAAAAACAGAGGTGAAGTGTTTGATTTGGTTTCGGGTGAAGAATTCGGAGCCCAAATTGCTCGTTTTGGGCTCAATAGGAGTCGGTTTGGTGCGGAACTAGTGGCATTGGGTTGGTAAGATCACGTGTGATTGGTGGGCAAATTTTAGTTGTGAGTGGAGAGATAACGACCCGGACTAGAGAAGTGGTCATTAAAATTGGGGAATAATTCGGGTTTGGTTTTGGGAGTGATTACGGGGCGATTTGTGGACAGATTTTGACGATTCAAGAGTTGAATTCCGCTATTCTGAGGATGAGGAATCTGAATGATTGGAAAAATCGAACTAAAAGTAGTCTAATGAGCCTATCTAAGAAGCAAACCGGAAAAAACAGAGGTGAAGTGTTTGATTTGGTTTCGGGTGAAGAATTCGGAGCCCAAATTCGATCGAACCAAGCCACAAATTTGGAGGATTCTTGTTGGGCTTTGTTTGTGGTTGAAAGGGGAAGGATCAAGGCCTTTTATAGGACCAAAAACTGATCCTATTTGGATCAATTTGAGAAAAATTCCGAATTGCAACCAATCATTAATTCACAATAGTATTAAGGCTTGTCTCCTCCTTTGCTATCTCACCTGGAACTCCACATATTTGGACTCGGAGAAAGTGATTTTAATTGGTGCCAAATTCCATTTCTGCTAACCACATTAGGTAAAAGTTCAAATGATTGATTGGGTTCTACTAAATTGAAAAAATATATCATGTTCATATAGTTATAAGATTCATGCATTTATGGGTAAACGTAACATATATTCTAAAAAACACTAGACGACCCCTGCGATGTGGAGAGGGGCCTGCTAAACGAGTTAGAAGACTAGACGTACGTACAGGATAGGACCGTTCAACATCGCAAGGCCTAAGCAGGCGCCTAGAGCAAACAGTGCATGTTTACACGACGTTAAAGGCTAAATGTATATAGACCTAAATGACCAAGTGCTTACGAGTTCAATAATTAGATGTCCATGATGGAGATTCATGTATATACGTCATAAATGTACTAGCTAGCTTCACTTCATCCTAGGGAACTAAAGTAACTAATTAAAGTAATACTCCCTTCGTCTCACAATGCAATTTAAAGGCTTTTAGAACTTTACACACATATTAAAATAAACTTAAAATAGAATACTCCTATATTTAATAATTGATTTTACATTTATAATAAGTATTTCAATGCAGAGGAGACCACCAGGGGCCCCGGTACGTAGATGTGAGAGGTTGGTTCTCGGCGATTTTCACTGGGGCAGAGGTAGACCAAAGAAAAGTTGGAAGGAAGTCATAAATAGGATCTCGCCTTGCTAGATATTTCAGTGGACCTGACAAATTGTAGGAATCTTTGAAAGGAGAAGATTATGATGGAGGAGCGGTAGCTGGTTTAGTCATAAAATAGGATTTCTCTCTCCCTCTCTCTCACACCCTCTCTCTGGTGTCGTGTTTTTTCCCTTGTTTTTGGTCTTTAGGCCTTTTTTACACACCCTCTCGATTCCTACGTCGAGGGAAAGGTGGATACATCATGGCCTCCTAGACGTAGGAATCACTGGGTTGGTGTTGTTGTTGTTGAATAAGTATTTCAATGCAATAACTCACGAGTAAATTTGAGAAAAATCACTAATTACAACCTATATTTAATAATTGATTTTACATTTACAATAAGTGTTGCTCAAGGACTGAAGACGAAGGAGAGACGAAGTGACGAAAAGAACGATTTTGATGTGATCCGACTTGGGGTCGGACTGTTAGGTTGTTCGATCTAGGCTCAAGCTACCGGATCTTCTCCGTAGGGGTAATCAAGATAAATACGAATCACTCTAAGATGGCTCGCGGGTCTCTAATGCTCGCTTGGGCGAGGGTGGGACGAGACAAAATCAAGGGAGTGGTTAGAAAGAGGTGATGTCCGGACCAAAAGGAGGAGGATCTCGATACCATATTATAGTCTATAGGCCATTAACGTGGGGTGCACACGACCTCCCGTGCATATAAACGTGTTGAGTCCAACTCAAAACAACTCAAAAACCAAGTGAGGTTCATCTTGAAATCAGTTGGTGATAGAAAAAGTAACTAATAAACTTATATATGATTTTATGTAGTCTCTACTTTTAGATATAAGTGTTAATACGTATTCTCAACAGGATCACTCAAAATTGTTACCAAAGTATAATAGTACAAACAAATGGTACATATGCTCGCTTTTGGTGATCAAAAAGCTATTGTGATCAATAGTTACAAGCTTTTCATTGCTTGTAAATCCAGCAAGGAATAATTAACTTGCAGCCTTCCTCAACCCTTGGAATCATTTAAATGTCTCATCTTTCATTGTTCAATTTATCTCAACCTCCTTAATTACGTCCTGTAAAACTTAGAGATTAAGCTCAAGACTTCACAAAAGCTTCAAATGGCATGTTGGAACAAGCCCAAGACCGGTCATGTACATCTAGAACCTCCGGAGGATATTAAGGAGCTGTTCGCGAATCCGAATTACTCGGATAATAATGGGCTAATGTCCCTTGATCAATTTCACAAGTTCTTGTGTGAATTCCAGAGGGAAAACCATCACATTGACGCTGAAGATATAATCAAACGTCAACTTGATCATCGTCGCATTACCCAACAAAACGGCCTCCATCTTGATGACTTCTTTACCTATCTTTTTGGGGACCTTAATCTTCCTCTCCCTAACGAGGTAGTAATAATGTTAACTCTCTTTATCAATTTTTCTGTACGTGCGTATACATTTTAGTTTTTTTCTCAAGGAACATATATATTTTACTTTCTTATAACAGATTTATAAATTAACAAGAAAGACTCTTTTTCTACCTTAGAAATACTTACGTCTATAACCGTTGTCTTACCTCAAGGGTATGTTTAGATGTCAATGTGGTAAGATAACAATTTACTTGTATAAGTTGACATGTGTATTTATTGTTTACTTGTACGTGTTTAGGTGCATCAAGACATGACTGCTCCAATAGCTCACTATTTCATTAGCACGAGGGTCAAAATACGTTTGTTTTCGCCTCGCAAAGGCCCGCTGAAGCCAACAAAGATGAAGAGAAATATTGCAGCAATTAAAGAAGCTTTAAAAATGGGGGTTCGAATGATTCAATTGGATCTTTCCTATATTCCAAATAAGAATGGGGGTATCCACAATCGTAGCCATGAAGAGTAATTAAGATCCCAATCATACTTTAATTAAACTTCTTGCTTCAATTGATTAATTTTGTAATAGACTAATAGGACATTTACAATTTCACCAAGAAAACTGTATATATATATATATATATATTTAAGTAATGTTAATTGTTTCTGGTTCTGAAAAACTGCATATCGTGCAGTTTAGATATTCGCGGGAGCCTAAGACATTATATGGAAGCAATCAAGGAAAATGCTTTTAAGAATTGTGATTATCCTATGATAATAGCATTTGAAGGTGATTATGATTCAAGGATTCAGACCCATGTAGCAGAGGTACGAGTAAACATTTTATTAATTATTTCGATTTATCAATTTGTTGTATCAACTAGTATCTATAACTATATGTTTGCGAATTCTAAAGTAATGGTTATGTGTCTTGTTGTATAGATGGTCCAAACAATATTTGGAGGTAAATTGCATAATCCACAAGTGGAGCCCCAAGCAACTCTTTCACCAGAAAATTTAAAGAATAAGATCTTATTCACCCAAACACCAAAAGACCATGAGATGGAGAAAGAAGAGCGCACCCAAAAGGTTAAGAATTCTACAAAGAGAGACGCGTCCAGACAAGCAAATGTATATATGTAGCTTTCAAACCCTTATAATGAGATCCAATTATTACTGGAGAATTATCTTAATTAATTGCTACATTGCTTAATTTTGATTTGAATCTTAACCCTTGCAGATGAAGATGGAAAAAGATGAAAATAAAGAGTATAAGAGCTTGATTACATTTGATGATGTGAAGCTAAAGCGCAGTCTAAGCGAGACATTAGCTGCTAAATATGACAGCATTTGTTACTTTAGATTGACACAACCAAAGCTGGAAAATGCCATAAAAACACATGGATCTCAAATTGTGGAGTATGTTTGATGGGGTTCTTTATAAATAAATAAAAAAATTGAAATTTTATTAGAGATTATAAATTATTGTGCCATTTTATCTCCAGTACATTCTTCTGACCAGGTTGCCTAATTAATGTCATTCTTACTGATCTCAGATTCACCCAGAGAAATTTGTTGACGGTTTATCCAGTAGATAAACTTTCGGGTTCTTCGAATCGGAACCCATTGACTTGCTGGAGTCATGGAGCTCAAATGGTTGCTGTTAATACACAGGTGAAATTATTGTCTCTTTTCCTTACCACAATTATTGTCTATTCATTCCTATTTTGTTTTATGTTTCATGAACCATCACAGGGTCATGATAAGTACCTTGGAGTCATGCAAGGAATGTTTAGGGCCAATGGTGGATGTGGTTATGTTAAGAAACCAGAAATCTTGCTTAAAGGCGTCGACGATAAGATCTTTGATCCTAAAACTACCCTACCAGTTAAGAAGACTTTAAAGGTACAAAAAATATGCTCTATCAAGCATAACTGGTCTTTTCTGTATATACTATATATCTTGTCTAATTTGAACTTCAATTTGTGTATATATACTTATACATATACATACAGGTGAAAATATATATGGGTGATGGATGGCATTTGGATTTCTCTGCTGCAAAATTTGACTTACTTTCTCCACCAGATTTCTTCTTAAAGGTAAGTTCCTAATATAGAGCTTTTTCTGTTGTTTCTAGAGTTTATATCTTGCATAAAATATATATTGAAATATCCTTTATCATAGACCTATTCCTAATAAAACTCTGAAGTCTAGCAAGTAATGCAAACAATACATTCAAGATATGCATTAAAGTTTATAGGTCTGTTTGGATGAAATCATAGTGAAAAATTATTTTTTGTTTATAAGGTTTGATGAGGCCATTTAAGTGAAGTGGTATGCCAAACAGAAACTTAACTTGTAAAAATTCTTACAGGTCCAAATATTTGGAGTTACAGCTGACAATGCAAAGGAGGAAACAGATCTTGAACAAGATAAATGGAGACCCAATTGGAATCAAGAATTTGAGTTTCCCCTCACAATTCCAGAGTTGGCTTTGTTAAGAATTGAAGCTCGAGATTTCGATGATGACGGAAGTCATGCCTTTGGAGGCCAAACTTGCTTGCCAGTGTGGGAGCTTAAAAGCGGATTAAGAACAGTTCCACTCCATAATAAGCGAGGAGAGCCGTACAAAAATGTTAGGCTTCTCGTTCGGTTTGATTTCATTGATCATAACTCGTAAGTGGTTGGTTCAAGAATCAATATTGTTCTGTTATGGGTTTCTGTTTATTTGTATCAATACATTACATCCGTGAGTAAAATTGATTGAAACAATTGTGAATTGAAAAAGTTAAGGATTGATTTACGGTTATACATTGCTCTAATTACCTTGATTAGTAATCATATCTTAGATTTGTTTGGGAAGAAAACATTGTATACAATTTTCTGCATGAGATAGCTGGATATATATATAACTTGTGAGTGACAAATGCATTTGATTTCTCCCTTGTTAAGTAAACTTGGGCTATGTTAATTTGTTAGGTACTAAAATTTAGTTGGAGTTTTTCAACTGGTTGTTCCCATTCTCATAAATAGGTTTATAGATTAAAAAATTAACAATTTTTTGTATTGACACTAGAAGTTAGTTTATTTCAATAAATATGCAAGTAGTCATATATCGTATATAAAGTAGAATTTAAAATTGTTATATACTACAACAAATTAGTTAGGCATGAGTGCACTACCACATAATATTTATCTATTATGTTTGTTTTACATGGAGTGACCTATAGTGGTAGAAGGTATGTTTGGAGGTTCTAGGTTCGATCTTTGTCTCTGCCCCCTTCACTTGGGTGAAAAACCAAATGTCACCATCTCTTCTATCTATATTTAGGTCGTGATGGTCAGCACAAGCCGGTTTACCTAATTCGTTTGCTTTACCAGCTACTTTACGAACCGAGATTTACCACCAAAAAGATAACCCTCGTTATAAAATATTAAATTAGTTGAAATTTGGTCTTTGTAATGATGGGCATGTATGGGCCGGAACTATAGGCCTAGTCGAAAGTGGTATCTGAATCAATCCATAGGGCCAATGGGTGATGTACGGAGGGAGTATGAGATTAAATCATATAATATCACGAAATGGGTGATATTTTTTAGTATTTATAAATTATAAGTACATTAAAACTAGAAATATATTAATTAAATGTTATTTTTAATAAATTTTATTTTATTACTAACTAATTAAAAAAAGACTTATATTGTGAAACAATAATCAAAAATTTTGTAATACTCGAGGTCGATCATTCTATCCACCAGCTATTCGTTAGTGTCAAAAAAATCCATTTTGTATGTTTGAAGTACTATTCTTTACATGAATATTTACTCCCTAGAACACGCCACTCAGAACGATAATTATTTCACTTTCGAGACCATAATCAAAGATTTCTTTTTTAGTAATCGACTATTCGTGTAATAAAAGATCATATTGTAAAGTTTCATAAACGCAGGTTTTATGAAAAAAGCAGTGAAGCAGCCTATAACTACTTTCAAGACTCAAGTTTCATGTACATCACCTATTCACCTCATGTTTCGTATAATGATTTAATCAATAATAGAGATAAACCATACACAGCAAAATTATAGAACACGGTAATTAAGGAAATGGAATCACAAAACATTATAGACACGGCAATTAGGGAAATGGAATCACAAAACATTGAACTGAGGTACAAATACAGTCCAGTAATGTTCTTAAAAACAACCAAAACAGAAACCAACGAAAACATTACACATGACACGAATGTCAATGACCTATACACGTGGCAAATCCGCCACATTTGACAAAATCCATAATAACTTTCAAAAGCCTAAATGCAAACATGAAACATTACAAACGAGTTCAACCCCAAAAGATCATATAATATCCAAGACTACTCAACAATGAGATAAGTAAATAATCCGCCTCCAGCTGAATAAAGAATAAACGTCGAAACACATCCACAATCACTAGAAGAGCTATAAACATTGCACAAAAGCCCTTGGCTCTTTTCCTCCAATCACCCTGCTAGAAATACTCGATTTCTTCACAAAGGCTACAAAATTTTCCTAGCTTCCAGTTATTTAATGACTAACCCATAATCCGATCTCTGAATGCGTCAGCTTCAGTAGGAGCCCATGGGTGGCATACCGAAAGGTGGCATTGGAGGCATACCCATGCTGCCCATACCTCCCATTGGTGGTGGTGGAGCAAAACCACCGCCCATTTGGCCGCCCATGCCTGGCATTGGAGGTGCTGGTAGGGCAAGAGGAAGCAACTGGGCATACATATTCTGCAGAAGAAGAAATTATACGGAAATGTCAGCAGTCTAAAATGCCCCAAACTTAAGCCCATGGTAAATTGTTCAGGTCATCTGATCATCGAAGTTCAAATTTCAAGTTATTGTGTGCCGAGTCACAAGATTGATTGGACTTTTATCATCAAAATTGGTTTGCAGTACCATATATGGTGGGCATATCCTTCCCGTCCCCCGAAAAGCATTCAAAGAAAGATGCATGCATGAAATGAGAAGAGATTCACCCTACAGTGCAACTTCTAGGATGAAAGTGGATAGGGAAGAGTCGGTCTGAATAACAATCATACCTGTTGTGCAACGAGATCCTTCTCCTCATTCTCTTTTGACTTGGACTCGATCTGAGCTTCAATTTTGTCTTTGATAAGCTCGTCTACCTTGCCAGTGTACTCTCGGATGAACTGTCAATAAAGCAAGGTAGCTTTAGAATAAATCAGGGACGAAAGTCCAAATTAAATGTATGGTTTGAGGAAATTGCCTGCAATAGATATGGGAAGGCAAAATCAATCATATTGCTCATCCAAGCGAGCTCCAGAGCGACGTCAGCACGGATCAGTTCATAGCAAACGAATAAACATGAAGCGAAGCACTCCTTCTTCCCCTGCAATATTCAAGCAAATAAAAACACTGCATTAAATGATGCAACAGATTTGCCATGAGAGCTTCAACGGTACCATCATGAACAGATGATAAATTACTTAAGCCTCCCGTCTTATATTCCAGCCACAAATATATATTAACTGGCAGACATAGGGCAATAGAAAAGATAAACTACACTAGATATATCACTGATGAAGATCCCCATTTATCCTCAATACAGTAATATGGGTTTAAAACTCATTACTACACAAGAGGAATAACTTATCAGCATACCTGCTCAATGAAGTAAACAAGCAACTCCTCTGCAAGTTCACGGTCACCAGACTGTGAAGCTGTCTCCATAGCATCTTTGTAAAGCTGGTCTTTCTTTGACAAGGCAATGGATTGCTTCCATCTGCCAGCCTTCTTGTAGATGTAGGCAGCAATACGCCTCATTTCAAGCAGCTCGTGTTTCTCAACCTGTTTATGAAATTTCAGGGCAACAGATTAGCAGCTATTTCATAACTGTACTAACAAACATTTAAGAAGTTTAGAGTTCAGGCACCTTCTGTGCAAGGCCAATCTGATCGAAGTTATCATGCATATCAATAGACTCACGAAGCCTGTCGTAGTCCTCCTCTTCAAGATAAATTCCATTCAAAGCTTCATTTACTGCAGCCACATTATTACTCTGAACTGCCACCATATATGGCTTCACAAGGTGTAGGTGACCAGCCTGAATAATGAAGTGTAAATAACAAATGAGAACAATTTATAATAATTGTACATTAACAATAATGCTAAAATCTTACATGATAGGATAAGACAAAAACTACCTTTCTCATTATATCAACTACTCGTGTGTGGTCCACACGAAGGGCAAGGACATTAAGAACATCATTGATGAGATCGGGATGTTCTTGTAAGTAGAAGTGTACAGCCTTGTAATACAGCTCAACATTTGCAACCTTGACAATTATGTCCTTGAACTGCATATGGTCCCATGCTTCAGGAGAATGATTCATCACAGTAGTTGCAGCATTGTCAAACTCATCATACTGGATGTACAAAAAGGTAAGTTCTTTCCAGTGTTGTTGCTCATCACAAGCCCTTATCAGCTTGGGGATGTTGAGGCGGGTTGAGAACAATTTAATATGCTCCATAAGCTTCTCAGGACGGTACCTTGCATATAGAACACCTAACTCCGTAAAGATACCCATATGCGCACGCTCTAGTCCCAGACCACTTTCCATGAGTGATATTAGCTCATTGAAGCAACCCCGGTTCTGATAGTACTCACTCACCTCCTCTAAGTCATCCACCTAGTAGTTATGGGGAAAAAAAAGTTTAAATGTGGGTTAATTAAAAGGCAAAATAACATAGAAAAAATCAAAGTCAATGTCTAACACGCAACAGGAGAGGAGTAACGACTTTAAATATAAAAAACAGGTTGATCAACAAGGAATTAAACAGAAAGAAAGGCAAAGAAAGGCAACCAAGGACCAACATAACCACCTGAATGATGACATTGAGCCCACAAATTTGAGCCAAGCGGAACTCCTCGGCATCAACACAAGCAAAACAAACTTCTTTCCAGACCTTTGAACTGTTTGCTTTCCTTGCTGCATCAACAGCACCTTGAAATTGTTTCAACTTCACGAGGGTACAAGCTAGCTTAGCCCAGTTGGAAATGAAAGCAAAAATTATTTTTGCAGCCTCATATAAGGCCTCATCAAACAACTTGTCCCCAACATTTTGGAGGTTAGCAACATTTGGCATGAGGATAAATTCTTCAATATCACCAAGTCTATCAATCTTTGCATATGCATAGATAAGCTCACTATCAACCTTAGGCTCTTTCACCTTCTGCCTAACCATCAAAAGATACTTTACTAAGTCATGGTACACATCAGCCTCCTCAGCAGCACGGATGACTTCTAAGAACTGTGTAGCATCATCAGCACGAATGAAGGACTCAATAGCATCACTCACTAGCCCTTCTCTAAGTTGGGCCATTGCCACCTGGCTCCAAACAGAATCCTCTTCTACACGGAATGCAAACTCTACAGCACGGTTGATGTCTCTAATGTTATCTAGCAGCACATTGACAGCTTGGACATTTAAGTTGAACTTCTTAAAAATTGCAAAGGCTTCTTCATACAACTGTGCCTCTACAGCTACCTCACCAACAGCAGGTCCATCAAAGTTGTCCAATCTATTGATGTAATCCATGACTCTAGATGAATCAGCCTTAATTGCAGTGAGTATAAGCAGGTTCTGCAGATTGAAATTCCCACTGAATGCAGAATTCTGAAGCACAATTTTCTCCAGAAGTTCAATGAGCTCATGTGGAAGATCAGCAGTCATAAAAGCTTTAACTGCTGCAGAAACCTGTTCAGGGCTCTTGCTCTCAGGTAAAGCAGTAGAGACAACTTGATCTATTAACTGCCTTCTATACTCATTTTCAGGTGTGAGGACCTTCTCCCAAAGATCACCATCCATTCTCTCCACAACATACCTAATACAAATTGAATGAATTTGAGGAGACCATTCCAGTTTAAACTATCAAAACAAGAATTAACTCAACACAATTTTGTGTAACAAATGTGAGGATAGATACCTGGCTTGCAGTTTGAACAAGGAATTCTTATTTGTGACATTAATAAGTTCATCATCACACTGACCCCTACGATAAGCAACGACTGCAAGAGTGGGATCCCTTTTCTCACAATATTTCCCCACAACACGTGAATCGTAATACGGGTTGGTGGTCAAGAAATGTTCTGCATTGTTGCCACTGTCTATGATAATTTTCCCAAGAGCATTGTGAACATGTACATCTGTGCTTCCCTCACTCACCAGATGCTCCAAAAATTGTGTTAGCAGGCGCAGACGATTCCTACAGGCAGAATTACAGAGTTATTTGACTGGCTGCCGAAATGATATGAGAGAAATAGTTACAGGAAGAAGTAGCCAACCTCTTTTCACACTCCTCCACAAGTGGCTCCACTGGAAGAAGAGAACGAACTGAGAGAATGAGACCTTTAATAAAATCCTCAGGACATTCATCATCCAAAAGTTGACCAACAACTAGGGGAGCATTGCCAGGGTTAACCTGTACAACAACATGCCAAGTGTATATGATTCCAACGAAAAAAAATTAATGTATAAAGAAAAAATATCAAAAAAATTAAACATGGCATAGCCAGATTAATGATAATCACCTTTTGCACGTAGCCCTCAATATAACGAAGCATGTTGTTCCTGTAAAGATAGTGGGTTAAATCTGGCACAAAGCCAAAACGATCACAGACATTGATCAGCGGCCTTGCATCTGGAAGTTTGGCTTCCATTAAAAAGTTCTTTGTCTTCTCTGCATCATAGAAGTTTGATTCCCTGGTTACACGCTCGACCTCCTTGATTTGCCCAGTCTTGGCAGCTGCCTCAATGTACTTGAAGTGCAACTCAGGATCCTCACTGCCCACAAGCTGAACAATCAGCGCAGTCCAAGCAAAGCAAAACAATTGCAATACTGCAATTCTTTATTTTAAAAGAACTATCACCTGGAGCTCAAATATGAACCCAAAAAGAAATACAATCCTTCGTAAGACTTGAACTGCTCAAATAGTTTTATGCAGCCATCTATACCCAGCTGCTCAGAGTATTCTTTAGCAACCTGCACAACAATGTGTATAAGCCTTAGCTGGAAACAAAGAATAAATAAATCTGCAGTAGCTTAAGTAGAGCATCTACCTGAACAATTATCTGAAGATTTCCTCTGAGATTAACCAGTAGAAGATCTTTCATGCACTCGAGAGCCCATTCCTTAGAAAGAGTCCCAAAAAACTCCACAAGCGCCTAGAAGAAAACCAAACATTTTAGAAATGAACATTCTAATGAAAGATTAAATTCAAAGCAAAGCCAACTCAAAATAGTAACCTGTGGCTCAATTGCATGTGTGTTGACTATGACACGCTTAATATCAGGCAGCTCACTGTAATGCTGTACAGCACACAATAAATTTAGTTGTGAAACCAATCCAAGCTTCCAATAAGAACAAATTTAGTTGATTATCGGAATAAACTTCAAAGTACCCGGAGAGCCTGAATATACAGGCCAGCCTTTTCACAAAGCTGCGCAATACGAGGGCGATCGTAGTGACTGAACATGCCATTAGCTAATATGGCATCTGCTACATTTGGAAATGTAACTAGATTGATTTCCAAGACCTGTATAGAAAAAATAAATTTCAATCAATGTTTTTAGGGAAAGAATGATAACCACAACCTTAATATTTATGTAACTTGCAAAAAGATTGTGTTGGTCTCCACCTTTGTTTGAAGGAAGCCATGTTCTGGCAAATTGGGCTTCAGCACATCCAGCAAAAAGGCTGTTGCTTCACGGATCAAGTTTCTCTGAACAACAATAGTAGATTTAGTTTATTTCAGATTGTTTAAATGTTTAATATTAATAAGATCAATATGAAGCAATGTTCTAAATGTGTATTATCATACAGCTAATAAGCTGCAATGCAATTTTGAAAAGTCATAAAAGTGGAGGGGCACTGTGTTGCACCTGCAAGAAAAGATCCGTGATTGTATTGTAGTCAACTGGGCAACCTCCCTCCATTTGAGACATCATCAAAGCGAAGTTAACAGCTCCCTGTCACACAAATCAACTTGTAAATGTTATCAGATATATGTTTGTTTTACTCCCCAGTTCAGGTATCAAACAATGCATTACCTGTGGATCTGCTCGCAGAATAGTTTGCAGGAGGAACAAGTAGTCAGGTGTGTATCCAACCTATGATAGTAACCACCACAATATTATTAGAAAACATAGATTGCAACATTTTAAAGAGCCAAGGCTTATGAATCAAAGCACTGCACACATATCCATCCAATAAGAAATAAAAAAATGGATGCATGCTCTAACAAAAGAATATATCCTTCACCTGCTTTGAGTATATCAGTATTTTATCAAATTCCCTCCTCTCAGCAAATGCAGCCACGACCTTGGGAGTTGCCCTAGCTTTAATAAATATTTTTAATGCAAGATCATTATCCACAGTCTGCAGAGTAGACAAAGATGAATATAGGAATTAGAAAAGGTGAAAGATATGTGCAAATCAATATCAAGAAGCCCTTATTAAAAAAAAGAATCAAAATGGCCGAAGTGCATAACACTGAGAACAGCTATAATTCAAATAACAGTAAGAAGTTCCCCCAGCGTTAACAAATAAAAAAATGAGTGACTAACCTTCACAAGATCACCAAGCTCCTCACTACATTCCAGCTTGTCCTCTGCTAACCAATTTTCCAAGAGATTCTTCTTGTTCTGATTCACGACCAAACGAGACAATTCCAGGGACTCAAAGGCATTCAACTTTCCTCTAGTCAACAGTGTCCCAAAGTACTGCAACAATGGTGGAGTTTGTCCAGATTGTACAGGAACACTCTGCAAGATTGTGTTATTAGGAAGTGAGAAGTATGACTATAAAAACACAATTACACAACAAATCATCTCCTTAAAGATTAAGTTAGGAAGGCAAGCATAAGCTTGAAAAAACAGTAGAAAGTGGAGATATGTAATATCAATTAACACAGAATAGGGGGGGTACCTGAAACTTTGCAACTGTATCAGGAGTTCGAAGAATACCCTGAGGAGATTCCGCAGCAAGCTCTGCAGCCTCCTTGTACTTTGTCTGAGCAAATAATTCTTGAAACCTCTGGACAACCTGATAAAAAGCAACATAGACCCAGTGTAAACATAAAGTCAAGTTAATTTAGTCAGGTAGGAAGATTTCATATCATATGTAAATTATACAATTGAAGAAAAGATCTATTATGATGGATTCAATTCCTTCATCCGTTTGTTGGTTCACCTTTCAGAAGCACTCAACAATGAAAAGACAAAACTTACCTATTAAACAGAACAAGTTCAACTGTCAAGATGCCATTATGATTCTATTATATAGTCGAAAATCAGGTAAACTAACTAAAGATCAATTAAGCTTTTGTTGTAAGACAAGAAATTGCAGTGAAATCAAACTCATTGCTCATGCCTGAGAATCGCAACAACTATGCAAGTTGAATACACCATTCAACTTTCACGCGCCAACAAGAAGGTAAGAGTTCCAGAAAAAATACTCACCAGATTTTCGGCACCAGGCAGGTTCCCTCGCTTTGCTAGATTGACAGCCAGCTCAAGATTGTTTAACTGTAAATAGATCACAATAACTTAGGAACATAACAATATAATTTTGTGAGAGCACATGAGCAGACACAAGAAACCAACCTGGCCACTGACAAAAGGTATGATTGTGGCTTCATTTACTGTGGCAAGTAACACCTGCCCTCGTCTATTAACGGCATAAAATCCACCTACTGACGTGGCTTCTGCTGTCAAAAATATGGGATCTGGACTGATTCTGTTTCTGTAAACTGCAGTAGCCGTCTCGAGATCATATACAAAGAGAAGGCCCAACTTTGTAATAACATATATCAAACCATACTTATTGGATATCTGCATACAAGATAAACAGTAGTTAGCATGCCTGGCGAAGCATAAATGAAGGTTTTAAGTAGAACTAAATTCTGACAAACATCTACCTGCATTGACACTGGAAAGTCATCTGCAAAATCTGGAGGGAAGAAGAGATCTGCTTGTTTCTTAGTAAACCCCGGTTTTCCTGAAGCATATTTATGGCGTAAATATAAACGGAGTGAACAAAATGATGCCTAGAAGTTCTTGCAGTTGCAGATACAAATAGAGTCGGAACTTATTGGATATTAAAGATAACACAACCATATTGCAGAAGATGTAATGATCATCTTTAATTTTCATTATATTGAGAATGCAAAATGTGAATAGGATTTACATTATCCCAATAACTATGCAAGAAGTGCATGGCCAATGCATGACAGTGGGAAAAAAAAGAAGCAGATATTTATGCATGTCATGTCATTTTGCCTTCAGGGATATTTTTACGACTAAAGAGCTGCGAAAGTTATTTACAAAACTAGGGACTAAAACAAGCAAATGCTCAGCATACCTGGCTGAGCACCAAGTTCTATGACATGTAACTTTGATGTAACTTGTCCAGCATTGAATGACTTTGTAGCAAAGCATATAAGAGTTGAAGGGTTCTCATTTCCTGGAACCTGACAATAGCACAAACATCATGTGAACTCCATCCAGCCATTTCATATAAAAAAAATAACAAAGTCCCCTGACACCCCGCACTCTCCAAGAGGGATAAAAATGAAAATACAGAGTCGAGTTCAAATTCTCACTTTGAATTGTGCAAATGATGCTGCATGAGCTTCAAGGGCTTGACTTCTTTGCTGTTCTACAGAGAACAGTTGCATACTTCCCTTCACCAACTGTGGTCTCTGCAATACACAAAATACATTTTATTGGTAATCCAACATACTAGCAGGCTATTTTGTTTCTTATATGTCTAGGATTTCATTACATGAGTTCTAACAGATCTTTGGCCACAGCAGGATAGAAGGAACACGATCAAAAGCTAGAGTAAGCAATTTCCAATATCTTTTCAACATAATGTATGATGTTCTCAAGTCACCAATCAAGTCAATTTATAACATGGAAAACATTCCCTGTACAACAATTAACCAGAAACAGAATTACACATTTTACAACCTAGAACATTTGTTGATACTTGTCAACAACCCAGGTCAAAAACCTATGATTTCCATGACCTATGAATATTTCCTCTAAATCGTCGCTGTCATGCACAAATGCACAAGATGTCTAAAAATCAAAGAGAAATCAATCTTCAGCTTGCAATTGCTCTTAAAGTAAAGCAACCAAAAACAGGAATCTATTAAGGTACATGCCTCTGCTGAACCAGGAGCAATTCCAATCAAAACCAACCACTTTTCTGAAGGATCACAGCGATAGTTAATTATTTGATTGTTTGCAAGATTCGCTGCCCTTTCAAACATCTTCACAGGCTCCGATTCACCTACAGTCAACATGTCAAGAAGAATATAGTGAGCAAAATCTGAAGTTAATTACCCATTAAAAGGCACATACTATATAACACAATGAAATGGCTGACAAGTAGAGTGCTTCACCTTCAATTGACCAATGGTACACTGAAGTTTGTGTGACCAAGCCCAGCAACTTAGGAGTTATCCATTTCCAAAACACAACCTAGACATAGAGAGAGAAAAAACTGTTATATTCTAAATCAGCAAATTTCCTAGACATGGAGGGAATTTTGACATTCTTGATCAGAAAATTCCCTGGAAGGCATAAACAAAATGGAAAATATGGTGGACTTCAACTTCTTATGTGCATATTAAAAAAAAAACACAAGACCTGCTCAGGCATTTGATGAGACTTCAACTTTGCTTTAGCCTCAATATTAAATATCTGTAGGTGATCCTGAGTGGTTCCTTGAAGTTGAGCTTCAAATACAGCATCATATAACAAATTAGTTTTCCTTTCCGAAGAAAAAATAAAGTTAAGATCCAAAAGACAAATTATTTAATTCATATATAACTAAATGAATTTTCTTCCTTCAGTTACAACTTCCAAAGATAAAACTTTAACACAAACAAAATAAAAATTCGGTTCTCCCAACCAGCACCCAGTCTAGGAACCAACAGACAAAAATGTATAAGTTCATCAAAATAGACGAGTAATCAGCTGATACCATAATTAGGGATGAGTTTCACTTCAGAGGTCAAAAGAGAAGTTACATATGCTACAAAGTCGCGCAAAATAACTTGGCGTGCTAACAACAACAATTCCTATACACCCACTATGACCAACATAGATCATCTCAACCAAAATGATATCATATTAATAAAATTCTAGTGACATATCAAACTTAATATTACCCTTGAGAGCAAGAATTCTCGAATTAGGGTTCATCAAAGCCGAGTCAGCAGTAATCGGCCTCCTCAAGGGCTGCATGGGCATTGTCATATCAACAATGACAACACTGTTCTGTGGTGCGGTCTCCCTTACACATATGTACTTATCAGATTCCATGGTCACATGAGTGAAGGTTATGAATTGCGGATTGATCCCAATGCTTGGAAGCTACAATTATTAACAGATTCACATTAAGCACGTAATAGAAATCCTAGAAGCTGAAGTAACTGATAAAATGTCCTTGCATCAGGTAGATCATTCACAATAATCAGAAATATTTATGATAAGCAGAAACATTCATAAACAAATCCAAACTTCGCAGGCTAGTAGAATTTTAAGTCAGATCGCCAATCTTAGCTCACACCCAAAAGAAATCTTGGAATCTTAGCAATCGGAAGACACAAGCTAAAAATCAAGTCAATCCCAACTGTATGTTCAGCTCAACAGCAAATCTAACTGAAATTATAACAGCAAGCGGAAGCAATCTGGAAAATCTATGAAAACAGCCGCTCAATCTCCAATGAGAAAGCATAATCCACGAAGAGATCTGGACAGATCCAACACAAAAGCAAACGAGTACACAAACGATTCATTACCAAATCTGCGACAATTCCAAATCGCATAAATTCTACATCAGATTACTATGCAACCACGGGACTATAATAAGAATTTCCTACATCTCGAGGATTTGAAATTTCGTACACTCGCAGAACTCGATAGAAGCCCGACGAATCTGATCAAAATAATCTCTGCGCTATTCGTACAGAAACCGAATCGAAGTGCGAAAACAGTTATGAACAGCGAGAGAGAGAAACTTACCGTCAGGGCTTCCTTCATGACTATCGGGGCGTTGGCCGCAGCCATGGTGGACCAGATCGGCGATCTCAAGTGCTAGCGAAGGCCGAGTTTCGAAGATTCGGAACTTGGAACCCCCAGAGGCGAGGGTTCGAAGGCGATTGCACACCAGAAAGGAAGATGAGCGCTGCGGGTTTTGAGAGATGGGAAAGATCTATTTGGGAACGGGGAAGATATATCAAACGGTGAGAAGAGAGATCTGAGAGGAAGACGAGTAAAAACAACTGTACAGAGACTTTTCTTTTTCTTTTTATTTTGCGTTCTTCTTTCTTATTCCCCTCAGGCGGTCTCTATGAGTCGGCGAAATGGAGCTCACCACCACTAACCATCAAATGTTACAAGTGAGGATGGCTAGGCTTACTGGGCGGTGACGATTTGTTACTCACCCGCACCCAAAAACAGGGACACGTCACTCGTGTGTTTCACACGCGCAAATTTGTAGCATTATTAGGCTGAATCGAGATCAGGGTGCGTTTGGGATGTATTTATTTGTGTGCTTATAAAAATATTTATAAACACAAAAATGCTTATTTATAAAAATAAGCAATAAAAATGGGTGTTCAGCAAATTTACTTATCGAAAATAAGTCAACTTATTTCCGATGCTTATAAGCAGAAAAAATATTCAACACCCCATGATTATCGGATTTAAGCAAACTCATCTCAAAAAGTATAAGCATATGAGCCCAACCTCCACTTTTTAATAATACCCTTCATAATTAAGGCTCTGTTCGACAACTCTTATATGGATATTTATCAGCACCCCCAACCTTATGTCAACTAAGCTTACTTTTCTAACAAAATATAAGTAAGCGGGACCTACTTAATTTCCCAATTAAATTTTATTTTTTATTTTTTTACCCTTCATTAAGCTATTTTTAGTAATTTTACACATTTTGCTTAAAATATCAGCAATTCAGTTTACCGAACACATTTCGGATTATTTGGAAAATAAACAACTCATATGAGTATCCCATATCAGCATTCACGATCAGCATCAACACCCATAAGTATCACCATCAATATCAACATCAGCATCAACACCGATAAGTACCGATTTGTCGAACGGAGCCTAAGAAATTTACACCTCTTGCTTAAAATATCAGCAATTCAGTTTACCGAACACATCCCGGATTATTTGGAAATAAACAACTCAAATCAATTTCCTATATCAGAATCCAAGATCAGCATCAACAACCATAAGTATTAGTATCAACATCAACATCAGCATCAACAGCGATAAGTATTAATTTGTCGAACAAAGCCTAAATACTCTCTCCCTTGTCTTCTTCCTCACCCTCCTTCTCCATTAAAATCTCCATTAAAATCCATTGAAGCTCTCTTGTCTTCCTCACCCTTCTTCTCCATTAAAACCCCCAGCTCCTTCTTCACCTTCGGCGATTCTCTGCGTTGTCAATCTCTACAAATTTCGTCACCCCAGCCCAATTTCATTCAATAGATAAAAAACTCAGGAAGGAGAATTCTTCACCGCCAGCGTCGTCCTTCTCTGCCTCGACATGCCCAAGTTCGTTCACCGTCGGATGGAACGACGAACTCAGGAGAAAGAATTCTTCACCGTCGGACGGAAAGACGAACTCATGAGGAAGAATTCTTCACCGCTGATTCTGACCTTCTTTGCCTCGCTAGTCCCCGATAAACAAACCCAAGTTCATTCAACTGATAAGCAATCCTAGGAAGGAAAACCAGAGAGAGGGGCTAGATGGAACGAGTTGGAGAACTAGAGAGAGAGAGAGGTTGGACTGAACGACGTACTCGGGAGAAAGAAGTCTTCACCGCCGGTGCCTGGCTTCTCTGCCTTGTCCATTCATCTGATAAACAAGCCCTAGGTAGGAGATAAAGTAGAGAAAGAATTTTGTGGTTAATGCCCGCCTAATTTCATATGGGCCCAAGTTCAAGTTCATACAAGCCCAAGTTAATACAAATTGATGTTTATTTTATTTATTTTAAGAGTATTTTAGACACCACTTGCTTATCTTAGAAACAAGCATCGACATATCAACATTGGAACTTATCAACACAATCGACTTATCAGTAACTTATCAGCACCATCAACTTATTAGTAACTTATCAGTAAAGATTACTCGAACGCACCCCAAATATGTTTTGAGTTTTACGGTGTAAAACGGGAGCACCTTACCTCCATCAAATCATCTTGCATTTGTGGTCAGGACTAACACACATATTTAAATGAATTTTTGAACGGATGGGTATTTTCGTCACTTTGTTATTCATTCATCTCCCACCTTCTCCTTTCCCGTTTTGCTTTTGTCTACGATTTTCTTCCACCTTTGATATATTTTTCCGACTAATTCGTTCTCCGATCTGGTTTCTCACACTTTTAGCTCTCACTTTATACAGAAATATTTGAGGCTGCAAAATCTGATATCATTAAACACAAGAGAGTTTAAATATACATGCCAAGATTTTAGGCCCAAGAAGGGCCAAGATATAATTTTCTCTATACAAAAATACACAATAATATAATATCCAAATATAACATCTATTACTCTCCCTCAAGTTGGAGCATGAAGATCTCGAATATCCAACTTGCCAAGAAGAAATTGGAATTGATGAGCGCCTAATGCTTTAGTCAAAATGTCTGTCGGTTGTGAAGCCATCCTAATGTGAGAAGCACGCACCAAACCAGATAACAAGAGATCCCGAACAAAATGACAATCCACCTCGATGTGCTTATTCCGATCATGAAAGACCGAATTAGCAACAATATGTAAAGCAGTCTGACTGTCACAAAACAAACTCATAGAAGCTGAATGAGTCACTCCCAAAGAGCACAACAAAGACCTCAACCACAATAACTCACAACAAGCAGTAGCCATAGCACTGTACTCGGCCTCAGCAGATGAACGAGAAATCGTCTTTTGTTTCGTGGTTCGTCAAGATACAAGAGGTCCCAAGTTGAACATAATATACAGTAATGAAACGACGAGTAAGTGGACAAGATGCATAGTCTGAATCACAAAAAGTAGTAAGTTGTAAAGAGGAATCTCGGGAGAGAAAATCCCTTGACCAGGGCGACTCTTGAGATATCTAAGAACACGAATCACAGCGTCCCAATTGTCAACAATCAATCGCTGCATAAACTAAGCAAGTGTGTGAACTTCATAGCAAATCTCAGGACGAGTGATAGTCAAATAAATTAAGCGACCAATGAGACCACGATACTGACCTGGATCCTCATATAACCGAGTTGTAGATGTAGCTAGTGTAATAGCCACTATTTTTTATGACAATTTTTTTTATTTTAATCATTAATTATTTATTCAATAAAATAAATTCAAAATAATTCTTTTTCACTCAAAATCTATTTCTAAAATAAGAAGTTGATAATATTCTTATAAAATAATTATTTAGGCAAATAAATTCATTAAAGACGGAATCAATAAAATTATAACCTAACGGGAATTCTAGTTTCAAGCCCAATCACGATTCTCTCTTAAAAAGAAACAATGAGCGCCTAATGCTTTAGTCAAAATGTCCGCCGATTGTGAAGTCGTCCTAATGTGAGAAGTACGCACTCAACCAAATAACAAGAGATCCCGGACAAAATGACAATCCACCTCGATATGCTTAGTTCGGTCATGAAAGACAGGATTAGTAGCAATATGTAAAGCAGTTTGACTGTCACAATACAAACTCATAAGAGCTGAATGAGTCACTCCCAAAGAACGCAACAAAGACCTCAACCACAATAATTCACAAGCAGCAACCATAGCACGGTACTCGACCTCAGCAGATGAACGAGAAATCATCTTCTATTTCATGGTTCGCCAAGATACAAGAGAAGTCCCAAGCTGAACGTAATATCCAGTAATAGAACGACGAGTAAGTGGACAAGATGCATCGTCTGAATCACAGAAAGCAGTAAGCTGTAAAGAGGAATCTCGCGAGAGAAAAATCCCTTGACTAGGGCGACTCTTGAGATATCTAAGAACACGAATCGCAGTGTCACAATGATCAACGATCGATCGCTGCATAAACTGAGCAAGTGTGTGAACTTCATAGCAAATCTTAGGACAAGTGATAGTCAAATAAATCAAGCGACCAATGAGACGACAATACTGACCTGGAGCCTCATATAACAGAGTTGTAGATGTAGCTAGTGTAATAGCCACTATTTTTATGACATTTTTTTTATTTTAGTCATTAATTATTTATTCAATAAAATAAATTCATAATAATTCTTTTTCACTCAAAATCTATTTCTAAAATAAGAAGTTGATAATATTCTTGTAAAATAAGTATTTGGGTAAATAAATTCATTTAAGATGGAATGAATAAAGTTATAATCTAACGGAAATTCTAGTTTAAAGTCCAATCACGATTCTTTCTTAAAAAGAAAGAATGGGCCTTAGCTCGGCGTAACTAGCAAACCCATAAAATAATTTAAAAAGGGGAGAAATAAAAAAAGACAAGGGGGTGGGCGCTCCTCAACCCACTCCTTTACCAACTGTGCTACTTAGTTTTTCTAATATTATAACACAACCACTTGTATTTAAACCTTCCTTTCCAGTGGTATTTTTTACAAAATCGACATTATAGTCGATTGAAACTCGTTGGGGGAATTAATTGGGGGATATTGGGTGGATTTTGTGCAAAGATTCATCTCACGCTCACCCTTTGTTTTAATGGGATTAAAATCTCCCTCTCCCACTCACCATGGGAGGAGATTTGAGATCATGATTATCATGATTCTTCATTCCACCATCTCAAGGTCTATTTAAAGGCTCCATAAACTATTAGAGACATCCACAATCCACCTAAACACTCTCTTTTACAGCCAAAACTCCCATTTGAGACTTGTTGATTTTTTTCTAATTGTTGGGGTTTTAATTTTTTTGGGGATTTCTCCATCGAAACACCACCTCCGACCACCAACCCCTGACTGCGCCACCCTACGCCAGTCACGCGCGCCCAAACCACCAGCCCCTGGCCCTTGGCTGCGTCGCCCTGCGCCGGCCACGCGCGTCCACACCACCTCCGACCACCAACCCCTGGCTGCGCCGCCTTGCGCCGGTCACGTGCGCCCACCGAAGCCACCCGCCGCCACCAGCGAGCCGCCTCCTCCCCTACTTGCCTCAACCGTCATTCTGCCCTGCTCTCTGGTTCTCTTGCATGAAAGAAAAAATACAGAAGGAAGGGGTATAAATCTGGGCCCTTTTTGTTATACTCTTGTGGGCTGATTTTAATCGTTATGTATTTTAAATTGGCTCATTCTTTTTTTATTAGGTAAGAATTAGGGTGCTCTCCTTACGGAGGGCGCCCTAGAGCATCCTTTCGGATGAGAACCATAAGTTCTGGGTGAGTCTTGATACACTCAACAGGGAGACTGTGGCCCAAATTAGCAACTTTGTCGGCCACAGCGTTACATTCCTTAAAGACATGGTTAATCGCTAAATCCTGGTTTCCATGAATGTAAACAAGAATATCAGAGATAATGAGTTCGATCTCCCAAGGACACTGTGTTTTCCCTGTGATGGCGTTTATGACCTGGAGATTATCCCCTTCAATTTCTACTTGTCCTAACATTCTGACTCTAATTTTCCTAATTGCTTCCCAAAGGGCAAGAGCTTCAGCCTTTAAAACTGACACTTTCCCAAAGTTAGCCGTCATAATATCAGTAACCTGGCCAAGGTGATCTCTGAATACGATTCCTCCAGAAGTGTTTCTGTTGGACAATTTTGATGCATCGAAGGTAACTTTCAAGTATCCTGGTTTAGGCCTTTTCCACTTCCTTAAGGCCCTTTTTTCAGTGTTTCTTCTTTTCGTTTGAGGTGTTATTATATTTTCTTCATCCTCTGTCCAATTCGTGGCTTTATCCCAATTCCCTATTTGATTTCTTATATATGCTGCTAAATTTGATATTCCTTCATCTTGGTGTTGTTGGAAGGTCAAAATATTTCGTTGATGTCATAGGCTCCACCAAGCAATAGTTAAACACCCCTTTTTTTCCTAGGAGTTGGTATAATTCACTTAGAATTATTCTCGGAGTTTTATTTAGAGGGTCGTATCCCTTGATAGAATTTGCTATGTTTGGGTTAACTTTACTAATTATGTACATCATATATGGGCATTTTGTCAGTAAGTGACTTGTATCTTCATTAGTGCAATCACATAACACACAACCTCTCGGAGTTGTGATATGTTTTTCCCTAAGTCTAGCTTTCGTAGCAAGTCCATTGTTATCCACTTTCCACAGGAAATTTTTCACCTTTGGATATGTATCCAGTTTCCACAGCCAGTTATTTATATGCGGTGCTTGTCTTTCTAGATTTGTACTTAGGTTTACTGCAGACGAGGTGGAGAACCAACCATTTTTACTTGGCGCCCAGTACAATCTATCTTGAATATAATTATCCGGGATTGGTGTGTTTTCAATTTGCTCGACAATGTTATACGAGAGTATTTGCTTTAGTTCGTCTATTTTCCATTTATGATCATTAGTGATCCACACGTCTACTGTTTTTGTTTCGTCTACATTTGTCGGGTTCTTTGCATATGGTCAGAGAGGGCCTTGTAAGAGCTAATTATCTTTCCAAAAGTTGACAGCTTTCCCATCCTCAATTTGCCATATAAGACCTTTGTAGAATTCCTCTCTTAGATGCATTAACTTTTTTCATTGCCATGAGGTGCTTGATTATAGTTTATACGATAACAGATTATCATTTCTAAGGTATCTTGACCCACATATTATTTGGTTCTGCTAGAATTTTCCACAGTAGCTTCATTTGGAGTGCCTTGTTCATATGTTCTTTTTTCCTAATTCCTAGTTTTCTACCTCTTCGGGCTTACATATCTTATCCCATCCTACTAGCGGTTTGTAATTCCTATCTTTATTCCAGAAGAAGCCTCTGTTTAACCTATCCATCTCGGAGTGCACGTTCGTTGGGAGCATAAAGCTTTGCATTACATAATTCGGTTTTGTAGCTAGGTTAGCTCTGATCAAAGTCGTCCTACCTTAAATTGGCTCATTCTACTTATTCAATAACATGCATGCAAGAGATTTAAAGGAAAAATATTTTTACAAGTTACAAGGAAAATTCTAATAAATCTTAAGCTTATAAAAGTGGCTTTTAACTTGAAAATTCTGATTTATTTTTATTTAAAAAGGCCTAGACGTTTTTTCCCTTTCTATACAAAAATTCTTTGATTTATAAAGGTTTTGACTTGATAATTTTATAAGATAAAGTTTTATGCATGAAAGCTCCATGCATGTCTTTTATAAGCCTTGGGATGATTTTATATGAACTTTGAATTTAAATAAGTTTAATAAAAACAAGACATGTTCAATTAAATTATATATGTTCTTGTATGTCTTTTTCATTATGTTATAAACCTTAGAATAATTTTACATGAACTTTTGATTAATGAAAAGTTAATAAGAACAAGATGGAATACATAAACGGCCCCCTGACCTTTGGCCAATTGGTCACTTTAGCACCTCAACTTTGAAAATGTTCGATTGAGTACCTGAAATATATACATTTGACCTATTGAACACTTCTTCGCTGACATTAAGACCTATTGAACACCTCTTCATTGATGTGGCAATTTGTGTGTATTCCACTCGTTGTTTGAGCGCGAGTGGGAGAATTAATGATGCCAATTTGTCCTTGATGGATCCTACTTGGCAAAATTTTATTTTATTTTTATTTTTTTTCTCATTTTTTAATTCTCTTGTTTTATTCTTTTTTTTTCCTTCTCTCTTTTTTCTTCATTCTTTGTACTTTCATATTTGAGGCAAGAAGAGTGCCAACGGTGATTCAGATCTGGAAGGTGATGACTGATGAAGAAGATTGCTGACGGTGAAGAATGTCGGTGGAGAAGAATTCAGATCTAGATGGCCGACGGAGACATCATTCTTAGCATGCATCTTTGAGAAAACTCCTTAGCAAAGCTCAATTTTGCTTGCGTTTGGTTAGAATTAAGCAGAGATTCAGAACATACCATCAATTACAAAATATTCATTCTATCCATGAAAGGGCCAAAATCTACTCCCGAGAACTGCACACCTGATTTCTTAGCAAACTCATCAGCATCGTTGCAAGCAGACAAATTCACAATCAAAAGCCTTAAGTTTCATCCCCAATCGCATATGTCGGCCGACGGTGAAGAATACGAATTCTTTCCGAGTCCGTTGTTCCGAATTCTTTCCGTGAAGAATACCCATATGCCAACAATTATAGAAGATTTATTAAAGAATTTCTCCTCAACAGCATGTCCCGAGTCCGTCGTTCAGTCCAAATCATCTCTTTGGTTCTTGTTCTGGTTCCTTCCTAGGGTTGTTCTCCAGAGAAGATATCCCGACTTCATCATTATGTCCGGCCGACGGTGAAGATTCCGAATACTTTCTCTTGAGTTTGTCGTTCTGTATTGACTTGGTTGAAGACTTCATATTTTTTCTCCCTAATCGTTCTCTCTTCCATATCTTTCTCCAGATCTGAATCTGGGATCTATATCAAATTTAAAAGAGCAAAACTAAAAAAAAAAAGGACAAAAAATTTAATGATGTGGATCATTGACAGCGTAATCATTTTACATGTATTATTAATGGAATTACCAAAAAAACTTAAAAAAAATTGACAGCAGTGGAATATTTTATTTCAATTTTTTAATGTTTTAGTGTTTTTTAAATTAAATTAATGATGTGGCAGTTTTTTTTAAGTTTTAGTATTTTTTAAATTAAATTAATGATGTGGCGGGATGACATGGCTCGAGTTAAGTGCACGCGAACAATCAGGTGCTCAATCGAACATTTTCAAAAGTAGGGTGTCAAAGTAACCAATTGGTCATAGGTCAGAGGGTCGTACATGTATTCTGTCTGAAACTAAATATGTCCTTGCATGTATTTAAAAAGGGTTCTTATTACTTAAATTACCATTGCATGTCAACTTAAGCTAAAATGAATTTTTGATACATTATTTTGACCCATTTAGAGTTAAAAATAGAACTATAAGGGTTTTTATTCACTTAATCAAGTTAAAATAATTGTGCATGTATTTTCATAAAAATTTATGTAAGGAATCCTTTCTTGCATGTAACATAGTTTTATTCAATATGTAGAAATAAAAATTTCTATTTCCTTCTAGATAAAAGAAAAAAGGATTTTTCATAAGCATAGTCTATTTAATTAGCATAATGTGTTGCATGTGAAAAATAAAGTATTTTATAAGATAATATACACATGCATGCCAATTATAGACTTTATTATATTTTTATAATAAATCAATCATGACATTTGAATATAATCTTGATGATAATAATAATTTTTATTAAGTAGTTTTGTATAAAAATATTGATAGTTAAAAAAGGGTATAATTGTGGTTAAAATATGCTTGCATGATAAACTTATTTTTGTCACATAAACTTTCGGATTAAAATAAAGTTTGACTTTAGAAGTAATAAAATACATGCAAATCATATTTTAAGTCATTTTTTTAAATAATTATTGCATGTGGTTTAAAAAGAAATTTCCTTTATGATTAAATAAGACCTTACATGTTTTCTTTAAGTAAATTTTTTAAATCATAAAAATCTTGCAAGAGTACCACCTTGAAAATAATAATAAAGAATTATCATTTTTTATCTCATATCTAAATTATTAAGCTAAATAATTTACATTTACTTTTCTCTTAAAAGAGGAAAATAAGAGAAAATTTTAGTTAAGGTTAAAATAAAGGATTTAATACATGTTCGTTCGTCATTCCTTTCGGTCAAAAAGGTCGAAGCGTACGAACGTCTCTAAGCAGGCACGGAACCAGGGGTGGGCTAGGATGTGTTGTAGGCCACCCCCCAAAAATTAATTATATATATTTTAGTAGTGTAAAATTCTCTCTCCCCGACCCCTTCGCATAAGCCCCCTTTTCGAAACCCTAAATCCGAAATTCGACACCCTAAATCAAGAAATCTTGCTCTAGTCAATGAAATCTTTACCTCAAATTCGAATTATGCGTTCTTCGCTAAAGCTCTCTTTGGGTTTTGGGCGATTCTTCGATGCTTTGTCACAAAAAAATCCCCAATTTCCCGTTGTTCAGAAGACCAATTGGGTGGTGTACTCGACTCGTACCAAAATAATCGATGATCTTATAGAGCTATGGAGATCTATTCCGAGGGTTCTATGGAGAAGGGGAAAGGAGAAATAGTTTGTCTAGAGCGAATTAAGGTCGTCTTGGAGGCTAGGGTTAGGACAGCTTCGATATTGTGGGGGGGGGGGGTTCATGGCGAGTTGGGGGGTTTCGCTTGGGAGATTGTGCTTTCAGCGACTTTATCGGGTGAAGACGGCTAAAGGAATGATGATGAGGGTGCTTCCCCTATTCGGGGAGGTGGCTAGTCTTATGCAAACGAAGTCGGCTGAAACCAGGTTGTACCTTCTCTACCCTTTATCTATGAAATTTCTTAAGAAAATGTTGTGTGGTAATGTCAGTTTTCTTGGCTATATATACGCTGCTTTTATTCTCTTTGATAATACTCTCCCTCTTCCTAATTCCTTCTAATACCAACTTTGCTTTATTGATCCCTGTAACACCTTTCATTTGGAGAGCTCTCGGAGTTATGTTCTAATGGAGAAAAAGAAAAAGAACAAATCATTCAAACAGGTTCTATTCTCTGACCCTAATTTCTCTAAAGAACAAGATGAGAGTGAGCGCTTTCACTCCCATCAACATCCAATGCCCACCATGGTCAATGAGACCTTAAAGGGTGACAAGGAAAATAGGCCTTTTGAGGCAGGACCCTCGGGGTCAAAGAAAGAAAATTCTAAAAGAAAGCTCGATATGAAAGTATTTCTGAATCAGCTCAATGGAGTTAAAGAAAATATTTAGCATTTGAAGGAAACCTCACTCTTTCAGCATTTGAAGGGTAGACAAGAAGGTGGCCCTCTCATAATCCCTCTTAGTAAGGATGGAAAAATATTGTATGATGCTATGGAATATGTAATGAATCTGTTTCAGATTATGCCTTATGATGATTATGTGATTGATGGCAATTATGACATGAATATGAAAAAAGAAAAGAAAATGGAAGAAGGATGAAAGGAATGAGATGAAAAACTTACGCTCCTGTGATGAGAACTTCGGGATCCTCTCAGGAGGTTTCATGAGGATTTTAAAAATTGATAAAAAAACAAATAAAATGGGCTGAAAACATGAAAGAAATAAGTGCTAGGAATGTCTTTTTCTTATCTATTAGTATTAATGATTGTCTAGTTATATTGGGTGATCTTTGGTGGTGGAGGATGTATTGTAGGGCTGTCCAACGGGTCGACCCGACCCGACCCGTTGACCCGTAAAAAAAATAAATTCGACCCGTGACCCGACCCGCAACACGTAAAACGGGTTACGGGTTTACGGGTCGGGTTACGGGTTGACCCGTTTGACCCGTTTGACTGGGTCAAATGGGTTGAAAAGGTCAACTCACCCGTAAACCCGTAACCCGTAACCCGTAACCCGTAAAATTTGACCCTTTTCGACCCGTAAACCCGTAATCTGTAACCCGTAACCCGTAAAAATTGACCCTTTTCGACCCTTTTTGACCCATTTAACCCGTAAACTTTTATTTCTTCCTTTTAATTACTATAAAATATATTTTTATTTTTATTTTTTTAATATTACGGGTCAACCCGTAACCCGACGGGTTGACCCGTAACCCACCCGTAACCCGTAAACTAAAAAAACTTCGACCCGTAACCCGACCCGTAACCCGCAAACTAAAAAAAATCTGACCCGTAACCCGTAAAATTACGGGTGGGTCGGGTCGGGTTACGGGTCAACCCACCCGTTGGACAGCCCTAATGTATTGTGATGTGCTGAAGGAGATCGTGACAAAACCACCTACAACTTTTTGGTATACATGGTCCCTGAGTGGCTGGTACAGTGTTGGTTTGTTCATGATCTTTTACTTAATAATATTAAACTTGATGTATTGTAGCATGTATAAGTCTCGTTTGGAGAAGTCTAATGAAATCCATATTGCTCATTACCTGCTAGTTAAGAGAAATGGAAAACATTACTTATACAGGGAATATATAATACCAATTCAAAGGGTAAATTGTAGTGATAATGTGATCTTGATTTTGTTTCAAGCTAAAATAAAATCAAAATTACATTTCTCTTATGAAATGGTGGGTTCTGTGCATACTATATTCATGAGACTTGTGAAAAATATAAACTACTGTAGTGTCTTGAAGTACTAGTGGTTTTTGATACCCATTATTCTTTTTTACCTAATGAAAATTAAAAAAAGGCTATGTATGGTGGTGTGTTAATCACTGTATATGCCTATTGAGAACTTGTAGGAAGCAGGAACAAGAAGAAAGCAAAATAGAAAGCCAAAGGAGAAGCTCTATGAAACAGGTGGTGAATGCTGGTAGGCCTGTCAAAAACATCAGGAAAATTGAACAATGCGGAGACAAAGGTGCAGTTGAGAAAACAAGTGGACAACTGGGGCATTTTAAAGTTATTCAAGGTCCTCTCCTCACCTGCTGAAAAGGTGCTAGAGAAAAATGTAAAAAATAGAAACAATATTCTAAGATAATTAAAGACAAAAAAATGAATAAAATGGAACCCATTAAAGAGATAAAACTACATGGTTGTAATTTAGAGCACCTAATTTGTATTTAGGAATGCATGAAAAGTGAAAAACAACTTTTTTGCATGTATGTTTATTTTCAGGTTGGATTAACGAGCCTGTGGGATACTAATTTGTGGAATAAAAATTATACTACAAACATAGGTGACTCGATCATCATGCAATTTCCCCTTAGATTGAGGAACAAAATGGAACCCATTTTACAAAATTTTGAACTAGGGGTGGAATGGGTCAAGCTTAAATCAAGTAACCATGAAATCGGATTCTGGAAGAGGGATAGGTCGAAAATCGTTTTGGCCGGAACTTGACTCCTTTTGTAAAATTCAAAAAGTGCAGATTATGGCAATAGCGGAAACTAAAACGGACACACTACCAAGTGACCAAGTTTGGAGACGAGCAGGGTTTGATAATGTTATATGGTCCCCTGCCTCGGGCCGGGCGGGAGGTATTGCCATCTTTTAGAAGTCTCATCAGCTCATCAATGAGGAAGTCACGATACTTGTCCAAGAACCAAGGTATGGGATAATCAAATACCACACTAAATACATGATAGCAATCTGTTTTACCTATGCCCCCCCGAATGTTGGGGACAAAGAGGAAATCTGGAACCAATTAACGATAACGCTACAAAATCTAAACCTCCCTACCCTTATGATTGGGGATCTCAACAAAATTCAAGAACCTAACGACAAAAAAGAAGGTGTGTACCCGGAACCCTACCGATTCGAAAGATTACTAAACTTCAAAAACGAATGTCTGTTAGAGGACATCCCGACTTCAGGTAATGCATTCACTTGGAGGAAAAATAAAACTGAAATTGACAACATCTATGAAAAACAAGATAGAGTCCTAGTAAGTAGTAGTATCATACAAAAATTTCTAAATATTAGCGCCCAAAACCACGCTTTCACTAGTTCAGACCATTGTAAAGTGACGGTAGAGTTAAGCAATGAGGAAACAATCAAAGCACAACCGTTCAAAGTGGAAAAAATGTGGATATATATGAAAGATTTTAGGAATGTGGTTAAGCAAGCTTGGAGAGTGCAATTCTAGTGCTCAAATATGTTCAAATTAATTAAGAAAACACAACTCTTTAACAACATGCCAAAAGATGGAATAAGAATACTTTAGGCAACACCTTCGAGCAATTAAGAGAAATAGAAGATCAACTAGTCGAGCTCCAAAAGGATATCCTAAACTCTCCTCAACCAAGTACCATCCAAAAACAACTCCGACTGCTAAATAAGAAAGAATGCATCTTAAAGTTCCATAAAACATACTGGAAACACAGAGCTAAAACAAAACACATCAAAATGCTGGATGCTAACACATGATACTTCCGTAAGATTGCAAGTGGTAAACGCAACCGGAAAATAATTAAGGAAATCATCACAACCGAAGGTACACAAATTTTAGGTATAGATAATATTAGAGAAGAAATAAGACATGACTTCAAAAAGAGATACACTAAGCAACCAATCCATCTAAACAATGCAAATGAATATCTTAACCTGATAACCAAAGAACTAACAAAACAAGACAACAACATGTTAACTAGTGTCGTTAATAATGAAGAAATCAAGACAACGGTAATGAAGTTGGGCTCTGACAAATCCCTAGGCCCGGATGGTATGACTGCAGAATTCTACAAGAGATATTAGGATATTGTGGGACCAACAATAATCAAAGCTGTAAAAAGTTTTTTCCACCCAGGGAAGATATTATGACAAATCAACCATACGTTTATAACTCTTATACCTAAGGTAGAGAACCCAAAATCGAAAAATCATAACCGACCAATAAGTCTATGCTCAACTATCTATAAAGTCATCTCGAAAATCATAATGGAAAGGATTAAAAAAGTAATAACCAAAATTATTCATCCGCTCCAAGGGGATTTTATAGAAAACGAGCTATTCAAGACAACATCCTTATAGCTCATGAAATATTTCACTCATGTAGAAACACAAAAAAAATAGATGGATGGATTGCCATCAAACTGGATATGGAAAAGGCTTATGATCGAGTTGATTGGGAATATCTATTAAATGTAATGCATAGATTTGGTTTTGATAAAAAAATTATAGGTTGGATAAGGGAATGCATATGCACGGTATCACTGTCGATAATTATAAATAATGGACCCACGAAACCATTTAACCCGGAATGAGGACTCAGGATGGGTGACCCCTTCACCTTTCTTATTTGTTATCGCATCGAATATTCTTGCAAGAAAACTACAGTTAACCAGTGAACTTGATAAAAACACGATAGGGATTTCCAAACGCTCGAGGTAGGACTCGGATTCCCTTCTTAGCCTTTGCGGATGACATGATAATATTCGCCAAAACGTCTCAGAATTCATGTGAAAAAAGTACAGACCATTATTGATGAATTTTGTAGAATTTCGGGTCAAAAAGTTAACTATAACAAGTCAACCTTTCAAACCTCTAAAAATTCCCAGCAAAAAAATGCAGCACAACAGGCCGTGGGGATCGCAACAATGACGAATTTAGAAAAGTATTTAGGTTGCCCAATTATTTATGGCAAGGTCAACAAAGACACCTTTAAAGACACTGTTGGAAATGCACAAAAATAGCGTTCAAAATGGAAGGCAAACTCGCTATCTCAAGAAGGCAGGACGACATTGATTAGAGCCAACTTAGCCACAAAGCCGAAGTATGTAATAAAGAGCTTTATGGTTCCAACATATGCTCATTCAGAGATGGATAGGATAAACAGTTTTTTTTTCTAGAACAAGGATAGAAATTACAAACCTCTAGTGGGATGGGATAAGATATGCAAACCTAAAGAGGTAGGAGGATTAGGAATCAGGAAAACAGAACATATGAACAAAGCACTCCAAATGAAACTACTCTGGAAAATTTTTGCAGAACCAAATAATATGTGGGTCAAGATAATCTCACAAAAATACCTTAGAAATGATAGTCTATTCTCGTACAAACTAAAAGCGAACACTTAGAAATGGAAAAAACTAATGCATCTAAGAGAAGAATTTTATAAAGGTCTCATTTGGCAAATTGGAGATGGGAAAACGGTCAAATTTTGGAAAGATAATTGTCTGCCAGGAGGACCTCTTGGATCTCATACAAAGAACCCATCAAATGTAGACGAAACAACAACGGTAGATTCATGGATTAATAATGACCATAAATGGAAAATAGATGAACTAAAACAAATCCTCCCAGATAACATGGTTAACAAATTCAAAACACCCCAATCCCAGACAACTATATCAAAGATTGATTGTATTGGGCCCCGAGTAAAAATGATTGGCTTTCCACCCCGTCTGCAGTAGACTTAATCACAAATTTAGAAACACAGATACTACACATAAATAACTGGTTGTGGAAATTGTATACATACCCAAAAGTTAAAAACTTCTTTTGGAAAGTCGACAATAATGGACTTCCCACGAAAGTTAGACTCAGGGATAAACAAATCACAACTCCGAGCAGTTGTGTTTTGTGTGATTGTAGCAATGAAGACGCAAATCACTTACTGACAAAGTGTCCGTATATGATCTATATAACTAATAAAGTAAACCCAAACATTGCTAATTCCATCAAGGGATATGACCCCCGAAACAAAACGTCGAGAATAATTCTAAGTGAACTAAACCAACTCCTAGGGAAAAAAGATTTCGTGTGTCTAGCAGTTGTTTGGTGGAGTATTTGGCATCAACGCAACAAATTGATATTTCAACAAGACCAAAGCGAAGGAATATCATACCTAACAGCATATATAAGAAATCTAATAGTGAATTGGGAGAAAGCGTCGAAATGGACAGAGGATGAAGAAACTATTCTAACAGCTCAATTGAAGAATAGAAACAAAAACATAAGAGCCCAAAGGAAATGGAAAAAACCCAAACCGGGATACACTAAAGTAAACTTCGACGCATCAATATTGTCCAATGGAAACACTACTGGTGGAATTGTTTTTCGAAACTACCTAGGCTAGGTAATGGATATTATGATGGCTAGCTTTGGAAAAGTGTCGGTATTAAAGGCTGAAGCTCTAGTCCTCCGGGAAGTGATTAGGCAAATAAAAAACCGAAGGATAGAAAAAGTGGAAATTGAAGGGGATAATCTCTAGGTTAGTAATGTTGTTAAAGGGAAAATCCATAGCCCTTGGGAGATCGAAGTCATTATCGTCGACATCCTTGTTTCCATCTATGGAAGCCAGAACCAATTGATTAATCATGTCTTTAGGGAATGTAACGTTGTGGCCGAAAAAATTGGTAATTTGGGACACAGTCACCCTGTTGAGTGTATCAAGACTCATCTAAAACTTCTAGTTCTCATCCGAAAGGATGCTCTAGAGCGTCCTCTGTAAAGGAGAGCACCCTAATCCTTACCTAATAAAAAAAAAGAAAATTAGTGTAGATTGTACACTACTAAAGGTCACTCCAAATCATTTCACCCGTGTTCAAATCTCAATTGCCACTTTTTTCAACTTCTTATATATTTTTACCTTTCTATCCGCAATACTAGGCCGAAATGCTCAATCTCAACTTCCCATTGTCATTTTTATGGTGGAACATCTTAACTATATTTTATAGTTGAGAATTAATATTTGTGTTTAAATATTTATCATTCTATACGAATATATATAAGTAATTAGTGTGAAAAGTTAATTAGGATTGGAATTTTGAATATAATAATACTAGTTCTTTTTTCATGTGGAAAAAAATAATATAATCCCTTCAAAAAACATTTTAATTTACTATTAGATGATATCGATATCCATTGAAAATAATAGAAGATCTCGTCAATTTTTTTCAATTCTTCCTTCATGCTCCGTACAAGATAAATTAAGCCCACTCAGATTTCAATTTCGGGTTTTGTCCCTATCTCTAAGAGATCCTAATTTCGAGTTGCATAGATTTCCAAAAGAAATTCAGGGCAAGTGGACATTCTACTTGAACCTTTCGATAAATTTGATTTCGTTAACTTGTTCGATGTTGTGAACACCTTGTTTGCTAAACTAAACGAATCTAGGAAATACCGATTGCAGAAAATAACGACCCCTTTGTTAGTATTACTACTATTATTATTATTGTGAATAGATATATTGCTTGGCTTGTTTTGTGTGGCTTGTGCTTGTTTAAAATCTCATTTCGAGATTCGTTATGAAATTCGTAAATAGTTTAATAAGGGGTGCGGGCTTGGCCCGAACACCTCTATATAATATGTCGAGTGGTACAACTTTACACCCTCTCCTTCTTTGACTTTAAGGATCACGATCTATGTCTGCTCCTACTCGGAGGAGAGACGTATGCACCCTAGCTAGGTGTTGGAACTCCGTTCCATTAAGTGGACTTCGGCCCATTCATGGCCCCCACACTCTTAAAAATTCATTAGCGTAAGTGAAGTTTTATCACGACATAAAGATAAGTGCCCATGCACATTAAAAGACATCAAAACCGGACCGATCTTAAAAGATCGACCCGGCTCTCGGTCCGATAAGGGCGCGAGAGGTTTTCTAGAAACTTGTGTGTAATTAATGTTCCCAACATTTATTCTATTCTAAACGTTCTACAATATCGTAGTTCATTCTTCTCGATTTAGAGTTATCTCACCTCGAGATTTTCTCATTTCCATTCTTAAAAGCTCCACGTGAAGTTTACATATCTCAAAACACATCTCGAATACCTCCTTATTAATTTCGTTACATTACTGAAATACCTTAAGAATGTCCATTCCCGCTTGCTTAGTCTCTTTAGACTAATTCCATTTTTCCGCATTTCTGTTTGGCATTTCTCGCCCTTCACGGCAAATGCCAGACTCTAGGAAACCTCCACCGAAAGCGCAAAGCCGAAGATCAATCAAGTTGAAGGAAGGAAGGTCGGATTCTCTCAAGGATGGTTTTTGTTCATTTTCGGGTTGCACTACGTTTATGAAAGCAATGTTATTTAAATTCCGCTACCTAACAACTTTTAAGTTTTATGTTTTATTAAACTAAGTCAACGTATGTAATGGATACTTTTCAAAGTCTCATACTTGAGCAACTTTATTATATGTAATAACTTTGAATTTCTACACCTTTTATTTAACTTAAATACCTTATAAAGCCTTGGATGAGTTTGGATGGTAAAATCTGAGGTCACTGGCGGTAACACCTATCGTTGTAAAAATAGGGGTGTTACAGCTAGCTTGTGATTCTATTCCATAGGAAAATCACAAGGCTTGCCGCTAAGAAGCCCAACTTTAGATAGAATATCTAAAGTATACTTTTGTAGACATAAAAATAGGTCAGTCGAGGACCGTGCAATTTCTATGCCAAGAAAATGTCAGAGTACCTAGATCTTTCATGTGAAAACACGAACCGAGTTGTTCTTTAAAATTAGCAATATCAGCGGAATTGTTCCAAAAAATGATCAAATTATCAACATAAACCAAAACATGCAAACAGGCACCTAGACGAGTATATGACAAGAGAGAATAATTAGCCAAGGATTGTACAAAGCCAAGCCGACGAAGAGCAGAAGCCAACTTGGCAAACCAATTCCACGGTGCCTGTCGAAGACCGTAAAGATAGCGATTAAGTCGACAAACGCGCCTTGCAGCCGAACTTGAAAAAACTGGTGGAGGTCTCATGTAAACCTTGTGTCGCTCAATAGTCCCATCAGAATTATTCTTAATCCGAAATACCCACTTACAACCAAGGGGTTTCTTGCCCGTAGGCAATTTTGTGAGTGTCCAAGTACCATTATGCTCTAAAGCATCAATCTTAGCTTTCATAGCAGCACGCCAATGCTCACTACGAACAACCTCAAAAAAACTGGTGAGCTTTTGTATCAGATTGAATAGCAACAATAAAAGCAACATGTCTAGGCAAAAACCAATCATAATGAACATAATTAGCTATAGGGTAGGATGTACCTGATGAAACTGATGAAGCAGATAAAGGAGACGAGGAAGTGTCTTGTTTCCATATTGTATTGCAAACGAAATCCCGCAATTTCACAAAAGGCATCTGATCACGGGTAGAACGATGGATATTCTCATGAGCAGGGACAAGGGAAGATTGAACCCCACTCTCTGTCACTTACATGCGATTGGACATTTCAGGTGCTTGGAACGATGACTTGAACGGGGACAAAGGAAGATTGAACCCCACTCCCTTTATCAACCATCTGTGAATGGTCTATAGTGGTGCATGGGACATGTTTTTGAATGGAAATAGGAGAAGATTGAACCCCGCTGCCCGTGTCTGCCGTGAACAATCAAAATTGGATGGTGTATCGAAAATAGATGGACGAGACTGTTCAGAAGTATTTTTAGCAGTAACAATGGGCAGTGGGGTTCAATCTTCGATACACCATCACATGACTTACACGTGTAAAAAAATTTACATTTGAGGTTGTAAAAAATTTACATTCGATGTCTGTCGTGAACAGTCAACGAGAAATGTGTTTCATAGAATACCACATCACATGACTTACACTTCTCTGTTCCTAGTAGTTCTACCTAACTTTAGCAACACTAGCAAGTCTTCTCGACCTTGTTCCTAAGTGAACAACTCAACTAAACACAAGATAAATCGAACCTTACACTTGGAGCTCACTGTCATAGTTGTCTTACTCCTGGGAACTTGGATTCGCCGTCACCGAGATCGAACACTCGTCGCCGAGGACTTCTCTTCACGTTCTCAACGTCTTTCTTGCTTCTTTGTATGAGGTTTTGAGTTCTGGGAGAAGTGCTTATTCCAAGCACTACTCATTGGCTTTTATACTCTCTTGAACTTAGGCCAATATCTTCATTTTACTTGTTGTCCAAAATGCCTTTGTCTTGCAAGCCAAGTTTGCCAATCTTCACATGTGACTTGATTTGAAACTAGTTAACTTCAAATGTCAATTGGGCCGTTGGATCACTCGTCCTAGTCTGTTCCTCAGATTGTGCATTCGCTTTGTCCAAGACAGGATCCCACGATTTGCGCCGCACGGTCTGTCGTCACATGTGAGTTCCCATATGTAGGAAACAACTCTCTTTTGAGTTCTCTTGATAGGAACTTGCTTTCGTGTACTCTTGAGTTCCGTTTGTGTTCCCTTCTAGAGAGTCTTTGTTAAACCTGGAGTTTCCTTCAAATACTTAAGTGTAAATGTTAGTTCCCATACGTTGTTTGTCATTATCAAAATTGGAGACAATCATCATTTTTCGGATATTTGGAACTAGAGTTCCCAACATCGTCCCAACAGTAAGAGCATGCACAAATGTGTTAAGTGAAAATACATAGTCAAGTTTAGTGAAAATACACAATCATTCATCACATATTGCACAATCATTACACACTCACATGAAAAAAATCACACAATGTGATAAGAGCATGCACAATCATATAAAGTGAAAAATGCACAATTATGTTAAATGAAAAGGTACAATCATTCGACACATACTACACACTCGTCGTTACATACTCACATGAAAAAAATCACACAATGAGATACGAGCATGCCATGTTAATCGAAAGGAACACTCATGTTATGTGAAAAGACACAACCATGTTTAGTGAAAAGGCATAGTCATTATCAGATTTTACAACCTCGAATGTAAATTTTTTTTACACATGCGCAATATCAATCGTAGATGTAATCAAATCAAACGACTTAAATTTATTCTCATTTCTCTTCTTGGTTTTCATTCTTACAATGATCCATTCTATTAATATATAAAGTAATTTTGTAACACGACTAAACTAGTATGTATTCCCGTATCTTATACGGATTTTCTTAAACAAAATATTAATAATAGTTTTTTCAAATACATGAATTGTCTAGGAGTAAATAATCATGATCTTAAGACGCAAATTAATTTTTAATTTCTATATAACTACGATAAACTTCTAGTTTTTTTAGAATGTAGAACTCTTTTTTATTAGTAGTATCCATTTTAATAATAAATCAAGTTATCTTAAATAAATTATTTTAATAAATTGATCTTTTTAAGTTTTTCTATAATTTAGAACTTTTTTTTTATTATTATTATTAATATTCAAATTGAATAACACTTAAAAAAAATTAAATTAAGTTATCTTAAATAAATTATGTGAATCATTTTTTTATTTTGTTTAAAAAATCAATAATATATTTTAAAAAATTAATATATGCAAAGATATTTAAAAAAATTAATATATTGATTGTTTTATTTAACATATAAATATAAACAAATAAAAATAATCAATTAAGATATTTTAATTAAAAAAATGATTCTATCTATAAATAAAATAAATATTTTAGAATTTGTATGATAGAATAAAAAAAGAAAAAGAGTCACGTGCGAATGGTCGCCTGTGTGCGAAATAATAATAAATCTCGATCGTTCATTCCAAAAAATCAACGTCCCTGATTAAACATTCATTTAAAAAATAAAAAACTGCACAAGCAAATTTTTCCCGTATTATTCGCGTATTTTTCAATAAAATACGACACGGACGAATTTTTCCCGAATTATTCACGAATTTTTCGAAAAATACGTTTTTATGAGACGCGCCCAGTTTGTTCATCAGAAATAGCGATTTGTTCATCAATATTCACCAATTGTTCAATACTAACTAATTGTGCATTGTGTTTTTGATAAAATTGTTCATTAATTTCGAACTTTTTTAATTTTTAATTTTATTTTTTAACCTTACTTATGTGTAGGAATACAATATTTATGTAGTTTTTTATGCACATATAATTAATTTTGATATACTCATATTTGTTCATTGATATATTCGTATTTGTTCATTGATATACCCCTATTTGTTCATTGATATACCCATGGTATACCATTATTTGTTCATTAGTATACTTCTTTTTTGTTCATTGGTATATCCTATTTGTTCATTGATATACCCTATTTGTTCATGAATATACCCTTATTTGTTCATTGATATGACCAAATATGCATATAACAATGAACAAATTGATGTTATTAATGAACAAATATGCATATAACAATGAACAAATTGAGGTTACTAGTGAACAAATATGCATCTAGTAATGAACAATTATATGAAAAAGGCAATGAACAAATATGCATAAACCAGTGAACAAATTGATGTTACTAATGAACAAATATGCACAAACCGATGAACAAATATGCCAAAACCAATGAATAAATATTTTCGTTTCTTATGAACAAAATCACAATGTTGATGAACATATTGCATGTAATTTTGATACACATTTGTTCATTTTTGATGTACAAACAATAGATTTTTGATGCACAAGCAATAGTTTATTTATGCACAAAATCACAGTTTTGATGAACAAAATCACGATTTTGATAAACAAAATCACAGTTTTGATGAACAAATCCACATTACTGATGAACAAATCCACAATACTGATGAACAATCTAGGCGCGTGTCCTAAATCGTTTTTTTCAAAAATACGCGAATAATTCGCCAATAATTCGCCCGTGCCGTTTTTCCCCTTTTAAGTGAAATGATCAGCGCCTTTGATTTTTCTTGATCCAATGGCTCCTGTTCTTTCTTATTTCGCACCTGGGCGCCCATTCGCACCTGAACCGTATAATAACTGCGGTTTTTATGGATATTTTTGAATTTTTCTCGGATATCCTTTTAACCTTTTCTCTGTTTTAACGCTTAATCCAATATTTTTGTTGGAGATTAAATCCTAGAAAATTGTTGGTGATATCCTAAAATCACAAATAAATGATTTTATGGATCGGTGTGCATTCTAGGATTTTTCAGTGGAACAAGAATATTTATTGGATAAGCCGTCTTTTTAATTATGTACCGGAAGGAATTTAAAATGCAAAGCCTTAAAAATTAAGGGTAGCAAGATAAAATCATGGAAAATTGATTTTATTGGTCTACATAATTTACGGGACGTTTTTCGTTTAGTGAGTTTTTCCACCTGAGATACATAATTTTACTGCTTTAACGCGAGCCCCGTTCTGAGACGGGTTTTGAATTTTTAAGCATATCTTCTAGGCCTTAGTAAGGAAGGAACCATAATGGATTAGGATGGATTCACGGCTTATCTTTTCAGTTTAGTCAAAGTCTACAAATTCGGTTTCATTCAAGGAAAGGAACTAGCGAGAACAGGGCGGAACTGTCTCAAGAGAGAGCTTTCACCGCCGACGTCTTTCTCTTCTCCACCTTCTCGGCCGTCCACCATCCTCCACCTCTTCACCTCTTCTTCTTCCCCTTGCTGGGCTCGTGTGCTGCAGCAGAACCATGGAAGAGTCAGGCGGGACGACAAGCTCGGGAGGAAAGAGTTCGAACCATCACCGTCGGTCATCTTTTCGCCTCGCCAAGCGACGTCGCCGGTGATCGTTAGCTTCTCCGACCACCACCCATGGCAAGGGCTGCTGTCGGGCAACGCCCAGCCACCCTCGGGCTCGGGGAGTTTAGACTCCAAGACATCTCTTTAGTGGTCCTGTATTGAAACACTGTTGCGAAATAGGTAGTCCAGGGGTAGGAGCCGAGTCTCCAATGACCTCTTTATAACAAAATCTGTATTGGGGGCGTAGCTTACTAGCGTACTCCAATATTGCAGTCATGACTCATGTCACGCTTCACGTTGAAGGAGAACGATGGTGCACTCTAGCTAAGTGCAATTGAATCTCGGTTGTTGGCCGAGCACATTTGAAGGATCATGGATGGAATAGGCCCTCTGATCTCGGTTGTTGGCCGAATCTCGGTTGTTGGCCGAGCATATATAAATGATCATGGATGAAATAGGCCCTCTGATCTCGGTTGTTGCCCGAACTATATAAGAACTATTAAATGGTGCAAGTGCACAGATTGAGAGTAATGATAGATAAGTACGTTGGGCACATTAATGTACCCGAATGGTTAGTCTATTCGATAACCATTCTTGCTCCCGGTTATGAATGATTCTTAATCAAACTTTAATTAAGTTAATCTGAATAGTCGATGGAGGCTTTTCAAGATGTTATGTGATTAATATGAATTCCCAACAATTGTTTATGCTTCTTAAAAGAAACCACAAGCGGTGGTGTTCTCTCTCTTGATTATGCGAGTCTCCTTCTTATTCTCTATAAGACTACTAACTGTTGGGTTAGGTTAATTTGTTAGGTTTTAAATGGTTTCATTTACCTTGTTCCCAACAATTGTTTACTTAATTTTGTTAGGTTTTAAATGGTTTCATTTACCTTGTTCTAGTATGTTCTGTCAGGTTAAATCCTTGGGTAATTCTGGTTTAGTCCTAATCGGGGTTACTGGCGGTAATACCTCCAGGGTAGGAAGGGGGTGTTACAAACCGGACTCATAAAAAAATATCCTAATGATCTTCTTATCTATAGTATGCAAAAATAAAAGATTGTTAGATTAATGAGATTTTTTATCCTATATTCTAAAAACATGGATAAGAATTTATCATATCTAAAAATAAACGTTTATTTTTATAAAAAGTTGATGTGCTTCAATCTAAAAGTGACATGTGTCGTCGTTTAATAATTTTTTTTTAACATGGATAAGATTTTACTATATCCAAAAATAAAAGATTAGTTTTAAAAAAAAGTGGTGTGGTCTAATCTAAAAATGACATGTGTCGTTTAATAATTTTTTTTAATATGACGATAGGACGTGGATTGCATACTTTTCACGCATTTTATACTTTTTATAAATAAAAATGTACTTATAAAGATTTTTTTTGGAGGACTTATAAAGAATAAACACATATGGAAGTTTTTGGAAATAAACAATAATTGTGGTAGATTTCTGATATTTTCCACATAGGTAATCTACGATCCGTATCTCCGTCCATTTGAGCGCACGCAGGGGCATCAGCTTCTGCCTTACTACTTACTGGTAGTTCTAGTATACTAGGGTTTACATCTCGCTCTCTATTTCCATCAGCAATGGCTGACGTGATCAATTTACCCGTCGATTCTCTCGAAGAACAGCGAGATCTTCCTGACGAAAAGCCGCCGGTGGACGAAACCCCGTCAGATTTATCCCCGCCGCCCCCTCGACGCCGCGAGAAGGATTCCAGAGAGAGAAGGGACGATAGGGACTTCAATCGCCCTCCGAACCGTCGCGGTGGAGGCGGCGCCGACTACTATGACCGCAATCGTTCTCCGCCGCCTCCCAGGGGCAAGGAAAGAGACTATAAGCGGAGGATGAGCCCTAGCCCTCCTCCTTACCGTGAGCGGCGGCCGTATTCCCCTTCTCGGCGCTCTCCTCCGTTTAAACGGTCGCGAAGGGAAGATGGTGGCTATGATGGTAGACGTGGGAGCCCGAGAGGCTATGGAAATGATAGGAGGTGAGTTAGCATTTTTGCTTCAATAACTTCTACTTTTACATCCATAAAGAAGAGAAATTGGTAGACTTGTTACCGGCTACTATGTTTTGGACCCAGTGTGATACCTCAACTGGAGTCCATTGAACTGCTCCATCTCTCCGTGTCACCGGTTTCCTTTGATCATTTGATTCTGAAAAAATCTATTTCATAATTCATCATTCAGTTCTTAGTTGTTTGACAAAAAATACAATTTTTAATTTCTACTTAGATTTACGGTTTATAAGAGATTGAATTGTGCAATCTAGTGTTGTTTTGCTTACTTCTCTCAAGGGATTATAGTTATTTTCCTAGATGTGGAGTGCGGAGGTTGTAGTTAAAGCTGTTTTCTATGTTTGTTCGGACACAGTCTGAAAAATTTAGTCTGAACGTTACAGCTTGCCAGATGTTTTGTAAATCATTGAGTGCTTGAACACTGTTAAAAACTGTTGTTAGAGCATGCATTATTGGAACCTAAATCATGGTTCTCAACCCATTTTATATTATTTCTCTTTATATTATATCATCTAGAGAGCCCATTTATTTTTAACCTAAACATTGGAGAACTCATTCATGGTTCTCGCTAAGTTTTAAATTATCAGTTCAATTTATATCCGGAAATAATAAGCATTTGACAACAACAACAACAACAACAATCCAGTGTGGACGGGTAGGGTCTGGGAGGCCAAGATGTACCCTCCCTTACCTCGACCTAAGAATCAAGAGGCTGTCTAAAGAAGGCCCAAAAAACCAAAGGGAAAATAAACGGGGCTAAAACCGCGCAGTGAAAACAAGGAAAAACGCAGAGAAAAGGATGAGGGCCCTCCCTCGCCGACTAGCCCGCTACCGCTCCTCCACCGCAATCCTCTTAAGCATTTGAAAGGAAATAATATTACCTAAAAAATAGTTGATATGGATGCCTTAAATTTAAATAGATAAAAAGATTTATGCAAATCTATAAAAAAAATTGGAAAAAAATCATTTATTAAAGTTACAAACTAACTATATTAACAAAGATAAATAAAAATTGCTTCTCACCTGTAAGGGGGCACTTCACAAGCAGATGTGCACTTCACAAGTATTACCTAGTGAAGAAGAAACACTGTGTAAAATTGTTTTTTCCTCCTGGGCAATTGGCATTGCATCTGTAGTGTATTATTGCATGTATATATGCTGTAACTACCATTTTCTAATGTATCTACATTCATTCAGGTATTATACTTTTGCTTATATGCATATGTATACATTCTGTTTTTTTCCCCGACCGAGATAGTTGTATATTCATGTCTTGCTATTTACACTCCATCCCATCTAAAAGATTTCTCTGAAATGTTACTACTTACAATTTAGAATTCATACCTCATTTATTAACTACTAGCAATTTTGAAAATAAAGACTAGATAGAAAAAAATGCCATTTTAGATCAAGACAAAAAGACTTGAATGGCAATACTAGTTTGGAGTGAGTTCTGTTTAGTATGTTATGTTTTGTCTTTTTTGTTTAATTTCGGCCTGCTTTATTTAATTGTATTGTTTTTCTTTAGTTAATGTTATCTAATTATGGTTGCCTTCTTTTTCAGGTCTGGGAATGAATACCCTGGTGGATATGACCGTGAAATGGGTGGAAGACCTTATATTGGTGATAGGCCATATGGCAGGTACTTTGGTCGGTCAAGTGCTGGCTACTCAGCTGGTGGTCCATCTGGTAAGTGTTAATTGCTGGTGCTGGTTATATAAATACCATCATTCTGGCCATAGAAAGTTTTAGATTAAACTTACAATGGAAATTCAGCTAGACCCAGCCTCCTTACTGGTATCAATTTGCATTTTAATGATTTTTTTTTCGCATACCTGCGTACATGCCTCTCACTTTCTCATTTCATTCTTTTTGTTGTCTATTTGGTGGCAAGCTGCTTGTACCTGAAGGCACTGTTGGCATTGATGAGTATATCTGATTGATTGCATTGTTTGTTTTCATTGATGGATGCTGATCACCTCTATTGTTTAATGTTTAAATTTTTTATGCATCTTTACACTTGCCCCCCTCGAATCTTCAATAACAACTGAAGTGGTTGCATTTGTCCTTCAGATTGGGATTCTGGCCATGGTGGTTACATTGATATGTCTAATACGGGAAACAACCAGAGGTGTGTAATGTAACTATGCATTTATTCTTTCTAATTAAATTATTTTAGATTGTAGTTGCCTCATATAACTAAGTAGAATAATTTCTTAGTATTTTGGGTGATAAACAGATGTTCCTTGTTTTATTTGTTATCATGATGATTTTTACTCCTAATAAATAAGATGTATACTGTTTGAAATTACAATTTTACAATTGGAGAAACTTCCTTGGAACTTGTGTCAGTTACCAATCTACTAAATCTTAGAGGACTCTCACAAAGCTATTCTGTGTTATCTGTATATTGGAATTTCACATGGGAAATGAGAAAACACATAGGTTTGTTCAAATTCCATGTTTGTCTTTGTATGATATAGTAATGCAGAGATCAAGGCGCTGTGGTAGTTGAATTCCCATGTGCGGAGGGGGGCTGTATTGTTTTTTCATGTGGAGATGGATACAATGATTTTTTAACCCTAGACTAACCTGATTAAGAGATCATATATATTATTGTGAAGCATTTCTGGTTCAATTGGTGGACCAAATGACACCTGCAACCAAGGGTAAAAAACGACTGATTATAATATAATGATGTAGAAAGATTGTAATATTCTAAAGCAAAATTCAAGTGTTCAGATCCTACTTCTTTTTAGGCCAACCCCTTCCAAATCAAAGCCCAGACTTGATGTCTTTCCGTGGAGCTCAGTTCTCACCCACCAACTATAACTTCAAAAATGCAAGAATGTGATTTCTTGAGAATGATAATTTTTAGGTAGGCTAAAAGTTGTTTCCTTTGATGATAGGGAGGGCCTGATGTCATATAAACAATTCATTCAAGAACTTGAGGATGACGTGTTACCATCTGAAGCTGAGCGTAGGTATATAATAAATGGTTTCTTTTTCAGAGTTGTTAATGCTATTTCATCTGCAGCAGGGACTGATTATTTTCTCATTCCATAGATACCAAGAGTATAAGACAGAGTATATCACAACCCAAAAAAGAACGTACTTTGAAGCTCACAAGGATGAGGAGTGGTACTTCAGTTTGTCTTAATATTCTTTTTGTATGCTATGCTCTTACATGCCTTTTGTTTGTTCAATATCCTTTATCTATTCACTGTTTATATAGGTTGAGGAACAAGTATCATCCAACTAATTTGCTTTCTGTCATTGAGAGGTATTGGTATTTTCCTACTTTTTTATATGTATTTATTTAAATATGCAGCTTTATTATTACTTTCTAGTTTCTACCAACTTTAGTTTTTAGTATGTGTTCATTTTACATGCAATTTTTCAAGTGCGAAAGAATAATTTTATGGTTTCTTTTTTACACAAGTTCTCTTTTGTGTTTAAAAAAAAAAAATTGCACTAACCTGCGTTTGTTCCCCTACTTATCATTCAGGAGGAATGAGCTTGCTCGCAAGTTTGCAAAGGATTTTCTGCTTGATTTGCAGAGTGCAGAGCTTGACTTGTACGTCTTTAATATCTCACTGAGTTTTTGCTGCCAATCCATTGTTCCTTAGATCATGAGTGATGAGTGTGATTAACTTTCATGTCTCAAACAGAGGCCCCAGTGCAAATGCAAACAAATCAGATCAAACAAGTGAACCTAACTCAGAGGATGAAGTTGATGGTGATGCTAAAAGGAAGCGACATGGTCGATCGACTACAAAGGAAGCTGAGATTGCTGCTGCTCCTAAGGCTCACCCAATCAGTTCTGAACCAAAGAGAATTCAGCTTGATGTTGAACTAGCTCTTGTCCTTGCAAGGAAACTTGACTCTGAAAAGGGCATTACTGACAACATCCTTGTTAGGCCTGATAATGAAAAGATTAGGGATAAATCACAAGGTGGATCAATGGGTCCAGTTGTTATTGTACGGGGTTTAACATCTGTCAAGGGCCTTGAGGGCCTTGAGTTACTTGATACTCTTCTGACATATCTCTGGCGTGTTCATGGTGTGGACTATTATGGTATGATTGAAATAACTGAGCCGAAAGGTCTGCGACACGTGAGGGCTGAGCGCAAGACTTCTGATGCCTCAAAAAATGGCACTGAGTGGGGAAAGAAACTTGATTCTCATTGGCGAGATAGATTGACGAGTCAGGATCCCTTGGAAGATATGACTGCAAAAGAAAAGATAGATACAGCTGCCAGTGAAGCTATAGATCCCCATGTGCGTAAAATTAGGGATGAAAAGTATGGCTGGAAGTATGGCTGTGGAGCCAAGGGATGCACTAAGCTTTTTCATGCTGCTGAATTTGTGCAAAAACACCTTAAACTTAAACATCCTGAACTGGTGATGGAGCTCACTGCTAAAGTGCGTGAAGATCTTTATTTTCAGAATTATATGAAGTATGCCTTCTCCTTTGTGTTATATTCTTATATGTAGTTACTTAGATATACGTTTAATGATTCCCCATTAAATTTGCAGTGATCCAAATGCACCTGGAGGCCAGCCTGTTATGCAACAAACCATTCAGGTATCAAACTTTGATGTGAAAAATTAGGGTTTATTCCACAAACACATTGTATTATATTTAGTGTAATGTTTTCCATTTTATCCTGTCTTAATTGTTTACTGGCTCAAATCTCTGATTTTTTAGTGCTTCGTTCTCAGTGAATATCACTAAAATTTATTAGCTTATTTCTGGTTTATTGGTTTCTTTTTCAATCCTCAACCATTTATTTTCTCCATGTAACAAGTTGTGACTAAGCCTAACATAATGACCCAGTGATCTGCTTTTCCGTTACAGATCGTTATAGAATGCGATGCTCTTTGTTCTCCATTTTTCATGTAATAATTGGGGATGCTTGTGTTTTTAATTATTCTGTTTGCAGAAGGACAAGTTGCAGAGGCGCAGGCCACCTCTAGAGAACCGCTTGAAAGATGATAGAGGCAGTCGTAAAGATAGGGATGCTCGTGGGAGTGTCCATGAAAGATTAGATAATTCAGATAATCTCCAAGGAGATTTCCAATCGAACAAGGATGATCCAGAGAAAGATAATGCTGATGATCCAATGTTTGATGACTTTGGTGGACAGGGCATGCATGCTCCTCCCTTTGCCTCAGACATACCACCCCAAGTTCTGATGCCCGTGCCAGGTGCTGGGTATGTACTCTTATTAACTGATTCGATTCAAAATAGCATCCAAATAAAATATAATGCCATGCCACTTTTATAATAGAGTCCATCATGTCCACCCTTGGTATAATGGCATGTGAATATAATAATGCCAATTCCAAATGAAATGTAATTCTCTGCTTCTTTAATAGTGTTCATCATGTGCACCATTGGCATAAAGGCATTGGAATGTACAAAAATTCTAGCTGTAAACCGCTTCTTGGCTGTAGCTGACAATTCTGTGCTTACTGTTGTAATTGATGCAGTCCGTTGGGGCCTTTTGTCCCTGCCCCTCCTGAGGTTGCAATGCAGATGATACGGGATCAGGGTGGACCTCCTCCTTATGAAGCGGGAGGGAGAAATGGGCGTTCTGGGATGGGAGCTTCTCCCATAATTTTACCTCCAAATTTCCGACAGGATCCTCGTGGTTTAAGGAGGTAACTAGCTCTTTAATTCTATTTAGCCATTTGATTTTGTTTTGATACCATTATCTTTTTTATATTGTATATCGTCTACTTTCTACATTTGTCCAAGTAATTATTAGTGTTAATTAATAACCTAATAAAAAAGATAAAATTGTGAATGAGGGTATATTTTTAATTTTAATAGACTTCTTAAAAAGTGTGCACAAATCTAAAAACAGTATTGAGAAACGGGGGAGTACATAACTTCCATTTCTGCTTCAATTTCTGTCATATTAAAGCTTGTTGTCTTGTGTTTTTCTTATAATCTTCTATCTGCTGTGCAGCTATCAAGATTTGGATGCACTGGAGGACGAAGTGACTGTAATTGATTATAGAAGCTTGTAGATTTGAAATGTAGATCAGATGGATCCTTGCAAAATCAAAGGTGTCCTTGCATCAGCAAATGCATCTTACCTTACTGGTGTTTGGCAGGCATTTGCTCAGGCGTTGCTTGTGTGGAAAGCCATGTCTATAAATTTACAGATGTTACACAGGTACTTGATCAAAACAGTCGGATTCTGATTTTTTTTCCAATAGATTTAAGCTGTAGCAAGTTACATTCGGGTATTGGGATTTTATAGCCAATGGACACAGGGTTCTTGGTGCTCTGCATCCACACGCGAGCACTTTGCTGAATTCTATGTCTTGCAAAGGTGAGTTGGGTTACAACGAAAGAGACATTATAGTAATACACTAATACTAGAAGAACCCCCCTGAGAAGTGTCCTTGGTTTCTGGCCAAGTGGGAATGATTTTGAATCTGGTTATTTTGGTTTCACATTTTTCCGGTTGTGTTGTGCAAGTATTCAGATTAGTTTCCAATCAGGCTGGATTTGGTTTGATTGCTGTTAGTTTTGGGTCAATTGGTCGAGTTGTTGGGAGTATTTGGATTAGGTTTTAATGGGGCTGGATTTGGTTTGAAGTGCTGGCAATGCTGGGTAAATTTGGGTCGATTGTTAAAGTAGATCTTGAATTGGCCTAGCTGTTTGAGTTGTACCGTGTTTCGTATCAAATAAAGCACTCATTTTTTTGATTGAATAGTAGAGTGCCGAAAATCACAGATTAATCTATATATCTATATATCTATATATAACCTATAAAATACAATCTATAGTTTAGTAACCCCCAACCAATTTAATTTGAATTGAATTCATTCATAAATTATAAATTGTAACTATTAATGAAATTATTATTTCTCTTTGAATGATGTTCTTTGAATGAAACTTTTAGAGATAGATTAAGGCCATGTTTGGTATGCTGTTGGAATCAGGAAACGGAATGGAATCAGGAATCAGAATGAACCAATCCTGTGATATGTTTATTTGGTATGCTGTCGGAATGAACCATTCCTGAAAATTATGGTTTAAAATTTAGGTTAAGACTTTATAATTTAGGGTTTATGAATTTTAGAATTTATTATTTAAGGTTTTGGAGTTTTAGAGTTTTAAGGTTTAAGATGAAAAATTTATTTTTTTTGGAACGGATGATACCTTTCATTTTCTGCTGGAATCAACTTTGGCCATGCACTATCAGGAGTATCAGCGAAACCCGGTGGGTGAAACATATAAACAGTCTCTTTGAGATACCCATGAAGGAAGAAGACATTCTAAGTAATCAAGAACGAGAGACAAGATGTAGAGCAATACAAATTGTTGTGAGATAAACAACATGACTAAAAGTCTCATCACAGTCAATACCCACTTCTTGTGACCAACCATTAGCATCCAAGTGAGCCTTGTATGCTCCAGACTATCATCAGAACAAAATTTATGCCGAAATAACCATATACAACGAACCGCATTTGCATAAGGTGGTCATGGAACTAGAACCCATGTATTATTACTCATAAGTGCCTAGTACTCATCATGCATGGTAGCAGAATCATTTGGGTTAAGGAGGGCTTATTTATGAGATGTGGGAATGGGAGATAAGGTAGTGGTATAAAGGTTAAAGGCATTTAGCTTAGACAATGCTAGCTCGAGATCGAGTGTTCATAGGGTGAACAATGGGAGGGGGTTACAGGTCGTGAAAGACGGATCACGTGTGTGAGGGGAGGGCTAGGAAGAGCTAGGTGAGGTATCACAACTCGTGATGGGAGGTCACGAGTCGTGACAGGGCATATGAGTGGGTCAAGTGGAGGGTCACAACTCGTGACAAGGGTGTCACTAGTCGCGACGCGACGCGGGGGGGGGGGGGGGGGAAGGGTCACGATCATGACCATCCATATGAGGGTTATTTAGCTTATTTTGTGTATGAGATGAGGTCCCTGACGAGCCCATTAGGTGGTTTGTGACAAGGGGTGGTACAAGATCATCATTTAAGAGAAAATCGTAGGAACTACTTTGGAGAAATTGATTGTCGGCAAAGGGACAACTATGTTCTCAAAGGTGGCATGATGAGAGCTGGTGATTTTGTTTGTGTCGATATTAAGACACATATAATCCCTATGATTTGATGGGTATATGAAGAAGACACAAGGCGTAGAGCAAGCTTGAAACTTGTTGAGAGTGGTGGCACTTAGATTGACAAAACAAAAATAATAAAAAAACCCGAAAGTGAGAGTAAGAGGGAGTTTTGTTATATAGATCTTGGTTGGACTTCTATTTTGAAGAGTTTTGGTAGTTAAAATATTGAGTAAGTGTAACATCCCCAACCAAAGTGCATACGTCATTTTACATTCATATAAGATTAGTAGCATATGCATAGCATATTGACATGATATTTAGCGAGTTTTTTAAAGTAATATTTATTTTCAAATTAAGTTTATTTTATTTTAAAAAGTTTTTAATTAAAAGTTAATTAATAATTATTTCAGGGTAAAGTTTATAGTAAAAGAGATTTAAGGGTGAAAAATAGAATTTGTATTAAGTTTTGCCGACTTTCGAACCGACTTCGATCGTCATTATATATGTGTGTTTTGTGAGAAATGATTTCCTTACACCATAAGGAACGAACCAAGTTTTAAAACAAAGTGCAGAAAGCCATGAATTCGAGAGTTATTAAGAAAGGAGATGAGATTTTATGGTTTTTGTATAAGATTTCTTCTATCGGATATTAATCTCGAAGTACAAGCGTAGTTTGGTAAGTTTTAATTAATTATTGATTTAATTGGATTTCAATGATTTTTTCACATCTAGATCTACAATTGATTTTGTTTCCGAAATCAATCGATATATAGTTCTCAGAGAGCGTTTCGATATCGGATTTATATTCGGTAAAAGATTTCAGAGTAATTTTAAGGTTTTGCTATATGGATATATGTTTTATATGAGCTATATGAATATATGGATATATGTGCTATATGAGTTATATGGATATATGTGTTATATGTGCTAGCTCTAAAATTTCCAGAGTTTGTTTGTACATAAAGTATGTTAGAAGATGGCATATGATATATGATTACAGGATGCACTTGATTGCATAACATATTGCATGAGATTAAAAGGACACGTGACTGTCTTGCCTTGAATTTGTATACAAAAGAGACCTAAGGGTCATACATGAGGCCTAAGATATCTAAGAGATGGTATATGAGAAGATGAGGCCTGAGATGCCTAAGAGATGGTATATGGGAAAAAGTCTGTATTTGAAAAAAAAGAAAAGTTGGTATATGGAAAAAGTCGGTATATGAAAACCCAGGGCAGATTCAGGCTTGAACAATTCACAGAATAATAAATCGGACACATTGGCATTTGCATATGCATAGTAAATTAATATATGATATATATAATATGTATGTGTATGTACATGGAGTAAATGGTTGACTCTGTGTGAAATAATTGATGATGGTTTAGATTCACTGAGTATGCGACTCACGTAAATCGCAAAATAATTATTCTAGTTCAGCTAGTTGTTATTGACGTGTGTCTCTTTTCACATTCATACAAGTCGGTCGGCTGAATCTCTAAGCAACCTTCTCCTCCTCATTTTGCATCTTAGACATATGAGTTGTAATATAAGTTCGATGGACAGATGTTTTAGTATAAGAAGTAACGACATATGGATGTGTGTACAACCTTATATGGTTGTTACTTTCTGATATGTGCTTATGTGATAGTTATTTTATGTGAATTATTTGTTTATATAAGAGATAAGTTTTACAAAGTATACATCATAGGGTATAAGGGTGTCACAGTAAGTAGGCGAAAGTGTGTAGGTCGTAGACCCAAAAATGAGGAGGAATAAAAGCGTCGAGAAGGAGGGTTCAAACCTTATTAATTGTTGTAGGTACGAATGATGCGCTCCACTTTGCCATTTGTAGAAGAAATATGCGGGCAAGAGAAACGAAAAATAATGCCATTTGTTTTAAAGAATTTGTGGAACTCAAAATTGTCAAATTCCCTACCCATGTCGTATTGAAAGGATTTGATGTCACATTGGAATTGAGTTTTAACAAATTTATGGAACTTGAATTTTTTTTTGAAAAACTTGAGACTTGTATTTGATCGGAAATACCAAACAAAATGAGCGAAGCCATCAAGCAATACTAAATAGTATCAAGAACCACAAGTGCTAGGAAGAAGAGATGTCCATAAATGATTATGTATTATATCAAATAGAGCAACAATAGAAGTTTATAAAGAATAAAAAGTTAATCTAGATTTTTTTCCATGCTGACAAGCACGAAAAAGGTGAGAACCACTATGTTTATTACAAAAAGAAAGAAATTACTACTTAGAAAATCAAATACAAGAGCGCCTAGATGGCCAAAGCGATCATTACAAGTTTGAGAAGACACAACGAGAGAGATGGGAGGATACTTGGAGGACACCGAGGAGGACGACAAGGAGGTTGCATGATAGAGCTTGCCAAAGCTATTGCCTCTCATGTGAGTACGACTCGTTTGAAGATCCTTCACACAAAAACTAGACGAGTCAAATTAAATCGAAATATTGTTATCTTTAGTAAAATTTGAACAGACACAAGGTTTTTGATTATGTGAGGAGCAATGAGAACGTTATCGAGGGCTAAGGTGCGGGTTTTTGTGGGAAATTGGGTAACTCCCAAACTTGTAATTCATATGCGCTTGCGATTACCGACGTTAACCAAATTGGAAGAACTCTTAGAAGTAATAGAAGAGAACATACCTAGGTGGTTGGTCATGTGTGAGGAGGCACTACTGTCCATGTACAAGGATTGATAGAGGGGATTAGAGGGTATAGTGACATGGCGTTGAACTTATGAGAGAGGTCACCATGGGATGGAACACCATAAGCAGTGGCGGACCCAGGGGGGCTTGTGGGGCGGCCGCCCCCCTTCCCCCCGGGAGCCGCTAGTATCATCGGCGCTATCCCTGAGTTCTGACCGACAGCCCCTCCTTCCTGCTAGAGCAAAAATGGTGAATGGGAAAATGGGGAAGACACCATTCACTTTCCCTTTTCGTTTACAAAAAAATACAAAGAGTTTAATTCTAAAAAGAATAAAAATTGCTAAAATTTGATTGGCTCTCTTCAACATTTTACAGCTATGCTATTCTAAAGCACTTTTCACCTTGATTGTGACAACTCCCTCCACCTTACCTCTCTCCACTGACATTTTTTTACTTCGGTAATTGGTGAAATTGTAATTTTATGTTGTTAGTTTAATTCATTAATTTATTATTTAAAGTGTAGTGTTCTTTCATATTTATTATTTCTATTCATAAAGGAGATTGATCATATGTTTAATAATGTGAATTGTGATCAACTGATAAATTTGATCGTAGGAGGCCTTTACTGATTGATTTGGATTAATTTAGTTTGACTAATGAAATTGAATTGATTTAATTTTTTTTATTGCAGATCATTGTTAGAGTATTTGAATTAATTTATTTTGAGTAATTTACTTAAAGGTTTCTTTCTTTTTTTAATTTCAGAATTTAGATAAATTTGTAATTAGAAGAAAGAAGTTAACAATTTGGCCTTTAATTGATTTTCATCAACATGATGATCAACCAACTCTTGTCGTAAGTGGTGTACTGAATTCATGGTCATCTAATTTTTATTAAGAAACTTTCTATCGCTATTTTTGTAATTACTTGCATTTAAACCGTATATGGCGACGTCAAATTTTAAAATTTTATTACCAAACCCACCCCCCTTCCAATAATTCCTGGGTCCGCCACTGACCATAAGAAAAATCAGAAAACATGCCCTGAGATGGGTGATTGTTTGGTGGATGTTGTGTAATGCCAAGGATTTCAACACATGGATTTGAAGGGTATGGGCATGGAGGTTGATTCTAGTTGGAGAATGGCCAAGAGACCTATTGTTGATTGTTATTCTAGACTGGAACCCAATCGTAAGTAGTGCGCTGAAAGAGGATAACACCATTATTGCGGTCACACACACGACCACATACTTTACCATGACCAAATGTCGAGCCACATCCACCCCTAGAATCACAAGGTTCTTTCGGGAGCACCGACTTCTCAAAGTTGGCGTCAAAGGATCTAGAGGAGGGTGCATTGAGAGCTTTGGCATCATTGGTGAGACTGTTGATTCGCTTGTGAGACTCTTCAAGAAACACCATGGATCGGGCTTTGGTGAAATTAGGGAGAGGGTTAGACTGCTGAATCAAGCTGGCTACCGTGTTGAATTATTTGGAAAAGCTAGCAATAAGTTGAATTACCATCTTTCGTTCAGACACTTTGGCATCAACATTAGCAAGTCGATCATAAAAATCTTTTGAGACATTAAGAGGAGATAGAGGAGAAAGCCTCAAGGCGACATCTTGAAAATTCACTTTGCAGGTTGACAATGCGAGATACCTTGTTATCCTGAAATATGTTGCGAATTCTTGTCCAAGCAACCATAGCAGTGGGTCCGGGCTCAAGGATTGTAAGAAGGAGATCTTGAGAGATGGGCGGCATAGATCCATAGTAGGATGACAACATCTAGTTGATGCTATAGCTCGTCATTGATGAACATTGTGATCAATTTGGTCTAAGACATGGTGAGCCCGAGCCGCGACTTTAAAGAGTTCCGCTAAGAATTGTACTTGGTGTTTGAGTGATCAAGCATCAAAGGTATGAGATTTTTTGATTTTATGCACAACAAGGGCGGAGTGAAAGGGTGATTTTGATGATCCTGAAAAGGAACCCATATCAATGTTTATGTGAGTGGATTCCTTCAAAGCAGGATCCTTTTGGGTCTCGTCAAGGACCATAGCTGCAATCGGAGAAGAGAAGGGCTTTTTGAGGAAGTTTAAGAGAAGCCAGAGGAATGGTGAGCAAGTGACCGCGTTCAAAACTAGGGATGATTGGCGGGTCAAGTTGGGGAGAAATCGCGTAGATGAGGGGCGATTCTGCTGATGGTTGGCGGCCATGATGGTTCCTCAATGGTTCGTTTCTAATGCTCAAGATCCATTACTCGGGGTTAATTGGGTTTACTCTCTCCTGATTCAAGAGGAGCGGCAACAACAAATTTTTAAAGGGCGCACCTACAAGACTCACGACGGCGTGTTTGAGGCTCGCCAAAACTTTTGAGGCATGTACCGGCGTGATGGGTTTGATCCCCGAAGTTAGTAGAGTAGCGTCGTGAAACCGATAGGTGCTCGAACTCTCGATTTGACTCGCGAGACCCACTGCAGAAGACTTGGTCACGAGATGCATTTGTGGTTCTGCCTGGTGGGTTATCCCGACTGGTGGCAAGGGGAGCGAGTCACCGATCAGCAACAACAGTCGCAGGGGAACAACATGTTTGATGCAAGCCGAGGGCTTCCTAGTGGGCGTGCTAACGTCGTACGATCTGTAGTGGAAATCTCGTCCTTGGGCGCGATTCTATGGGCCGGTGATCAATCCGAGACACGTCTTTCCGAATCATAATGGTCCACTTTCTTTGATATTTTGAATTCCGCTAATTCTAGCTCATCTTAGCATTTGTCAAGTAACCTCAATTCTAATTGGATTATTGATACTAGAGCATGATTCCACATGATGGGTGATGCATCACTTTTGACTGATTGGATTAAAGTGGATCTTTCCACTATTCTACTGCATAATGGTCTCTCTACTACAACCAATTCTGTTGGTTCTCTGAAATTGAGTAATCGATAGATTAATTTTACATATTGTGCTTGTTGTGCCTAGCCTGAGTTACAATCTGATATCTTGTTCTCAACTTTTGAAGCATCGGAATTGTGTGGTTAGATTGATTGATAAGCAATGTGTGATACAGGATTGGACTAAGACGATGATGCTTGGAGCTGGTGAGGAGCGAAATGGAGTTTACTGGTTTCGTGCAGCTGTACCAATTGCATGCTCTTCTAGGATGTAGGCCGATTCACCGCCTTGTGGAATTCTTGATTTGGTCATCCGTCTTTATTTGTTCTTCAACATTTATCTATTACTAAAATAAATGGTCACCTTGACCCATGTGATAGTTGTCATAAGGTAAAACAAATTCATTCTTTGTTTCATATTAGTAACTCGCATGCTTTAGAGATTTTCAATTTAATATATTGTGATGTATGAGGTCCTTATAGGACGCCCTCTATCTCTGGTGCTCATTATTTTTTGACATTATTTGATGATTGTTCTAGAGGTGTTTGGATATATTTAATGAAAAATAAATATGATGTTGCTAGTTTGCTTCCAAATTTTTGTGCTATGGCCAATCAACCGTTTGAAAAGTCAATTAAGTGTTTTCGAAGTGACAATGAGACAAAATTTATGTGTTTGTAACCTTTGAAAAACATGGAACTGCGTTCGAAACTTCTTGTGTCGGGATACCCCAACAAAATGAAAGGGTCAAGCTATCGCCATATTCTTAATGTTGATAGGGCTTTGTGATTTCATTCTAATCTTCCTTTAAAATTTTGTCGGGGGAATTGTATCCTTAAAGTGGATTATCTTATTAATAGAACACCCACTCCCCTTCTTAAGAACAAAACCCCTTTCGTGATTTTACATGACCGAGTTCCAAGCTACATGCATTTGAGAGTCCTTGGCTATTTATGTTATGCATCTGTTATTCTATGCTCTTCTGATAAATTTGATGCCCAAGTTAGAAAAGCGAGGCGCGACCACGGGACCATTGCCCGCAACCGCGGACCCTCAGGTCGTTTCGCGGACCTGAAGTTGAGAGCGATCCTCCTCAAGAGAAGAGTCGTGACCGCGGCTCGCTTGGGCGCGTGATTGCGGCTACCCGTATTCTCCAGCGCAGGGATCTCGGGATTAGGAAATGAATGTAAATAGGGCACTCTTTTTCCCATGTGGTTTTGATGAGACCCTTAGGTTTTTATTTTCCATTCAATAGTTCAGTCCTTAAGATCATGTCATCACGTTTATTTTTAATAAAAGTCGGTTTTCGCATTAGTTTGATACTTGCATAAGAAAGAAAAGAGTGCAATGTTAATCCATCGCATTAACGGATTTTTACATATGCACGTATGTAGAAGATCAAAAGACCCCAAGATATTCGCTCATGGATATACGAATACGCACGCACGCATACACGTTAGGGGAACCCGTCGACTAATCTGCATGGCCACTTCGTGTAGGACCTACATTACTTACGTTTTAGTTGCGTTGTAACGTAACTAAAACCTAAGTGTGGCATTAGTGAGTGGGTAAAATTAATCGTCATAATTATTTTCACTGTTATCCGCCACAAAGGTATTTTTATTTGTTATGCTTTTCTATATTTAAGTATTTTATTATAAAATTAAATATAGTGGTTATTTGTTATGATGGAGGATTTTATCTTAGTCAAAAAGATAGAATTTCTGTTTGGATTGGGGAGCAAGGTATCACTTGCTTTGGTGACAAAGCATCATATCGGCCGACCCTAGGGGGTAGAATTTCCAGCCCCCTACTCTCTCTCCTCCATTATAAATACATGTATTCACCATGTATGATGATCACCTCATATTTGATGAGCTCGCACACAAGTCTTGTCCTTTACCTCGACGTTCAATCGACAATTGCTCTTCTGACTTAGGCATCGGAGGTGGATAAGGGGATCCCCGCCCTATTTGTCCATTGTTTTACAAGATCTAGGTTAAAGAGGTAGTTAGAACGGAAGGTGAAGAAGAGAGTAATCAACCAGTGTATTAAAGACGAATTTTTGTGCACTAACTATTAGATTATATAGAGTTATTTATGTAAATGATAGATAATTGCCTTGTTGTATTTATCTTTTTCCTATCTTATCTTGGATAAGATCTTATGTATTTTGTATATATTGTGCCCCATGAGGCTAATGAGAAGTCAGAAAACATTCTCCCAAATCAATTCTTTCATTAACATTACCCAACTATACTATTTATAATATAATAATTATATACACATCTTAACTTTTCATTTTAGAGTGATTTCGGGTATTATTTCTACCAATACAATATAATATTTACCCAAAAATACAAAAATTAGTTTACTTGTATTTATTATACATATCATATCATTTTTTTTATGAAAACATAGTCAATGTCAATGTCTATTGATAGATAAAATAATTTAAAATATTTTTTTAACTTGATTTTTGTCGATTTTTCCCGGCCTTTGATGGTCCATTGAGTCCAGCGGATCGAACGGCCCAGCACAACCCGCGTTGGTCCGTGCAGTCGCTGACATTGTGCATGGGTCACGTTTGCCCCAGAAATTACTGACACGTTTCGTTTATTTTTACCACTTGAACTACGTCGTGTTATCGTGAATGCTGCTCGGCAAAATTTGTCAACCAAACAACACCTGCTTGCTTCGGAGTTCGGAGGTTTATTGCGCCTTCAAATTAGTCTCCCAAGGCACGGGTTTTAAGATTACGCGTACTATTCTCTAAAGGTTAAATATTTTTATTTATTTATTTATGCTTAAAGCTCAGCGTTGTACATGCCTACATGGTCTCAGGGTTCAAGCCCATTAGACGATTTGGAGTACCAAGGTGCAGCAGAAGCTAAACTTAAATGGTCAGAATACTTTTTCCCTCGCAAATACAAATCAAACTCCTACAAAAAGCTTGTTGCCAAACATACCCATTATCTTAACCTTTTATACAGTTTAGGGCTGAAACTTTTTCCAGACCCAACACTGGTCACTTGTGACTTCTAGACTTCTAGTTTACTTGCCATAGACATTAGACACAATGACCCTTAGATCTCTATTACATACTAGTCCTATGAAATTGACACTTTCAGGGACAGGGTTCAAAGCAGCAGTTTACATTCATGTATAAAACGGTAGTTCTTGTGACGAATTAGCCCAATTTACCCCATTACTTACAACCACCATCTTAAAACCACTAGGTTCTCTGCCGAACCCTTCTTCCATCAGAATCACCACCGTCTGAGAGCTGGGCCCACACGCTCCTAGATTTCCCGCCTCCACTGAGGCAATCCTCCTCACAACCAGCAACAATCTTCAAGAGCTCTGACTGCAGTGCTGCGCAGTTTTCCTTCAGGTGTTGGAACCCATCTGATCGCATGACCGCTGAAAAGGAACAAGCCACATAAATGACAGTGAGAAGATGTATTATAAGGGTAAAGGGTAAAAAAAATTAAACACTTTTTGTAACACATCATCCACAGATTCATTCCTTTCTTCCCCATGATGGGAAATCAAAGTATGTTACCATTACCTACGAAATACTTATCATCTTACAAAGACATGTTATAATATTTTCTGTTTCTCATCTAATTTACCATATGACCTCTAAATTAGTTAAGGACAAAAGAAAGAATCAAGCATATGTATCAATCTTGAGGTTTCATCACGAAAACTACAGAAAACTGTCAGAAAAATACTAGATGATACATAGTGAGCGCTTATTCTGACTGTATTTATAAGCATTATGAACATATTACTATCAGGATCTGAAACTAGTTTTATTGGAATTGCCAGGACTTAAGAAAGATCAAATATATGGATGCAAATAACAGAGAGAAGAGAGGAAACCTGCAAGATTTTCAGCAGCGAATCTTAGGCAGACAGCCTTCAATTCAGTGGCATGGTAACGATCAGCCAAAGATAGAATCTGGGCAACTGAACTCACAGATATATCTTTGCAGATATGAGACTCACAAATCCGCTTTAATCTTGCCAAATCGTATTTATCTGAAACAGCCAACAATTTTTCTACCATAGAATCTGATATCAGAGAGTTGCCAATGGAGCTGGATGGAATCAGGCCCACGTCTCCTATGAGGATATCTTTATATACAAAGTGCAGCATAATCTGTTGATTATAAATGATTAGTACTTTGAGTGAGCATCCAGTATATGCATTACATAGACAAGCTTTAGAAAGCAAGGATAACTTATGAGACTATTAGCATGCTAAGCCAGAAAGAAAGAACTAAAGAGAGGATGTCACCTTAAACACCTCAGGCTCTACATCGGTCACTAAGATTTCTTGTTTATCAACCTCCGCCTTCTCAAAAAAATCATTTCGAAACACAGGTGACCGAGCGGCCAATACCAACTTATGCGCATGGAACTTTTCTCCACTCACATTAAACACAATATCAGAACATTGTTGATTTTCCAGAAGCATGCCAAAATTTATCCCTATATCAGACTCAGGGACGGGTTCTGGACGCAGTCTGGAACAGTCCATTCCAGAAACTACAACACCAACAGTACACTCAAGCTTCAGGCAGTCATTCTTGAGAAAGTCCGATGTCTCAAGAGCTGTTCTTTTGAAAAAGCGTTTGTAACCCCTGTATAAAATATGTAATAGTAAACAAAGGACCTGATCAAACAAAGGATGGTAAACTGTATAATGCTATTCTCACAGCAATGACCTGATCAGATCATCGTAACCAAGGCTTTGTTTTTCTTGAATATTTATAAAGACTTTATTATTTATAAGTAATCAAGAAAAACAAAGCGCAAATCATTCCACAAGTTAGAAAACAACTACAATTACGATCGACAGCTTTTGATGCAACCCTACACGCAAACCTTGAAGAATTTGCAGAATAGACCTATGTTCAACAACCAAGTGCCCTCAGACTCTTCGGTCAGAGATACTCATAAAGCCCAAGCCTACGTTTTCAGTTATGACCTATAGCCTAATAACAAAATCGAACTACTCCCTGCAATACCATCTAAAACATCCTGTTAAGTTACTGGCCCTCCATCACACCCAGGTACTCTCAAACTTTTCAACTGTCCACAGGATATAATCCATCTAGAGGTCCAATAGCTACTTGAAAGAAACTATACATAGACCAATTTGGGAGGGTTGTACAAACACCAAGTCCTTACATGATTCTGGTACAGGATTTTGAAGGATTAGGTAATGATTTACATGGTTAAGCAGAATACACCCATGTTAGGACAAGGGTTTATTCAGCTATAGATAGACAAGGGTATTTGCGGGAAAAAAGGAAGGTGGGGGACCTATTTTCAGGTAATTAGATTAGTTAAGGGCCTGTGAGGTGATTGTTTTAGAGTGGCAATAGTGGTTTATGGTTAGGTTAGACTATAAATATATCCAACCCCTTGTAGTAGGCATTAAGAATCACTTTTTTTTTGTCTAGAAGACATCAGCCTTGTGGCCAAAGAGAATAATCACTCTCTACTGGGTTAGGTGTTTGTGGGAAAAGAACATCCCTCTGGTTACTAATCTGTTTTGTGTGTGCCTTGTGTTTGATTTGAATCCATTCCCATCAGCCCAACATAATGTAACTACTACATAAGTGCTCACTGCTCAAATCACAAATGTACAGGCAGGACCTTCTAAATTTACAAGTACCCAGAAACCGACTTTATTTTGTGTTTCTGGTATAAATACACACTCATAACTCTTATGTTCATATATTTCTAATCAAACCATGCACCACATGGATCTATGATCTCCCTGGGCTGCACCATACTATCATGTTTTATAAATTTTCTCCTAATAGAGAAATACTTCCCAATATGTGACATTTCAGAGAACTGCATATTGCAAAAGTTATGAAAAATATATGCAGTCACAATGAACAGCCAATTATTGAGCAAAAATCTAAATGTAAGTTCTACAAAATGATAAAAATAAGGAAGATAATGTAGCCATAAAAGTGGCAGGCCTATTAATAAAATTCCTTCTGCATACGCTCTCAAATAACGGAAACAGCAGGGTTAGGAAAACTGCATATTTCGGGGACTGCAGACAGATGCAAACATATAGCTTTTGTTATATAACATATATTCACACGCTATTGAAGAGAGCGACACATCGACAAATTTTCTCCTAATTAAGATCCCTACTCCAATAATGTGGCAAATCAGAAGACTGCATATTGGTAAAGCAAGTGATGATAAAGATATGCAGTTAACACTAATCATTAAACAAAAATTCAAATGTAAATTCAAATTCAAATGTAAAGTCTACAAACTGATAAACTAAGGAAAGATAGTGTCGTCATAATCATCCATCCAATTAATGTTCCCCAAAAGTGAAAACAGCAGGGTTATCAGAAGTTGTGCATCTAGTCAGCTACAGATTTAGAAAGCAACACATTGACAACAGAGGGCAAAGATAAACAACTCAGCAACTTTCTAGCCAAATTTTCATGTGCACCTATATCCCCCCAAATAACAGAGGCATCTAACTTCATTCATGACTCCACCCTTATTCCTTTTCAAATTCTAATAAGAACAACATTCCCTTCTCCATTCTTTCAATCTCCTTCATTTTTTTCTGGTTAGTTGTCCAGTATCATTCACTCCGCTGACACCCCAAAAATATAGATACCTAACATCCCCTTATCTTTGCTTTCTGCTCTCCCCCAAAGTTGCATATTTGACATCATTTTCTTTTTCTATAACTAAAAACTTTAATTGAATCATATGAAGAATTTAATTTTAATTTCTAATTCAATAGTACCAAAATAAGCCCATAGCATCTGATCAAAGAGACCAATTTGCACTCTCGAAAGTATCCCACTACTGCTAAACAAGGCAATTTACAAGCACATTTGTAAAATGGTGACCTAAGTCACATAAATAACCATAAGCAACAAGCCAAGAACACCAATTCCCACAGCCAAATCATTCGTGCAATTATGTATACATAAACTGATCTCCTCGGATAAATCCAATTCACGATAGAGGAAACAAGAACGAATCAAGAACGTCAGATTCTGAGAATTTACCACATGCTTCCCCTATATTTCAAGGTATACGGCCCACTCTCGAGCGATCGATCGAAGTGGCTATGGACCTTGTGCCTCCCATTTCCGCTCTGATCAACTAATGTCAGCTCAAACAAAGCCCTAACGTCGGTCCCTTCGCTCGCCAGGGCGATGAACACAGACACGTACACTGAGTTATCTTCTGGATTCTTCCCATCAGGATAGAAATAGATCGCCCATTGGTACCCTCCAACGCTGAATATATCGCTCGCAATGTGCTTTCCCACCCCCATTCCCTTCGCTAGAGAATAGCCTTCGATTACAAACTTGTGAGATCCGTTCATCGTTTGCGTAACGGAAAGAGAGCTCGTCGGAGATAGCACGGAACCCCGTTCCGTACTGGAGTTGGTAGCCATGGTGGAAGATTTGGTTTTCAAGCTCCACAAGTTTGAGGAAGACGAAAGTGCTAAGTTGGTGAGCTTGAATTTGAACAGGACATTGAATTGGAAAGTTTGACGTGGGAGATATTTTTGGGTTAATTCAGAGAGAAGCTGTGGGTGATTGTGGAAATTTGGGGAAGCTCGGATTTGAATGAAGAGAGGGGCTAGGGTTTTATTTATTTATTTTTATTCTTTATCTTGTCCGGAAAAGGGAAATTCGTTGGACCAACTGACCCAAGGCCATTTTTTTTTAATTATGTAAAATTAGATATATCGCATATGTCCGATAATCGAGAGGTCGTGAAAACAGCAACCAAAATAACCGGCTAGAAGAGCCTAAAACAACTACCATAAATACGTAAACTAAGTATAACTGATGAAGAATCGGAACTAGAATGAAAAGAGTAATGGAGAAGTGAGGGGTTAGAGAAAACAAACACCTCTCTCATTCGAGTTAAAACAAACAAATCAGGAAGAAAGGTCCCACTGGAGTTGCCTCCACCGAAATAAAGGGTCTTCAGCAGCCTCAAAACGTCCAGCAACCACGCCAATCACATGCAAACATACTCCATCCCAGAACCAAACCTCAAAGTCATGCATAATCTACTCTGTACAAACCTGTTAAACAAATAAACAAACAAACAAACACACCAAAGGAAGAACCAGGCCCACAAATAGCCAAGACGACACAAAGGCCCCACCAAAACGTCCTGCCTAGAATAAACAACAACCGAAAAAAATAGAAAAAGAGGTTGGTCCTAAAGAGAGGCCAACAAAATCTAAAGCAACACATAAGCCAAGGCCCGAACCATCAAAACCAATCCACCAGAGGTGGAAATGTCTGAAACAGAAAGAACCATGTAGGTCGTCTTCATACATCACCAAACAAAGACCACGTAAACAACAACCTGGAATGGAAACAATCACCCGCCGACGCTCGAAAACTCCACGCCACCAGCATCGTGATGAAGAGCGGGCCGACAAAACACGACGATCGCTTTAAAAGGATTAACACGTGGTCTGGATGGTCGAGTTCTAACTGGAAACAAACCTTAGCTAAGAACGGATTATAAGGGAAAAGTGGAATAGATTCCAGCATAAATTCGATCGAATCGAAATTCTCATAGAAACATTGTCGAGGACAGTCAATCAGTAGCAAATCTAGGATAAATAACACTCTGAGTGATGGGCGTTAAAAAAACAACAGAGATTTCATCCAAACCAAATTACATGGTCGGATAATACACCGCCCAAATTAGTCGATAGTACAGAAAATAAAGGCAGATCTGAAATTCTTGAACAAAGCCTCTCGATATGGTCTAATTTATCCACGAAATCGCTTCTAAGCAAGCCTTTCTTAAGGCTTTCTCAATTGAAAAAGAAAGAAAAAAATCAGATCCAACCTAGGCTTCGTCAGCCTTTGTGGTTGGACGAGCGTAATAAAAATTCTTGAAGTTCCAAAGGAAACTGAAAGTCTCTATTTTATATTGGATCTGGAAGAATCTGGATATAGAGAAATTGAGCGGAGCTCATCACTCGACTTACCAAGGCCTTGTCTATTTCTTAAATATAAGCACTTTTTAAAAATAAGTACTATTAAAGTAATTATTCTACATGTATTTTAAGACAACAAAGTAATGTTTATTACAAAATATTCTTATGTTTTATGGTCTTTTTAACCTATGCCTAAGGGTATAGGTTAAGATTTTCGTTTGTGGACCCTAAGAAGATAATTATAAACCCGTCTAAAAAGATTTTAATTTCCAAAACAATTAAAATCTAAAAAAATCTTTCTTATTTTGGGTCCAAAAAAGAGTAGTCTTATACTCTTATTGTGACCCGCTTATCTTTTTTTATATAAAATAAAATGGCGATTTTGAAGTAATACACCAACTAAAATATTTTCTGCAAAAATGACCGTGTTATACTGAAATAGCACTTGAATACCCACGTGGGCATCTTTGTTATAAAAGGAACATAATAAATATTTTTTTAAATAAAGAAAAAATTCTATTTTTGATTTATGACTCTCGCCCAGTCGCCCTCTCTGCTCCGAGTCTCCAAATTGCTCGTGACCTCGTCGGCACTCTCCTGTCGTCACTCATCAGCGGTGAGTCCGTCGGCACTCCCCTTCCACCCCTGTAAAACCCTCCTCATCTCCACCTACTCCGTCTCCTTCCAGCCCCGCGACCCCCACGCCGACCACCACCACCACCCAAATCGCCCTGAATTCTTCGTCGTCATCACCGAAGTCCGCGAATTCCACCCCAAACCCCTCCTTGTCTTCGGCGACAACCCCGAATTCTTCCCCGAAAGCCCCTAATTTCGCCCTCACTATCCCCGCCGCTTCGTCCGCTCTAGCGAAGATCAAACCCTAATTCGCCGTCCTTCTTTCTCCCTCGGATCTACCAGGTCCTTCCGTGACCGTTCGCTCGACCTTTGTAACACCCCCTTCCTACCCTGGAGGTATTACCACCAGTAACCCCGATTAAGACTAAACCGAATCTACCCAAGGCTTTAAACTGACTGAACAAACTAAAAATACAAAAGCTGGAGTCATTTACATCAAAAGTGTGAAAATGAAAGACAATAAGATGTCGTAAAAGAACTTAATCTTTATTGTTTGACAACTCTAACTTTACAAAGTTTGAGAAACGTTACAGCGGAATAAATACAAATGTTCTTATAACAACATTAGCTTTGTAGTGGCCCAACCATAAACTTCGCTCAACACAACTTCTGGAAACTTTTCTTCAACTTCTTGATCCACTTCTCAAATCCACTCCCAAGAAAATATCTGATGTGTCGTATACAACGGTGGACACCAGCCGACCATGCAATTGAATAAGGTGGTCGGGTTAGTCTAATGAAAGACTAAGCAAGTGAACAAAATGACTGGTTTTTATGGTAGTAACTAAACATATGGCATCGTAATCCGAATGACAACCGCTCGATGATCCAACAGTTAGCAGTCCCATAGAGGATAAGAAATGAGGCATGCATATTCAAGAGATAGGACACCACAACTTGCGGTTCCATTACGAAACATGAACAATTGTTGGGAACTCATAATAATCACATAACATTTTGAAAAACCTCCATCGACTAATCAGATTGACTTAATCAAAGTTTGATTAAGAATCATTCATAACCGGAAGCAAGAATGGTTATCAAATAGACTAACCATCCGGGTACATTAATGTGCCTAACGCACTTATCTTATATTACTTAACTTTTTACAAACATGTTGGTAACTTTTAATCGACTGAAACCGCCGAGAATCCACATGTACATGGAGACGTCAAGATGAGAGGGATGAAATCCATGATCATTGACGAACACCTAGTACCAATTTGCACTTAGCTAGAGTGCACAAACACCTCCTCCAACGTTGAGTGAGGTATGAGTCATGACCCGAATATTGGGATATGATAGAAAGCTAAACCTACCAACATAGATTGTGTTATAAAGAGGTCATCGGAGACTCGGCTCCTACCCCTGAAAAACTAACTTACTTCACAATAATGTCTCAACATGAGACAACATACAAGGTCACACATAACGGACCTAAATCCAGTTCTAGCGCGAAACTGAATAAACAACATGGTCATTATTTCTAACAAATATAACAACCTATTATATTTTTTTAAGCACACAAGTTGTTCCCAAAACAAATATTAAATGGGATTCAATTCCTCATTTAATAGAAATAATGCAAGAGAGAACCGTCCACTTGCCTTATAAAGCGTGCTCAACGCTCTCAGCAATTCCAACAGTAATCTTTATCTCCCTTCTACCAATTATAACAAAAGATACTTCAACAACGAGCTCACGGATACACTTCTTAGTTGTATACTCAAATTCTACAACTTCCTAATCGATAACGATTTGATTTCCGAATATCGATATATAATAAATCCTTAATTATCATGCCTTAAGGAGCCATCTTGGCGGAATTATAACTAATTATCCGCTTCACTTTTGAAACAATTTTCGAAATAAAAATTGTTCATTAGTAACAGTTCTTAAAGGTGACCAAATCTCGGATCAAACGGATTAACAACGAATCCTGAGTAATTATCCGAAGTCCTTTACCTGCCAATCGGTATCAAAACTTGTATTCGCTATAACTGATGATCCAGATGTCCATTTCCCGAGAAATTTGAACCTGTGGGACCGTATCAACGTCAAGATTATAAAGCCCATAAATTTAATTAGCAAAGCGGAACTGAAAGGTCCTTACGGTGGCTCCGCAACCAACCCGCTAATTAATTTCGATCGTATATACCTTCACTTGAGCCCATGGCTCGTTTGGCTCGATAGTGGCTCGATCCCCGAGCCCAAAGGTGGCTGGGCATTGCCCAACGGCAACCCTTGTGGTGGGTGGTGGTCTGAGGAGTTGACGGTCGCCGGCGGCGTCACACACGAGGCAAAGAAGAGACCGACGGTGAATTCTCCTCCTCTCCCGAGTGCGTCGCTCCGCCAGATTCTTCTCTGGCTCGGTTCCTCTTTTGCAGCAGCAACAACATGCCTAGAACAAGGAGGAAGAAGAAGGTGAGGTGGAGGAGGAGGTGAGGAGGAAGATAGCCGGCGGTGAAGGTATCCCAAATCCGTCGTCGTCCGCTCTCTCGGTTCGCTTTTGTTTGCTTTGAAAATGAAAAGTAGACTTTGACTAGCCAGAAGATAGGTGTGGATAAGGATTTTATCTCCAAATTTCCTTCCCAATTAAGAAAGAGAGGCGGTTAAAATGGAATTTCCCGTCCCGGAACGGAACTCGCGTTAAAGCGGTAAAATTATGTACCTCGGGTGGAAAAACTCACTAAACGAAAAACGTCCCGTAAATTATGTAGACCAATAAAAGCAATTTTCCATGATTTTATCTTGCTACCTTAAATTTTTAAGGCTTCCGTTTCGTATTTTAAATCCTTTACAATACATAATTAAAAAGATGGTTTATCCAATAAATATTTTTTTCCACTGAAAAATCCTAGAATTCACACCGATCTATAAAATCATTTCTTTGTGATTTTAGGATATCACCAAGAATTTTCTAGGATTTAATCCTCAACAAAATATTGGATTAAGCGTTAAAACGAACAAAAAGGTTAAAAGGATATCCGAGAAAAATTCAAAAATATCCTTAAAAACCACAGTTATTACAACCTTCTCAACGTTCTCTCGTCTCTCCTCTTCGGTGCCGCCTGTGGGGCCCTCACCGCTGCCACCATGTACCTCATCTGGTCCCTCTTCAACGGCCGCTTTGAGGCCTATCGGAGTTTGGATGACTTCAGTGACAATGACAATGACAATGATGACGACATCTTTAATCTGAAGAAGCTTGCTAACAACAAGGACGAGGTTCTTGTTGTCGTTCCGACTCCTCCTTCTTCGGCTGATTCGACTGAGACTGCTCTTCTCAAGAAGGAATCAGCTTGAAGGGTGAAGTGGTGGGGTAATGTCAAGTCCGCGGTTTACATTTATGAAGTTAATTATCCTATTTACTTGTTGAAAATTTGAATATTTGAGTTGGAAGGAATTATACTGCTTTATGTGTATTTATCACCTGATGCTTATGTTATTGTATTTTGCTGGGATCATGTGCTTTATTTTAAATGTGATTGTTGTATTGCTTATCAGTATAAATACTCTTTCTGAAGAATTGATGCTTGTTAATTGTTCTGTAAATTCATTATGTACGTTCATACTATTATAATAGGGGGAGGGGGATTTGAGATGTGAATTCATGAGTATGTAGTCATGGATAGTGATCACATACTATTAGTGAAAATGCTTATGCTTTTGTGCACCATCAATGAGCTTTATAGTGATATCATTCATCATAGTCCCACTCACATTTACTAGATTTCCGTCTATTCCGTTCATTGAAATAATGAAATTTCGAAACTCACCATGGGAATTGAAGTTGACATTGACGGAGGCGAAGAAGTCAAAGGCTGCTCTGATCTATAAATTCAATTTTCGTATTAAACAAAATTAAACATAAATATTTAATTTACCTTTTTCTTTAATTCCTAAAAAATTGCATTTGGAGGATGAGTGGGCATTTTTGCAATAAAAATAGGTACCCACTTAATTAATTTTGACTCTTTTTTTTTGGTTGAAGGAGAGGCGGTACTCTCCGGACCCTCAAGTGGCATTTTATTAAAAATAAAAAAGGGCTAAGTAGTTAGCAAACGGGGGATAGCCCGGCCTATAATATCAGCAGAAATAAAAGATAAAACACCCTCCGGCGGGTCAAGCAATACATGAAATCCTATATTAAACGAAAAAGCAAAAGAAGCTAAGTAGTCAGCTACACAATTAGCTTCCCTATAAATATGACGAAACTGGATTAACCAGTCTCTACGAATAAAGTCTTGGCATCTTGATACCAGACTGTAGAGTGGATGACTACGCTCCATAGATGGACTTAGAAGAAGAACCACCAACTGTGAATCCACTTCCAACTCAACCCTCCTGTAGCCCTTGCTCCAAGCAAGACTCAGACCTTGAAAAACACCCCATAGCTCGGCCATTGGAACAATACAAATTCCTATATTATGTACAAAACCAATAAGCCACTTACCATCACAATCTCGAATAACACCTGCAGCAGCTGCAAGACCACCCGCACAGACCGATCCATCAGTATTTAACTTGACGCACCCGACTCTTGGCCGCTTCCATAAGATATAAATCTCCTCAGCATGACGTGCAATGCTATGCTCCCTTGTACTAGCCTTGGCAACTCGATAATCAGACGCTTGTTGTTGCACAAAAGCCACTCTCTCCTTTTGTAATCTCATCGGAGTCTGCTCAAAAACAAAAGCATTACGCCATTTCCAAATCCACCAAAGGGACAAAGCAAAAAAAATTCCCATTTAATTCCTCCAACGAAGGTGTGATTATAGGAAATATTAATTCGAAACCAAATTTCAAAATCTGATTGGAAAAATACTTCCCTGGTCAGAGCAGGGTGAAGCTCATCCCAAAACCATGATGTATGGGGACAATCACGGAAGAGATGAATCAACGACTCCTCCTCATTTGTGCACATCGAGCAAAGGGCATTTGTCGCAAAATGACGCCTAACCCGCTCTAAATTTGTAAGAATCACACCTTTTACCACGAGCCAGAGGAAAACACGGATCCGTTCCTGCACATCAAGTTTCCAAATAATTAGAAAAATGGTGCGGTCCACATGAAGACCAACTTTTCCCTTAGATAAAAAATCATAGGCAGATGAGACTGAATATTGTCCCGTTGGGGAATGTGCCCATGCAAGAGTATCTTCAATATCAACGTGTTCTTGTAGAGCAATAGAAGCCCATCGAAGACACAAAGAAGGAGGCAACAAATTCCCCAGCTCAGCCCAATTCCACCCCTGCTCAGAAGTCCAATATTCAGAAACCACACACTGTTGGACCTGTGTACTGATTTGGACTTAAGGAAGATCCATGAGACAACTTTCATCAAGCCATTTATCAGCCCAAAACCGAGTGGTATGTCCATTTGTGACACTCCAATGGCTACCCGGAATGACGATCTTATTGACACCCAACTTAAGGTTGCGCCAAATATAAGATGGGTTGGCACGATTACATAAGGAAGTGCGAACGTACTTTGACCGCATGACATCCACCCAAAGTTTACCATCTTCCGTTAAAAAACGCCATCCCAATTTTCCAATGAGAGCCATGTTAAGATCCGTCATATTAAGAATACCAAGACCACCGCAATCCTTAGGCTGACAAACTTCTTGCCATCCAACAAGATGGATTTTATGGGAATCTCCTGAACCTCCCCATACAAAATTGCTAATCAAAGCATCAATCTTTTTACAAACCTTGTTAGGAAGCATAATAGTAGCCATCGTGTACATTGGAATTGACGACAAAACCGACTTGGCTAAGGTTATACGTCCCGCAAGACTCAAGAAACGACTTTGCCAACCACGCATCCTACTAGAAATCTTCTCAAGCAAGGGATCAAAAGTTGTCGCCTTAACTTGATCATGAAAAATAGGCATACCAAGGTAGATCCCCAAATCATCAGTCAAAGAGAACCCACTCTCAGATTGAATTGCATCACGTACATCAGCTCTCACATTATGTGATACAAAGATTCGAGACTTAGCATCATTAACTTTTTTTTGTATATTTACTACTAATTTGTCAAATAAAAATTAATTTATTAAATCAAAGTCATACAATAATTACAATATAACTTAAAACCTAAAGAATACATATTAAATTGGATCAAATAAAACTCGCTTATAAAAAACTGCAATCGACGCAAATAAGATTTGACGCTTCTATATACACTTTTTCACATTGTTGTTTCTTACAACTTTCCACGAGGGGGTCTAGCGATTGATTGTACTATTGAGGATGGTCTTAACATGATTTGACTAACTGTAGACGAAAATTTTCAAGACAAAGATTGAAAATGGGCATGGAAACTTGACTGTAACTTCTGCAATTTTGGTAGCAGAAGAATACATGAAAAGAGAAAGAGAGATATGGTAGTGAAGAGACGTACGGGTGATGAAGGAGAAGGCAACGCCACCCCAATTAACGTTGGAAAACACAAAATGAGACAAATAACCGTTAGGAAACAGAAATTGCATACAAAACTAATCATATACCAAACAATGCCCTAAATATAGTAGGGACGAGAACGTGGGCGAACTGCTCTGCAAAAATAATCGTTGTCATTGTTGATTGTTGACGAGAGTGAAAACAAAAAGAGAGTCCCCCAAAAATAAAAATAAAAACAAAACTTCATCACATATTTAATTTAAATTTCATAAAAATGAGAGTACTTTATTTTTGAGGGACTATCTCTCTATTTTCAGTCTTGTCAACAACCAACAATGGCGATAGTTGGTTGTAGTCTGCTTTTCTTAAAGAAATAGAATATTTAAAATTCATAACATATGATTAATATCCTTACAACTATAAAAGTTGTTCCTCTAAAGTCAAATAAATGCTCCACATTTGTGTATTAATTTTCATCAATATTAAATATATAAAAATTTGTTTAAAATATATTATACACATATCTATAAATTAATTATCATAACTATAACCTAAAGGGGAGGTTAAAAAAAATTTTAAACGACACATGTCACTTTTATATTAGACCACACCACCAATTTTATCAAAAAAAATACTATTTTATTTTTGATATGATAAATTCTTATCCATGTTTTTAGAATATAAGATAGAAAATCTCATTATTAAACAATCTCTTATTTTTGGATATGATAGATAGGAAGATCATTAGAATATTTTTTATGCTATCATACAAATTCTAGAATATTTATTTTATTGTTAGATAGAATCTTTTTATGCTAAGATATAATATTTATTGGCCATAATCATCATAACTACCACCATATATCATCATAACTATATACTAAAGCGGAGGTAAAAATAAATTATTAAATGACACGTGTCGCTTTTAGATTGGACCACACCACTCCTTTTATTAAAATCAATCATTGGCAAAATAATTAAGTTTAATATAAAGATAGTGTAATGTACGTACAATCTTATATCACTATAATCAATGGATAAAAAATATCATTCTTAATTTTAAAAAAATAATATTTTATTTTTAGATATGATAAATGGAAAGATTATTAAGATATTTTTTATGCTATATATTATATAAATATTAGGATATTTATTTTATTTTTAGATAGAATGTCGCAAGTACAAATCTACTATATATATAAAAGCAATAAGGTTTGGAGCCTTCTCATTACGCCACTTAGGATTTCGCCACATGTCGATCCTATATTAAGCCACCTCATATTTTTACACGTGTCATTTTCTTATAATTTAGACGTTTTTATAAATATTCCATGTCATAGTCCACATGTCAAAAAATTTCCATATCACCCATATATTATGTACACTTCATATTGCCACATAATCTACAAATATCAATCGATTTTTTTAATTTTTTTTATATTAGATTACAATAATGTTTTTTTTTGGAAATTTATTTACATATAAAAATATTTTTTACCATATCCTTATGATCCTAACAACTCTCCAATATAATCTACCAAAAAAACTCATATAAATATATACTGAGATCTTATCCTCTAATATAAATATATACCGAGATCTTATCATATAATATATACCGAGATCTTATCATATAATATGTCAAGTCAATTTTATTTGCTAATCCATATTAAATGTCCCATTATTTTCATTTTTGTTATCAAAATCTTTAATTTAGAATTATGCTTTTTTTACAATTTTTATAAATCACCAATTCACAATTATTATTTATATTATATTTTTTTTATTAATATCTTTTTTATAGTATATTTAAAAAAATATGGATTCATAATCGTATAGGGCACGACGGGGACAACTAGTACAAAAAAAGTTGTAATATTGTCATCTATTTTTTGGCGATATGGCCGAGCAATACACTATATATTTGAAAATATTTTATTATTAATATTTTATTTAAGAAAAACCCGTACAAGGTACGGGAATGCATACTAGTTTATCTCTATTTAAAAATTTGAGAATCTTTTATAGAAAAATAAAATAATAAACACTATGTATGATATTAATAGTTTAATACAAACGAAGACATAATATTATTTTTCTTCAAAAGGACAAAATATTATTATTGGCTCTTCATAATTTCATAAGTATGGGAACCACATTAATTTGAATTTGAAAAAAAAATTATTATAAAAAATAAGCTCACAAAATTGGTGGTAGATATAGCAAATAAAATAAAAATAATACATGAACGTGCAACCAAAATTAGATGAAAAAGAAATTGATTAAATTTTAAATTGCTATGTAGTGTACACCAGTTAAAAATCAAATAGTTTATTTATTCATGATTTGCAACATTTTATTTTATTTTAATTGTATTATTAGTTATGGTATTTCATAATGAAATTTAATAAACTCTAATTTGTTACACTTAATCATATGTTATAGTTTCCAATAACTTAGACATTTGAAATAATAACAAACATAAAAATTACTAATATTTATCCCGTCCAACTGACGAGATTAACACTCTAGTTTTTTTGAAAAATTAATGGTCCGTTTGGGTCCCTTCATTGAATGCATTTTTTTTTTGAAATGGTATATGTATTTCCAAAGGGATATACCCGCAAAAAATTACATGATCACCAAGATCATAGTTCACAATCGGTTACAACGAATCAGAAACAAGAGGAACAACTCTCTTTCACAAAAACAGAAGGATATCCAACGGATCACACAGAATCGAATTCACACAGGAGATCACAAACAAACATATATCAGCAAAGGCCCTGTTGTTACAGGTTATAACATTCCATGTTTTCCAGCCCATCTTTTTTCCTTACTTGATTTCGGTTTTGACTCTTCCTCTGGTGCAGATACAGGTCATGTTGATAACCTCCTTGGCGCACATATCAGCACTCGTGGTCGAATCTTCAAATATTTTCTGATTTCTGGATTTCCAGATCATGTAAACAACAGATGTGAATGCATAAATTCTTACCTTGAAGTATGCAGATTGCTTGGACATGCTCAAGGAGAAGTTATCAAGTCATCCTAGGATGGTGTTGCAGCTACAGTGGTAATCAATCTAGCGCATGACTTCGTAGATGACAGATTCCGAGAAAGGACAAGTGAACCATTTGTGATTGGTTGTTTCAACTTCATTTGGGCAGAAGGGGTAGGTGTCGGATTCAATGACGTCGATTCTTTGGAGGACAGCAACTGTGGGAGCACGATTGTGGCCAACAATTCAGGTGATAAAAGCGCAGCGAGGCATGCAGCTGCTATTCTAAATAAGGCGGCACCATTGTGGAGCTCAGCCTCTACTATGGCTCATCTCCCATCTCGTGGAGCTGTAGAAAACAAGACCATTTCTCGCTCCTCAACTGAGGCCGAGTATAAGGCGTTGGCCGACACATCATCGGAAATACTTTGGGTTCTTTCTCTGTTACAAGAGCTCGGATTTCGACCAACAATGCAACCGGTTCTCTACTGTGACAATCAAGATGCAATGAGCTTAAGTGCCAACCCGGTCTCGTGGAGCTGTAGAAAACAAGACCATTGCTCGCTCCTCAACCGAGGCCGAGTATAAGGCGTTGGCCGACACATGCATCATCATAAATACTTTGGGTTCTTTCTCTGTTACAAGAGCTCGGATTTCGACCAATAATGCAACCGATTCTCTATTGTGACAATCAAGATGCAATGAACTTAAGTGCTAACCCAGTGTTCCACTCTCGGATGAAACATGTAGCGCTTGCTTTCCACTTCATTCGAGAACAAGTCAAAAGTAACAAGCTTAGAGTTGCACGAGTCTCCACTAAGGAACAAGTTGTTGATGTGCTTACAAAACCACTTCCCAAACCAAGATTCAACTACATTCTTTCCAAACTTGGCTTATCAAGAAGATTGTTGATCTTGCGGTGGAATATTAATAATAAAACCTAATATTAGTCTATCTTTGTATTAGGATTTATTTTATCTTGTTTTGGATAAAATTTGTCAAATATAATATACTACCTCTGTTTCGTAATGTAATTCATTTTTTTTTGCACTGATTTAAAGACATGCTTATAATAGAATGGATGTTAAATTAATATTTGTTTTTATCAAGTACACTAAATACTCTATAATTATGTTTTATAATTCCAATAACAATAATCATGCAATTTTTTATGCTGATTTTCAATGGACTTTGGAAAATGAAGTAGATTAAACAATAAACTATTTTAGAAAGTTTAGCATTAAATAATTAAAAAGATGACATACATTTTGAAACGCCTTTTGTAGTTAAAATAAGCTTACATTATGAACATGGGCGTATCTGTGTAGTGCCTAGCCTCCATAGAGATTTATTTTTTTTTAAATATAATAAAAAAAAGTAGGTTATTTGATAAAAACTAGTTTAGAAAAAACAGATTAATTTATATATATATAATATTAAAAATGGTTTTTTTATACAAAAAATTACAAAATTTTATGAAAAATACAATTTCTATATAATTTTTTTAATATACAGAAAAATACATTTTTTCTATATTTTATAAAAAATACAAAAAAAAACTCATGACTTCGCAAGGAATTTTTCTTTAGCGAAAAATTACCCAAAGGAATTTAGCTTTTACTGCACAAATTTCTGACTACGCCACTAATTATAAAACGGAGGGAGTATATTCTATGACTAATGCATCAATCAATAACTATTCTAGAATAGTATATCTTGATTGTCTCTCTAGAATCTATATCGGAAATTTCGCCTGGTACCCCTCTAATTAAGGCAAATTCGCACGGTACCCTATAGTTGTAGGAATTTCATGTGGTAACCCTAAACTATTGAAAATTTTCGCAATATACCCAGCCGTTAACATTTAACTAAAAAATCGTTAAATGGGTAAATAAAAGCAATAGGCACGTGACTTCTCTTATTTTTTCATAAGATGAGAGTTCGCTCTTCCCCTCTTCAGTGAAGGTCAATGGTGGCTAGGACTAGTAGAGGGAGGGACGACATGGTGGTGCTTCGACTGTGGCCTCGAAGACGACGACGATGTTGTTCGACGGATCCTATATTCCTATTCAGGTACAATTTTAAGCTTCAATCCTCAAATTCGGAAATTTTAGGTCTTCCAATTTTAGAATTTGAAGGTTAAATTTATAAAATTTTAGGGTTTCACATTGCTTGAGGGTTGGTTGAGCTACTAACCATGGAAAAGTGTGTTCCTCGACCTTGTTTATTTGTAATTGCATCATAATCAGATTCTAATTCTAAAATTCAGTGATTAAATCTGCTGATAAAATTATGTGGAACAGAGTGAAATTTATCTGATGCTTTGATCAATTACATTGTTTAGAGGTCAAAAACGAATCAAGAATAGAATACATCATAAAAACACTCCCTAATTTCGGTCTGCTTTTGATATGCGATTTGGTAATGGTAGAGAGCGTACATCATATTGTTCAAGAGGCCACTAAATTCTTAGCACCAGTAAGAGAATCAAACTTAATGAGTAAGAACTTTAACATCATTGATGTTATTAGACACATGATGTTTAATGTTGAAAAGGTGGTCACTTTGAAGAATTATAAATGGTGCCTGGTACCAAAAGGATCACTAATTGTCTAATTGTCTTATTTTTGTTGAAATTCCCTTTAAAAGAAAGTATAGGAGTAGAGCAATAGAGACTCCATTCTTTGCTTGTGATTGAATAATGCATGTGAACTTGCTCACAATGCACGACTTTAGGTGAATTATATTCTCAGCTCTTTTTAAAAAGAGGCCCTCATACCATCAAGCCTGCAATTAATAGTAATTGGTAGAGTGCATTTTCTTCAAATATTATTTGCCCTTATTTTGATGCTATTGTTAAAGGTAATTTCACCCTTTGAAGCATTAGTAAGGATGAAAGATCTATTTGAGTTTTTGTTCTCAGTTCATTAGTTTTTTCTTGTCAATGTCATTGTTAGTTGGCTATTAGCCCACGAGTGCCATGGAGGAGCATTGTCCCCACCCTTAATCACACGGATAGTGTGAAGCTGTTGAGGTTCTAAACTAAGGATAGTTACACTAGGCTTAGATTTATGACCACCCAAGAGTAATATTTGATATGTGAATCTGTGATGCACTACCTCTAGGATTCGGTTTTACTGGTACTTTAAGTTTTTAACACAATGGCTATTTGTCTTTGCAGTCCTAATTGGAAGTTTTAATATTTAGTATTTAATATATTTATACTAGTCTAAGTAAACTACTTGCCTGTGGTCTTCTTTGAAATGCTTTTATTGGTGGTATTGAGAGAGAGCACAAGCTTTTTTATTGGTCTTTTGATATCTTGACAAGTTAGATAACTGATGAGGCAGTTGAAATGCGTCACTAATTATTTTTTATATTGTAATGTTTGATAAAAGTAATACTAATAACTCCCATCTTTACTAGGAAATTCAGAATTTATCAGCTTTGAGATGTAATGGGCTAAGGAAAGCAGATCACTAAAATTTGTCTTCTGCATTGATCTAGCCTTAAAAAACTTGTCTTCTCTAAACTAGTGATATATTGATCAAGTTGAATAATGATTGTAAACTACATAAGCTGATCACAATATGAATATACATTCTTTAAGTCTATTAGCTCAAATGGTAGAGCAATGTGTTTTAACACACATAAGATGTGGGTTCAAATCCCACATAGGCTTTAAATACTCAAATATGATTCATATAATGAAAAGGTGATGCATACAATTAGCAAATAGCGAATGCGGAGCCAGTAGAATTCTGCCATTATCTTAGTTTCATATGATGCAAAAATACCAAATACTTCAAGAATTGATAAGCCTATGTGGGATTCGAACCCACATCATAGTGCATGAGCACATTGCTCTACCGTTTGAGCTAATAGGCTTAGACATAAGTGTTTATACACTTTCAAATAAGCTTTCATATGGCAATTGAAGGGTATCTTTAAAGCTCAGGAAATTTCCCATGAGGGCTGCCAATCAATATATGATTGACAAACTATGAGAGTACAATCAACTAACTCAAATTTAGACACATTAGGGGTATGCAAAAGGTACAACCTCTTGTGACGACTGCGCAGCGGAGACCATTTCCATGACCAAGATATGCATCGCCACCAAATGGAAGGACATGAGCGCTAGAAGCAACTCATGGTTCAGTGCACTCGGCATTGGCCTCCCATGATTTGTCTTTAACTTTATTACTCTTTGGCCTTTTTGATGGTCTGGGCATTTTGATACAGCTTACATCATATATTTCCATTCACGTGATGTACAGCTAATCTGAGCTTCTTTAGCTCTGTAAATTCCTCCTAGTCAATATTGCCTTTACCTTTTCAAAAAAAAAAATGTACAATCTCCGTAGGATTCAAGGCTCTTTTAATGCATAGAATTACAACCACACATGCCTAGAACAAACACCACTTTTTAGTTTAGACTATACTGGAACTTTATCATGAAAACTCAAACTCAGAGTCATTAAAATCTTCACTTAATCAGTAATCCACAAATTGGAAATAGAACTCCATCAACAAGAAAGACAAAACTCCTAAACCCCTACATATGCATTTCATAGTTGTTTTTCACTAATCGAATTTATAATTTGAACTCCTAGATTTTGAAACTCAAATTTGAGAAATTTAACCTAAATTCCCAAATTTTGAAATCTTAAAGTTGTAAGTGTTCAACCATAGAATTCGTACCTTAAGTACGGTCTAACGCCACCGTCGATGTAGAAGTCACCGTTGACGTTGTCATCGAAGACCAAGGTGGACTACCTTCAGTGTGTCACCGTCCCAGTATACCTTGCAAAGTTGTCTAAACCTCTCCGTCTACCAAGCGAAAATTGTCGATCATGTTAAGGTCAATGTACTCCGCAGACATTTCTATTGTCGTCAACCTACATACAGTAGAAGAGGAAGAGAAGTGATATTTGGAATCGAGGAGCAGATGAGGGAAAGTAGAGAAGGTGAAGCTGTAAGAAAATAACCTAAACTTCACGGAGTTCTCAATTAAACTAACAGTTGGGTATATTGCGAAAATTTTCAATAGTTTAGGGTTACCACACGAAATTCCAACAACTATAGGGTACCACGCGAATTTGCCTTAATTAGAGGGGTACCAGGCGAAAATTCCGAATCTATATCTATATCTATATCTATCTATCTATCTATAACATATAAAATTGAAAAACTTGGTTATTTATGACTCATTCCCTCATTTAAATTTATAGGAAAAAACAAATATTCAACACCATAATTAAGTTGCAATTAAGTAGAACATTTAAGTAGGAATATGGAAAAGTTATTAGCTAAAATCTATAAAATAATATAACAATTAAAAAAATTAGTCATTTATGCTCAACCTCAGAATAAAGTTCATAGAAGAAAAATAAAAAATAAATTTAATCCCATAAACAATGTAAATTTGAAAAACAATACCCATATATTTAAAAATTAATTTAAAACTAAAGACATTTCATATCATAATACTCAAGGATGTAAAAAATAGTAACTTTTTGACATATAGATTTATTTTTATAATTCTAAAAGTATCTTGCCCAATTTATAATTGGACTTATACTCTATTAAGTGGACATATGGATGTAATTAATGCCCAATTAATTACATCCATAGATTTATTTTTATAATTCTAAAAGTATCTTGCCCAATTTATAATTTAATAGAGTATAAGTGGACATTTCATATGTCCACTTATACTCTATAGTAACTTTTTATAATTGGGCATTAAATTGGGCATTATTAAATTGGGCATGAAAACATATCCACTTATATTCTATTATTTGTGAAACCAATGTTGAAATAGTAGCATCATTTGAAACACCAAGTGAAAAAAAAGGCCACCGCCATCATAAATGTAATTTTTTCTTTACTTTTTTTTCTTAAGTAGTAGATAGATAATCAAAATTTTATTTGGTCAAGTCTAACCGTGCATAAAAATTAATTTGGTCAAAATATATAGTAAATATTCAATGGTTGTTACTAACAAGTAATTTTAGCCAATTAAAGTGATATAATATCAAAGATGCTACAAACAATAATTTCATCACATTTAAAGTGGGTTAATTACAATATTAATTCACCCCACATAAATTAACAACCTCTTCGAATTCCAACTCTAGATAAAGTAAAAATAACAATAGGTGTACATGACCCTATATATTAGATATATAGATGTGTTACTCGAATTATTTTCTTGATATACAATTGAAAAATTCTATTCAAATGCAAAACTTTTATCTCAAGAAAATTATGAGAGAAGTGTTCTATTGTTGATCTTATTAAAACAAAATTTGTTAAGATGATATCTTATCACCCAACAAAATCATTGATCAACAATTATAGTTGGTCATATGTCATTTTATTCAAATGATAATCAATAATGTCTTAACATATACTGTAATGTATAATATTATAACATAGTATTTTAAATAACATTTTTAGACAAAGGATGAGACTTGATATTAAAGTGGCGTTTCATTGTTGAAATATGAAAAAAAACTTTATATCAATTTTTGTACTCACAATAATTATCATGTCCGCATTGATTCAATAAACAAAAAATATAGTTACTTACTTTACAATAGTTCATTTAAGAAAATAAAAATATTGTAAAATATAAAAAATGGGTTATTTAACCAAAATATAATATAAAAAAAGTTAAATTATAACTGCATAATAGCCCAAAATATAATCAAAACCCGTGCGTAGCACAAGTCACCCACCTAGTATTTTCTTTACAATCTCCTATTTAAAGACTTCTCTTCCATCAATAACAGCATCTAATCTTTTTACAAATTTGTATATTCTCAATATTCTGTACATTTTCGATGCATATCAAAGTTTGAAATAAAACAGTGGATGTAGTTAATGCCCAATTTAATAATGCCCAATTCTACAGAAGCAGATGAAGATCACATTATCACATGCAAGGACATGACTCTTGAGCATCAGACGGAAGATGATGAAGATGTTCCCTGGTGGTGTATATGAAATTTGATAAGCCAAAATTTGAAGTTGTGCAGTTTGTGTTCTCAATTTTAAGCTGTGAATTTTCACGTGACCAGCATATCATTAAATTGGCCATTAATTACATCCCGTCTTATTTCAAACTTTGACGCACCGAAATGTGCAGAATTACCGACGCAAATTTTCTATCCCACCCACTACCCGTCCCACTCCCCTGTCCCTTAATTTTAAGGAAAATTCCTTTTAATATCTTTGTGTTTGTGACTTTTTCTTTTGGTACCTAAAAAATAAAATTAATTCTTTTAGTATCCCTATAGTTTGTATAAAGTTTAAACCGTACCCATAATTGTTAAAATGATAACTTTTTCCGTTAAATTTTATTAGAAAATAAAAGAAAATTCATTTCACCCTCTTCTTCGTTAGAAATTTGTGATTCTTCTTTGACCACTCAGGCCACTACATTGCAAGACCAGCACTCTAATGGAATACTACCAGATTGCACGGCCAAACCTAATTTCTTCACAATTCCTCTTATCTCTTCTTTGACCCCATCCCACCAGATTCAACTACACAGAGATTGCATCATTTACCATCTGCAAATTCCAATGGAGCCCGTCGCCGGATCGATCAAATCCCCAAGCACAACGATCCTTGAAACGCTTCCGCCACTAAATCACACCCTGCAAATCCACAAGCACATCGGATCAACTTGCACGATCCCCGCCGTCGTGTCTTCCGTCAAGCCGACGCGGTTGTCGTTAACCACCAAGGAGAACAATGGGGGACGACTCCCGGATCGACGATGCTCACCCGATTGGGCTGGTAAAGCGCGATCCCGAACAGGGCTTGTAGAGGATATTGCGCTTGGATCTGATAGTCTTGCGGTGGTTTTCGTTGGCGAGAAGGCTGAAGAGCGTCTTGGCCGAGGATTGGACAGTTGCGACGTTGGCGGTGGAGGAGTGGTTGCGGAGAACGTGGGAGAGTGCGTCGAGGATTCCCGGCCGGAAGGAGATTGAAACGTTGAGGAGCGCAGCGGCCGCGTTCTCCTGCACAACAGAGCGGCAGAGTAGAGAGTCTCGAGATAGGGGACGACACCTCACCTTCGTCGGTAATCGTCGGGCGTATCGGGTCGGATTTCGAAGGAATCAGATCTCGCAAAGGACTATTGTGAGAGAAGAAGAAGAAGATGAAATAGATTTTTTTTTATATTTTTAAATAATATTTTAACAGAAAAGTTAACATTTTTAATAAGTATGGGTACAATTTGAACTTTATACAAACCATAGGGGTACCAAAAGGATTACTTTTATTTTTTGGGTACCAAAAGGAAATGTCAAAAACACAAGGTTACCAAAAGGAATTTCCCTAATCTTAACTAGTCTTAGTTCCTGTGCTCTGTACGGAGTTTTATAGAATTATAAAATTATTTATTTATATATTTTAAATTTTGATTAAATTAATATAAGTAAAGATATTTTTTAAAAACTATACATATTTAGAAAAATATGAGCATAATATCTAAACTTAGCATATGCATTCTATATAAAAATAAAATAAATATATTAATATTTGTATAATATATAGCAAAAAAATATTTTAATAATCTTTCTATTTTTCATATCCAAAAATAAAAGATTAGTTTTTTAAAATTAATGATTATTTTGTCAAAGATTAGTTTTAAAAAAGGTGGTGTGATACAATCTAAAAGTGACATGTGTCGTTTAATAATTTTTTTAACCTCTGCTTTAAATTATAGTTACGATTGTATTTTTTTTTTTGATATAAGTGGTCTTAAATTAATCCCTAACGAAATGTCTTCTTTACGTTCTCCTTTGTCGCGTTACTACACATCTCCAGCCGCCTCTCTCGATCGAAGAAATACCGGTACGTGTATAATCTCCTACTTGTTTCCTCCTTCAAACTAATTTAATTTTTTTTTTTGCATGCTTTGAGTTTCATTCACGTTAAATAGACATATCTGATTTGATTAAGGTTCAATTTAATAGGTTTTGCTTCAAGTGAAGATCATTTGCATGTGGTATGTATTTTTCTTTAAAGTAAGGACTAATTTCAACTATTAGATTTATCTAATCACTGTATATTGGATGATCAAGATTTTTTTTAAATTTTTTTTAAATTTTTTTTAAATTTTTTATATTTTGTTCTTTGTTTAAAAAAACTTTAAAAATGCTAAATATGACATTTTAATTTTTATATACTACGAGTTTATTTTTATACACTAAAAATTCAATTTTTTATGTTAGGAGTTCAATTTACTATGTTGTATGAGTTCAATTTTTATATTCTACAAGTTCATTTTTTTTATCCATGCTAAGTACAATTTTTTTGTGATTTGAGTTCATTTTTCAAATAATTCGACTTTTAAAATATGTAAAAAATAAATGATTTTTTTAATTTTTTATTTTATTTTTTTACTTTTTAAAAATATTTTCTAATTTTAAAAAAGCTTTAAAAATATTAAATATGATAGTTTAATTTTTATATGCTATGATTTCATTTTTATACACTAGAAGTGTAACTTTTTATGTTAGGAGTTCAATTTTCTATATTGTATGTGTTCAATTTTTATATTCTACGAGTTCATTTTTTTTATCTATGATAAGTTCAATTTTATGTGCTTTGAGTTCATTTTTCATATAATTCGATTTTCACCTAACTAAAAAAATAATTGATTTTTTCTTAAATTTATTTATTTATTTTTTCAATTTTTTATTTTTATAAAATTATGTTCTTTTTTTAAAAAAGTTTTAAAAACGTTAAATATGACAGTTCAATATTAAATACTACGACTTCATTTTTATACACTTGAAGTTCAATTTTTTATGTTGGGAGTTCAATTTTCTATATTGTATCAATTTTCATATTCTACGAGTTTATTTTTTATTTATGATAAGTTCAATTTTTATGTGCTTTGAGTTCATTTTTTATAAAATTCCATTTTCACAAAATAAAAAAATTATTTTTTTAAAAAAATAAAAAAAAAAAAATTGAAAAAATCTTGATCATTCAATACAAAGTAAAGGAGTAAATCCAATGGTTGAAATTAGTCATCATTTTAAGCCTAGTCCTTATTACAAGAGTGGTCCTCATTGAAACCATTCCCCAATATAATATTGGTGGGTGAATTCCTTTTATGGTCTCCAACCTATCACATAAAGTTCTTATTAGTCCCTAACATTTGCAAATGCTTTTTTAGGTCCCTAACCTTTAAAAAGTGTTACTATTTGGTCCTTTTTCATTTAATAATTTGAGTTTAATTACAACTAAACACTCAAACTTTATATTTATTTTTGTCATAATACCAATATTTATTTATTTTCAAACAAATACCTCAATCTACATATTTTAGAAAAACAATAATAAATTATCACTCCATATTTACTCCTTTTATCAAAAAATAGCACTTTTCATTAAAAAAACCTAATTTTGAAAATAAAATGTGAGTTATAAATATTTATTTCCCTCTTATTGAATTTAATAGTTATTAAAATATTTTATAAAATTAAAAAAATTTCTTCTATTGCCCTCTTATTGAATTTAATAACATCTCCCTTTTTTAACAAAGGGTAAATAAGGGGTGATTTTTTTATATTAAAAATTCTTTTATCAAATTTTTATGAGGTTTATAAAATAATTTATAAAAAGTGATGGATTAAAAAAAATCACTTTATAAAAAGTTATAAATAATGGGTAAATAGGGGAAGTTAGATTTTTTTGTGAAATTAGTTTTTTTTTAATTTTATAATTTTTTTTAATAACTATTAAATTCAATAAGAGGGCAATAAATATTTATAAATTATAAATCATCTTTTATTTTTAAAATTATGTTTTTTAATAAAAAGTACTATTTTTTGAAAAAAAAAAGGAGTAAATGTGGAGTGATAATTTATTATTTTTTCCTAAAATGTGTAGATTGAGGTATTTTTTTGAAAATAAAGAAATATTGGTATTATGACAAAATAAATATAAAGTTTGGGTGTTTGGTTGTAATTAAACTTAAAGTCTAAAATAAAAAAGGACCAAATAGTAACATTTTTCAAAGGTTAGGGACCTAAAAAAACATTACAAAGGTTAGAGAATAATAAGAACTTTATGTAATATGTTAGGGACCATAGAAGGAATTCACCCTAATATTGGTTGGTGAGAAATAAAGTGGTGATGGATTAACGGGTAGAATCATTCAAATCTCTCAAATAATTTAAAGATGTACAGACATATCCACAAATAAAAAAGTCTAAATAGGGTTCAATTTAATTAGGGTTTTCACGTTGTAAATTGATTTTATTACATTAGTTTGATTAATGTTTGAAAGGTTGTATACTTTTATACTCCCTCCGTCGACATCGAAAATTTGTTCTAAAGTACAACTTTCACATATATTAAGAAATGGATAGATAAGAAAAAGTAGCCAATAGCAAAATGAGAGAAATTGTGATTCTGATGGATAAACGTGGGAAGAAAGAGAAAAAGAAAGGAAAAGACTAAATTATAGGGGTAAATTTTTTATTAGATATGTGGGTAAAAGATGAGATAGAATGAGAGTAATATTGTAAGAAAAATTGATATAAAAAAAAATTGAAAATGTGGATAAACTTTTCAGAACACCCAAAAAGGAATACAAGACAAACTTTTGGGGACGGAGGGAGTATGATTCAATGACTTCTAATTACGACTAAACAAGTAATGATTGGAACTATTTTTTGGAGTGTTAGTTACTTCAATATCAATCTTAAAAATCCTAATAAAAAATATCTATAACTATATATTAAAGGGGTACCTTTTCGAGACACCAGAATAATTATAACCCCACGTCCTCACCTCATATTTAAAAAAATTAATTTTTATTTCTATTATTATAACTTCTTTCTATTATTTTTTTTAATTATTTAAATTTATCTCTAACATCAAACAATTATCTATTTAGTATAACAATATCTTAAAAAATCTTCCTAATACAAGTATTTAAAATTAAAGATAAAATATTTTTAAAAATTGTAAAATAAATATAAATCTTTTAACATATATCTTTTGATGAATTTTTTTATAGAATAATATTGATTTTATTTTATAATAAAAATTAATGATAAATATTTATAATGTTTAAAATTAATAAAAATAGATAATAAAATATTTAATAGATATATTGAAATATTTCATATCTCAAGATTACGTACATGGAAAGTAATCAAATATAAATAATATCTTAAATTAAATAATTAATTTTTAAATATTTTATATAATTAAATTATCTTTATCTTTCATATTTTATTATATCTTATTTTAAGTTAAATTTTATTTTTTAAATTCTTATCTCTTCCATATTTGAATATATAATTTTTTTGATTCATGTTCTATCTTTTTTTTAATTAAATATCCATGAAATATCATCAAGTAAAAAGAGAAATGTAATTATTTTATCTTAATAATATATCTTCATTCTCACCATTAAATTTAATTATTTATATTGATTTAAAAAATTATACATTCTATGAGTAATAAATTACTTACATTATATTTTTATTTATTAAAATCCTATTTATAATGCGTATAAAATATCAAATCATAGTCGTATACATAATACGACAAGTACAACTAGTGAATCGTAAAATTGAACTTGTATGCATTACCATTTAAAAACCAATACATAAGAGAAATATAATTGTTAGGCAAAATAAAATTAAACTTTAAAAAAAGATTGTAGTGGCCCAAGAGGAGTGGGACGGGCAGTGGGATAAAAGATTCACGTCGCAGAATTACCTAGAGACAGGCAGGGAGGCAAAATTTGCATTAATATAGCTCACAGTCGGATAGACAGATAGTAAATGTAGAAATGTTACGCACTCGCAACCGTCCGATTATTATGTGACACGGCTAATGATCGAAAAACCCCTCGAATGTGCATGTCGAGGCGTTCTTCGTTCCTTATAAAAGGCTAATTGCTTGCCTATGCCTTCCACACGCACAGTTGTTCGATCTTATATATATATATATAAGGGTACGTACGTACCTTTAATTTCTCTCAAACTGATTGCAAGTTTGCAACATGTCATGTTTGTGTTAAACTTTAGTTTCCTAATTAATATTCAATTAAAGATAAGGTACGTTCTCCTGCTTCTTAATTAGGTGTACGTGATAGATAGCCCTATAGAAGAAGATTGGGGCCAATGGCTAATGGCTTGCTGCTATGTTTCCCTATGATTTTGTGCCTCTCTTGCCTCGCCGTTCTGGCTCGCGATCCTCAGGGCTTCAACATCATGACATCTAACATTCCTACGGCTGGTCCAGCTCAGTCATTAATTGACACCATTTATCAGTTCGGGGACTCCATTTCAGATACTGGAAATTGGATGATTGAAGATCCAGATGGCTTATGTACAACGTTTCCTTATGGAGAGTCCTACTTTCACTATGCCACGGGTCGTTGTTCCGATGGCCTGCTCATGGCTGACTATTATGGTACCCACATTTTAAGTTTTACATACATTTCGATTGAATTGCTTTAGTAGATTATATTAATTGGTCCTTGTGAAATCATTTTTTTTTTCTTGGTTTACCGCTTCTTACAGCCATGGCATTTGGACTCGAGTTTCTGAATCCTTCTCTGGATAAAGACGCCAACTTCAGCAATGGCGTGAACTTCGCGGTCGGCGGAGCAACTGCTTTGGACATCGATGTTCTTGTAGCAAAGGGCTTTAATATGAGTGGTGACACCCTAAGCTCCCTCTCCGTTCAACTTGGATGGTTCAAAGACCACCTTAAATCTATCGGCCTTTCTACAAATGGTATTACATATTCTACGTACACTTTTTTCATATATACACATTTAAATTGTGTAAATTCGGCCATGTTAATGTCTTCAATTCGTTCATTGAGCTAGTGTGCCTAAATGCGTTAAATGAATCTTTTATTCCTCCCTATTTGTAATTTTTTGGGAAATTACGATTAGTACCCTCGAGTTTTTGACTTCTCCGAGTGGTGTCCTGACAAAAAAAAAAACTTATTTTAAGTGATACCCCTAAACTTTTGCAAAAGTCCGGGTGGTGCCCTTACTTGTAAACTTTCTTTAGTTTATAATTAAATTAGTATGTTTTATAATGAAAAAATATATTTTGTATTAATTAAATTAAAACTCAATTTTAATTTACAATAACAATAAATCATGTAAAATATATTTTTTACCAAATCCAAAAAAAATATAGCGCACATTAATTTTGTTCAGCTCGATCATATATACATGTTCGAATTGACAGATTGCAAAAGAAAATTGGAAAGAAGTCTAATTCTTATGGAAGCAGTTGGAGGTGACGATTACATCTACGCGTTTCTAAATGAATCCTCTTTCCAAGTTGTATACGAGCTGGTTCCAGATGTTGTTCAAGCAATCGTTGATGTTGTCGAAGTGAAGCTCCCTTATATAATAATACTCCAGTTTGCACTATATATTTACAGTTGGTTTATTTATTAATTTTGTTCTTTCATACTTGTTGAATTGATAATGACTTTACATTTGCAGGAAATGATCGTAATGGGTGTTGTTAATCTGGTAGTTCCCTCTGCTTTTCCCTATGGGTGTTTGCCATTTTTCCTCACCTTGTCCCCCTCAAAGCACCCGGATATGTACGATGATCTTGGGTGTCACATTGATTTTAACAAATTCGCCGAATACCACAACCGCCTTCTACAAAAGGGTATCCAAGAGCTTCAAATGACGTACCCTAATGCTACTCTTATTTACGCCGACTATTTCCTTGCTATTACAAGCTTACTTCGAAATGCTACTTCTCTTGGTACGCGAGTAATTAAGCATTTAATACTGGTCATTAACAATCTCAAACATCCAAGTATATATCAATGCACACAATTAAAAAGAAATGTCACTTCTGATTCTTAGGGTTTGAAGAAGATGAAGCTCTCACGACATGTTGTGGTTATGGGAAGAATGAATACAACTTCAACTCTAGTACACTGTGTGGGTCACTTGGCGTTCCGGTATGTCGACATCCGAAGACCAGAGTTAATTGGGATGGCTATCACCTCACTCAACGCGCTTACATGTATGTTTCAAGTTGGATGCTTAAACACACTATCATCCCGGCATTAGGCCATGCATCCTCTTCATGATTCTACCTTATTTTCACCAACTAATGTTGGGTCAATCAAGCTTCTAGGTGAAATAATTTTGCACGAAAACAATGTAATGAAGCTCCTAGCTAAGTTGATTGCCCCGCCTGAGGGGATTAATTTATTGTTATTTGATGATGTTAGGGGTCGGGCTATCCCCCGTTTGCTGACTACTTAGCCTTTTTTTTTTATTATTAATAAAACGCCCCCTTAAGGGGTCGGAGAGTAGCGTCTCTCCTTCTACAAAAAAAAAAAGCTCCTAGCTAAGTTGGATCGGTGATTTATGTGCAAATCTTGTGTAAACAATTCTATATTTCCTAGTTGGAAAATCGATTTATGTTTTAACCTTTTCTTCATTAAAATTTTATCTTATTACATTTAGAGTTAAAACTATAATAAGAATACACAATTTTGCAAATATACACCAAAGTTGATAAATCGTTGCAAATTTACCCACTGTATATGCATTTAAAATAGTAAAGAAAAATTATCTTTTCTTTTAATATAGAAAAGATAGAAAATAAATCATTAGATTTTTAAAAATTACGAAACAATACAAAGGAGGAGAATTTGGTGAAACGGTTTTGGGTGGGGGAGGAATCGAGAGTTTGCTGAAACTGTGAAAGGATATAGGCAGAGGATATATGCGAAAGGAAATAAAAAATATTTGGTCAAGATTTTACCTTCCTTCCGTTGATTCGTCTAACGAAATCAAACAATAATTACTTTCCGATGACTCTAAAATTATCCTACCCAACCAAACACTATCAATCACAACAATTACTCTGCAATTTATCAACTAGTCGTGCCCTGCATTTACCCAATCAAATTTCAGCCTTTCATCCCTCATAATCAACTCAATTTAAATCCTTCTTTCTCATAGACTTGCCAAAATTTCTCTTTCTTTAAGATTATTATCAATAGTTGTCTAAAACTTCGATCATAAAAGAAAGATAGTAAAAAAAATATTAAAAAGGGAGAAAAGATCAAATTTGAAGAGAGAGAGCATTGTTTTGATCATTGTGATGACCAAAACTTCTCTTTGGTCATTGAATGACACAATGACAAGTAGGGGTGTTAATCGGGTGGGTCGGGTCGGGTTTGGGTCGGGTCAGTTTAATTTCGAGTAAGTTCGGATTCGAGTCAAATTCGGATGTTTTGAAAATCCGGTCAAATTGGGTTGGATCATTTTGGGTCGGGTGCTCAATTAATCGGGAAAGTCGGGTTTCGGGTCATTCGGTTTTCGGTCCAACTTGATTTCGGATAAGTTCGGTTTTTGGTTTAGTCGGATTTCGGGTAAGTCGGGTTTTGGGTTTTTCGGATTTTGGGTGAATCAGATTTCGACTTTGGCCGAATTTCGGGTTAATATGATTTTGAGTAAGCCGGATTTTGATTCAGACCATATATCGAATGATTATTTTTTGTAGTTTAACTACTCTAGGGTCTAAATATTTAATGTAACATTTAATTTAAACATAATTATAATAAATATTCACTATTATTAATAATTTAATACACAATGTAATTTTCGAATGGTTTCGGGTCAGGTAACTACAAATTTTCGGATGGTTTCGGGTCGGGTAACTTCGGATTTTCGGATGACTTCAGTTCGGGTAGCATCGGATATCGGGTTGCATAAGGCTAGTCCATTCGGGAATAATCGTTTTTTGGTTAATCTCGAGTTCGGGTTTTTTGGATTCGGGTCAAATCAGTTTGGGTCAAACATTTCTCGTGTATAAAACTTTTTGTTGTTTTCTCGGGCCGGGTCGGGTTCGGAGTTGGGCGGGTTTCTCGGGTTGGGTCAAATTTTGACAGCCCTAATGACAAGTGTCATTGAAGCGTGGAGAATGAAAATTAAAAAAATTAAAAATAGAAGAAAGAGAACATTATTTTAATTTGATGACCAAAATTCTTAGGCAACCATTGTGTATGTTCAGAGACTGTTGACCCCATAGTCCTTTGCTCAAGTGAAATAAAAAGACTAGTTTTGGATAGCATTTAGGGTTTGAAAGCAAATGAAACAAGCATATCTAAAACACAAAACACATAAGGAAGGATAATTTAGTGATCTAGAAAACTGAATCATATTTTAAGGGTTTTTAAAAAGGATGGTTCATAAGACCATGTGCATTGGTGAAACCGGTGAAACCCTTGAAACCTAAAAAAATACCCACTTTTTCCATTTATCTTTCTTCCACATCATCTTAAACTCTCTCAACTCCATTTCATGAAACTCACTTAAATATCCATGAAACCAATGAAACCCACTTTTCTACTTTTCAATTACAACTATACCCTTCATTTATTAATTTTAAATATTTCTTTAGCTAATTAAACAAATTACAATTTGGCTAATTTTATTATATTTTTGAGTTTTGGGTTTGTAAAAATATGTTTTAAATTTCAGAAAAAAATTAAAATAAATTTTTGAATTTGCCAATAACGCAGTTTTCGACAATCATAATCTTCTCCGTCATCACTAACAAAACCATAATATATTAATATCAAACTCAACATAAATCAAAACACATAACAGAATACATTAAATAAATTAATGAAACAACATATATGAAACAACAATCAAACACAACATAAATCAAAACAAATAACAAAATACATTAAATAAATTAACGAAACAACATACATGAAACAACATACATAATTATAAACACAACATCATTCATCGTCATCTCCATCATCTTTTAAAATAGGATTGCTTGTGTTTAATAGATATAATTAATTTAATGATAAGGTAGATACAATTAATTTTAAAAATTGGTGCAAATTAAAATGGATATATGTATTTATATATTATATATATATTGCACCAATTTTTAACTTAATATATTTAAATTGGTGAAAAAGAAATTAGATAAACTTTATGAATCTAATATAATTTTTATAAGTTAAAATCATGAGTTATTTTGAAAAGTGATTAATATGTGTTTGTTTAACCATAATCAACCCAAAAAAATAATTTAATTTTAAAGTGAATCAAATATATACAAAATTGGTATCTATGGATAGATAAAAAAAATATTACTTATAGTATAATTTATTTTTATTATTATTAATTTAAAATTGGTTAAAATAACCAAGTACTAAATTATACTAATATATATTTAATTAGCCAAAAGGAGTGCCAAGTGGCACGCTCCAATTGGCTAACGGGTGTATGGCATTATTGATGAAACCCACTTTTGCAAGTTCGCCAGTCGAAACCGAGTACACCAATTTCACAGATTTTTTCTTTTTTTCTTTTACGTGAAACTCGGCTAAAACCAGCGGCGAAACTGCCGATGCTGGTGCTCTAAGAAACATTTACTTGAACCATGGCTTGGGACAATATTCTTACTAACTATCATCTAGACTTGTAATAAGGGATAGAATATATCGAGTTAGTCATTTTTTATCAAAAAGGAAAAAGATTTCATGTTATAAACAATGACGTCTCAATTTATATATGAAAACATGCACCTAAGACATCATGTACGTAAGTCGAGATCATACGAATCGTTATAAACGTATAAGAAGTGGAAAGAGAACACTATCTAGCACTATTTCCTCGATATCAATCAATTTTTTCTAGCCAATCATTAGGGGAGTAGTGGACCAAGACTTGATTAGTTCATATGATCATGCTTCAAAAAATCCTCAAATTCTCATAGGTTTTTTTATTAATCACTTGATGAAGATATCTGCTACATGATTTTCAGTTCTGCAATGATCCAACCTCATATTACGTACCCTTTTCAACATGATCTCTAAGGAAGTGATGTCTAATGTTATTAAGCATTGCGAGAATTTTGAACCAAAATTTTACAAATATTAATAGATCTTATATTATTACAAAGAATATTAGTGGTACCAAGAGACGTACCATAATTCTCAAGTTGTTTTTTCAACCAAAGTACCTTGGAACAACAAGTGGCAAAGTCAACATACTAAGCTTCGGTCATTGAGAGAGCAACAAAATTTATTTCTTTGATCCTTGAGAAATAAAATAAGGACCCAAGAATTCATCCATTCTAGATGTACTCTTCCTATCCACTAGTTGTCTAGCATAATTTGTATATGTGTACCCTACTAAACCGAAATCACAGTTCCTTGGGTACTAGAGACATAGATTATCACTTTCCTAGTCCCCTTCATGTATCTCAAGATCTTTTTGACTTCTTTCATTTGAAATTCCTTTGGATTTGCTTGAAAATGGGCACATTAACAAACACTAAACACAATATCAAGTGCATTGCCGTTAGGTATAATAAAGACCCAATAATCCGACGATAGTCTTTTGATCCATATCTACTCCATCCAAATTTGCATCCAAACGAGTGTTAAGTAAAATTGGAATATAAGTGGGATTTAGAGGTCTTTATACCAACCTTATTTAGCATTTCCTTTAATTATGTACTTTTGTTGATGAGTCTTTGTTCACTTTGGAGTCCAAGTGATTTGCTTCGCAAGGAAAAATGAAAGTTCTCCTATGTTCATCTCAAACTCATTAGATTCTTAAAATTCTCTACAATGATTATTGTAACCAAATATAATACCATCTATATAAAATCTCTGTAAATCCAGCAGAGATTTGTAAATAAAGAAACAAAGATCGAAAATGAATGAATTTGATCAAACGAGATCAAGAATAAATGAACTCTCTAGAACTGTAGAGAGAGCGGGAAAATATTTGGGAAATTTCTGTATTATTGAATCGTGTCTCACACGAGAGCTACACCAGAGTATATATACAAGAGTACTAATGAGGGAGAAGATAAAATGCCACATCGGTGACTTAACAAAACTAATTGCCTAACTAACTAGAGTTGCCACATCAGTGACATAACTCATACATGTCTACAACCCCCCCTCAAGCTGGACCTGGGAAAACCAGTCCAAGCTTGCAAGACAGAAAATTATGTTGTTGTGCACCGAGGGGCTTCGTGAAAATATCATCCAATTGAAGACTGGATCGAACATGTATCGTTTGAAGAAACCCTTCTTGAACCATATCACGAACAAAGTGGCAATCAATGTGTAAATGCTTTATTCTTTCATGAAAAACTGGGTTTGCGGCTAAATGTTGTGCAACCTTATTATCACAATGAAGAGGAATAGGTAGAGGAACATGTACCCCAAAATCTTTAAGCAAACCTTCTAGCCAGACCAGTTCACTAGACGTATGAGACATGCTCCTATACTCACTCTCAGCTGTAGATTTAGAGACTGTTTTCTGCTTCTTTGATTTCCAAGAGACTAAAGAATCTCCTAAAAATACACAATATCCTGTGATGGAACGACAAGTAAACGCACAACTGCCCCAATCAACATCACAATATGCCATGAGTGTTAAAGCAGATGTGCGTGGATAAAAGAGTGTGCAATCAACCGTTCCTTATACCGAAGCAAAAATAAGGTTGTTTGCATATGAGGTTGTCGCGGAGAAGCAATAAACTGTCTAAGTTGTTGCACATGGAATGAGATATCTGGTCTGTACAATGTAAGATACAAAAGTTTACCAACCAATCGTCTGTAAGATTCAGGATCTGAGAGAAGCTCACCATGCTCAGGTTGTAACTTCAGATTGCGCTGCATAGGAAAGGAGGAAGCCTTGCAATCTAACATCCCTGCATCTTTCAACAAATCAAGCACATATTTCCTCTGATTCAGCTTAATACCATTCTCTGACCTGGCTATTTCCAAACCCAGAAAATACCTAGCAAGTCCTAAATCTTTTATAGTGAAGGTTGTATCTAATGAAGATTTAGTAAATGCTATGAATTGAGGATCATTCCCTGATATAAGCATGCCATCCACATAAACCAGAGCCACTGTGAACATAGCACCATCAGATTTGACAAATAAAGAATAATTCTGTTTAGATTGAACAAATCCTAGGTGCAACAAATGCTTTGTTAACTCCACATTCCACTGTCGACTAGCTTGCTTGAGACCATATAATGATCTCTTCAACTTGCACACTTGACCAGGTTGTGCCTTTTCATATCCCAAAGGAGGCACCATATACACATCTTCATCCAAAAAACCATGCAAAAATGCATTATTTATGTCTAACTAATGTAAAGGACAATTATTTATAGAAGCCAAGGCAAGCAATACCCTAACAGTAGTGAACTTGGCTACAGGAGAAAATGTATGCTTGTAATCTTTATCCTTTACCTAATTATATCCTTTGGCTACTAACCTTGCCTTAAGGCGTTCTACTTCACCATTGGGTCGAAACTTAACCTTGTAAATCCACTTTGATCCAATGGCCTTCTTTCCTTGTGGCAAGGTTGTAAGCTCCCAAGTGTTATTCTATCAAGAGCTAACAATTCCTTCTGCATTGCTTCAACCCATCCAGCAACATGTTTAGCTTTCTCATAGAATGTGGGTTCTTCAATTTCCAAAACATGAAACAAGGAATGCACATAATCTTCAGAATAATAATGAAGATCAATCAAGGAAAACATATGAAAAACCTGTGATACAGATTCTGATGAAAGTTTTCTTGGCAAATGTTTGCATACAATGTAATTTCCGCAATATTCCAAGGCGTTAAAACCAATATAATATAATTTTATAATTCTTTCTTTTAAAAAGGAGAATCTCTAAATATATTCTATATATAACCCTTTGTCTCGTTAAAAGAGTTTCGTACGTAAATTAAAATTTAAATTGCAAGAGGGCATTATAAGGGGTTAGGAATAAGTAAAAGCATTTAAATAAAAATAATTCATAATTTCGGTTTTAGTAGATAAAAAGAGGTACAACAAGTTAGTGAAAATACATGAAAATTCAATAAAAAGAATGCAAGAGCCGGGACTTGAACCCGAGACCTCTTGCAAATCTCTACACACGCCCCTCCCCTCTTTCGCTAGACCAATGTGACTTTCTTGCCATTCACCCCACTCTTTTAATTTTATATCAACTTTTAGTCTTCTTCTTCAAACAAGTCAAATTGATTTGACATGGGAGCAATGCATGTCCTCCACCCTTCTCACTTTGCTTGCAAGACTCCATGCTTCCATCATCTTCTCATCACCACCAAAGAAACACACAAGTGACCAATAGTGAAGCTTTGCCTCATCCTCCATTGGTCCATAGCCATTGGCATGGATTGCCAAGCTCTTCAAATTTGCCTATAAAAGGAGCCTCCCCTTCACCATTTCACTCACACTTCAAACATCTTCTTCTCCTTCTTGCTAAATGCTCTCTAGTGCCCAAAAATCAGCCATTCAAGTTTCAATTCTCCATTCAAAATCCCACCAAAAATCCCCTCTTTTTCCCTCTTGGAGACCGTCGGCCACCACCTAGCCTAGCCGGACCACCAGCGCGCCGCCCCTGCACCGCCGAGCCACGCCGGAACCGCCGTCCCGCCCTGGTTGCGCCGCCTTGAAGACCGCCGGCCTCCCCCGCCTCTCCTCTCTATTGTTCTGTAATACAGAACTAAGAAAGTATACTCCTAAGCTTTATTTATTTAAATTAATTTATGTACTTTATAAACATTAGCCTTTTATGATTAGTAAATGTAATAGTAGAAATCAAATAAGGAATTATGGAATAAAAATATTAGGTATAAAATCATGTTAGTTGATTGATAGAAACAACTTAGAGTTACTATGGCAAATTAACCTCATAAGGAAATATAAACTTTTCTTATTGTAGTTATTATAAGTATGCTCCTTACAAAATATAAATAGTTTTATAAAATAAATATAGCCTACAACATTTATAGTTAATATTACCATCTTTATACAAAAATAATAACAAGGTTCTAGTAGATAAAAAGTCATTGCATGTCCTAAACTATAGAAGATATCATGTTTATGAGTTTGAACAAGATAAATAGATTCATAAAATAAATTCCTTATTCAATAAAATATGAATTTAGCATACCTCTAGGTGTAGAAGTCATTACAAGACATGATCTTTTATTATGATATGATAAAGGTGACTATAAAATAATCTTTGTTAGCATATGACTTTTGTTATAAAATATGGTAGTGATCTAAGAAATAGTATCATGATAATAATTGTTAGAGAATTGTCATAGATATAGTTTATTTATAAAATATGGTAGGGATGATAAAATACTTATGACATAGTATAATTATAACTAATCTAAATACTTGTAGAGAACCCTTATAAAGATATTATTAGTACAAAGATTATAGTCATGAACTATAGTTTGACATTAGATTTTGATTTTTATGGAAGAATAATATTATTAATAATTATAGTATTAAAGTCATCATGTGAGAAAGATATTAATTTAATAATCTCTAAGTATAAAGAATTATTGCAAGACATAAGTTCTAGGTTGTTATAAGAAGTATGATCCTATAATGAGTTTATGATATTATATAGCATAAGGTTGACTTGTATGGAAAGAAACCATATAGATATAGAAAGGATATTATTTTATAACCTACAAATATTATAATAATGGACTATAAATATGAAGTAGGATATTTATAAGCCATGACGATATTTATAAGCCATGATGATATTATAAGCCATGATTATATTTTATAAGCCATGACCCTATTTTATAAGATTATGATCATAGATATTTTATAAGTCATATAATGTGAAAAGAACTATAGGAATAAAATAAATAAGATTAATTTAATATATGTTAATTTTAGGAAGTTACCTTATAAAGAAAAGTAGAAATTCCTAATTATGGAAACTTTCAAGAAAAGTAGATTATAAGTTTATGAGCCTTATTTGTTTTAGGTGAATTATAGAATTAAATAAAAGTCTACTAAAGGTATATTATTAATAAAATATTTTTGGTGAGGGATATATCGCTACAAGATCATTAAGGAATTTAAAAGTAATATTTTAAACTAAAACAAATACATAAAAAGGTTAAAGTGAATTTCTTATAATTTAAAGAAAACATATAGTTTTTATAAGAAAAATACTTCTAGGCAAAGTATAGTATTTTATGAAAATTTACTTGCTTACTTATATTAAAGAAATAGAAAATAAAGTTATAAGAGATTATTTTAGTAAAGGTTTTATGGAATAATAAGGATATTACAAAACCAAAATAATAATGAAGGAATATTATTATTTTAAATAATCTTCTAAATTATTACCATAATAATTTAGAATTCCGCTTCTCTTATAGAAGTATTATAAGAGAGAATCCAAGTTGAGAAGAATTCATATTTAAAAGCCGTTCGTAAATCCCGTGTCTTTAGGTCGGAATCCTCGCTCGTAGTCGTGAATCACATAGTTCTGCCAAAGCTCGATTGTTAGAACTCGCCAAAGCTAAGGCAAGTGGAATTTTCCCCTTGTGACCTTTATATTTCATTCCGTGAACATTCTCGATGTTGAGAACAACGTGTATGCTTAAATAAAAATGAACCTAGGAAATATCGATTGTTAGAAATAACGACTATTGTTAGCATAGTACGCTTTACATTCCTATGTTAGGATTATTATGCTAGTGTAATTGTTATCTTGATTGTTTGCGATCTCGCTCATAGATCAACGTCGAACGAACTAGAGAGGGGCGCAGAATAGCTGGCGCCTCTATATCACATTACTAAGTCGTAAGTGCCTACGCGTTTGAAGTACGACTTTCGGGATCATGATCTCCATCCGCTCCGATTGCAAGGAGGGATGAGCGCACTCCAGCTAAGTGCCGGGAAACGGAGTTTTTCCCTCGGGTGGCTCGGATTATCCGTGTCCCACCACTTTCTATTCAAAATCATAAACAAATTCGAACGTCTTTTTGCCACTAAAAGAAGATAAGTGCCCAATGCACAATTAAGACACCAAAACCGGACCGGTGTCAAATGATCGATCCACCTCTCGGTCCGCACAGGGCGAGAGAAGCTTTTAACTTGTATAAATTAATAACGTTCCCAACATACTTTCTACTCCAAAGAAGTCTACAATCTAGTAGCTCTTCTGTCGCTTATCGAGTTATCTTCGCTTAAGATCTACTCTCCTTCGTACTTTTAAGCCCCACATATATAGCCTCATTGTAAACACAACCTTACTATATCATTCGATAAGACTTCAAATTACCGAAATACCCTCGGGAAGTTCCATTCCCGCTTGCTTAGTCTCTTAGACTAATTCTTCTTTTCCGCATGTTTGCCTGGCATTCTCTCGCCCCTCGCGAATTGTGTCAGATTTTAGGAATCCCACAAGGCATGAAGTGAAGTGAAGACGAAGGAAGAACAAGGATTTTCAAGATGTACCTTTCTATCATTTTGCTTTAGTTTCATTATGTTTCAAGGACAAGCAGGTTTTGCATTTCAATTCCGAACAACTTTATGTTTGAAAACAATGTAAGATGTTTTGTAAGAACCAAGTCTCCCTCGGGAGCACCTTTCCTCATTATGTATTATGTTTTTATTCCGCATTTTAATTGTTCTATATCATTCTAAAAGCCTTGGGTGACTTTGGACGGTAAAGTCCGAGGTCACTGGCGGTAATACCCAATGTTGTAAAATAGGGGTGTTACATACAAAATCATCAAACCGAGCTGGAAATCTAGCAACTCGTTCAGACCTCCTTACAGGAACCACAAAATCAGGCCTTAATGGAACTGAAACAAACTCCAATGGTATTGAAACAGAATCTATTGGAACATTTCTGTCTGAATTTTCAACTGAATAAGGTGCAACAAACATATCTGAATCATGTGCAACTGAATGACCTTTATCAGAATCAAATGAAACAGACACAACCAGGTGCTTTGTAACCTCCTTATGATGATACTCAAGCTTTGACAAAGATGTCAAGGGGTCCTCAAAATCCTCATCCAAGGAAACAAGAGGCAAGGAATTTTCTCTGCATTCAGTAGTTTGATGAACCCTTTTAAAAGGAAAATTGTCTTCTCTAAACAAAACATGCCTAACCACATGAACACGGTTAGTACTCAAATCTAATACTTTGTAGGCTTTCTGAACATGAGGATATCCCAAAAAAAAACACCTACTAGCTGTTGGATCAAATTTGGAGCTACTGGCTTTGGGTTCCAAGGCATAACACAAACACCCAATCACCCTTAAATCATCATAAACAGGCTTCTTGTTATGCAGTGATTCAAAAGGTGATTTCCATTGAAGCACAGAAGATGGCATCAAATTAATCAGGTAAGTAGCAGATAATATGCAATCACCCCAAAAATGAAGAGGCAAACCTGCATGTATCATGAGTGCTCGAGCAGTCTCCACTAAGTGTCGATGCTTGCGTTCAACTAGCCCATTCTACTGTGGAACCCCAGGTGCAGATTTCTGATGCACTATGCCTTTACTAAGCAACAAATCACTTACCCTTTTCTGAACAAATTCAGTGCCATTATCTGTCCTGAATTTTTGAATCTTTGTTTTAAATTGTGTTTCTACATAAGCAATGAAGTGTACTATTTTGGCATACACTTGTTCTTTATTATTGAGCAAGAACACCCATGTTGCTCTGGAATAATCATCAACCACTGTAAGGAAATATTTAGCCCCACATTAAGTTGGAATCCGAAATGGTCCCCAAACATCCATGTGAACCAGCTCAAACAACTGTGTAGCATGAGAACTACTATATTCAAATGGTTGCTTATGGTGTTTTGCCAATACACAAGAATCACATTCATAAGACTGTAAATGAGTACATCCATACTCAAGTAAATGCTTAAGCTTGGACACAAATATATGTCCAAGTCGAGCATGAAACAAATCTACAGAAATGTTCTTAGAAGATCCTGTATTCGTAACATGAACATAACTGTTTGCATGATACAAATCCTTCTTCTTATTATGTTGAACTGTAACAAAATGACTGTCTTCTTTTCTTCCTCCAAGAAACTTGTAAAGACCTCCTTCTCTTTTCCCAAATATGACAATTTTATTAGCCATGCATGTCAAAAATGAACACAAACTTGTCTGTCTTAAGCAACTGAGATACTGAATCAGATTGTGTTTAAACATTGGCATGAACAACACATTAGACAAAGTTAAATCTCTTGTCAATTGCACAGAACCACACTTTTCTACCAACTGAATTGTTCCATCTGGTAAACCTATCTTAATAGGCTTTGCTAGCAATCTCATAGCACAAAAGATTTCTCATCATAAGCAACATGATCCGTGGTCGCTGAATCAATTATCCAAGTAACCAATTTCCTATCATTTTGTATGTTTAAACAATAAGAGTGTTCAAACATACCTGCAAAACCGATTTTGTTCACATATCCACTGCTGGTTCCTTCATCAACGGGCATCTTCCCTTTCATCATCTTCATCACTCTATTAAAAACAACATTCACCAGTGCAACTTCAGCTTGATTATCATCCTTTTCACCATCATCCATAGGTGTATCAAATTGCTCAGCATTACCATCTTGAACTGCTGCCATAACCTTCCCAGAACCTTGTGTTTTAGGCCCTTTCCACCAGTCTGGATAATCTACAATCTTGAAACAATTCTCCCTGACGTGCCCAACTTCCTGACAATAGGCACATTTCCTCTCATTCTTGCGTTTCTTGTTATCCCTACCATAACCTGTGTTGCCCTGTTGATTCCCATATGAACCAGTGTTGGTGTTTCCACCATTCTTGTTGTAACCATGACCTTCATGCTTGTTCATAGCTAGAATGTCATGACCTGAACTATTGCCTCCAGTGATTTCTTTCTGCCTTTCAATCATTGTAACAGTCTGATAGGCCTTGTTCAAGTTTGGTAAAGGATCTTGAGATAAGATATGGTTGCGCACATTCTCAAAAGCATCAGACAATCCCATCAAGAACTGCATTAATTTTAATGTGTTCTCCTTTTCAACCATTCTTTTCATTAGACTGCAAGCACATTGTGTAATTGCCCCATAGGTGCAAATTGGAACTCCCTCTATAGCCTGCAACTCATCCCAAACTTTCTTCAGCTTTCCATAGTAGCTAGCCACACTCAGATTCTCTTGCTTTATGTTGCTCAATTCCTTTTGTAGCTTGAATATCATAGGAGCATTCGATTCTGAGTATCTTTCGACAACATTATCCCACAATTCCTTCGAAGACTGCACATATATGAAGTCCTCAGCAACCTCACTTACCATGGAATTGATGATCTAGCTCATCACCATGAAGTCACAACGCTCCCAGCGTTCATACTCTTCCGATTCTCGATCTGGTCTCATACAAGCTCCATTTATGAAGCCGAGCTTCATTTTAGCTCCAAGTGCCATTTTCACACTTCGACTCCAGCTAGCGAAATTGGATCCGTTAAACCTAATTGCAACCAGTTGATTGCCTGGATTATCTGAATTGGACGTGAATAACGGATCAAAGGTGTTCGGATTCCCTCCTGTGAGCAATCCATGCTCTTTGAGGTACCTCCTTGGTGAAAAGGACCTTTGCTCATACCGATTTCTCCTCATCGGAGTTCTATAACGTCATGGAGAACGATCTCTCTTTGGCGAACGTGATCGACCTCCGGTAACAGATTCTTCATCCTCCATTTCTCACGATCAACACAGAAAACAACTGATTTCTTTAAAAACAAGAACCACAATCGCTTCTCAAGAAAACCGAAGAAAACCTAGACTTCGATCTCCTTCTTCCTTTGCAAATGATCAGGATCAGAACCTGATATGCTCTGATACCATATAAAATCTATGTAAATCCCGCAGAGATTTGTAAACAAAGAAACAAAGATCGAAAATGAATGAATTTGATCAAACGAGATCAAGAACACAAATGAACTCTCTAGAACTGTAGAGAGAGCGGGAAAACATTTGGGAAATTTCTGTATTATTGAATCGTGTCTCACACGAGAGCTACACCACAATATATATACAAGAGTACTAATGAGGGAGAAGATAAAATGCCACATCGATGACTTAACAAAACTAATTGCCTAACTAACTAGAGTTGCTACATCAGTGACATAACTCATACATGTCTACAATCTATAAGTTTGACAACAAGAATCAAGAACATCACGTCTATAATCAATTGGCCAGATGGAATTATGCGAACCATTCATACCAAGCTCGAGGATCTTGATTTATAATCTGTGCAACACCTTGTCCAAAACATACACATCCGACAATAGCAGGAGAGCGCAGCATGGCATGACCAAACCAGAGCAGAAGCAAGCAACTAGTATAAATGAACCGACTTTCCTCCTCTTCTCTCGTGCCTTTCTCTTCTTCTCTCTCCGTTCTCTCTCTCCGTTCTCTCCCTTTCGTTCCCGCCACCATCGCAACCGGCAGACGTTTTTCTTTCTCGTTTATCCGTCTCACTGTGCGCGCTAGGTATTTTTACTATCAATTCCTGGAGTATTAAATTATGTCAAGCTAATTCTTCTTTTATTATTGTCATGGCGATTCAAGTGCTCATCGTTTAATATACTGTTAGCGGATATTATGCTTTTGATTGAGCTTTTTTCCATGTATTATCATAGCGGTGAAATCGATGCTGAATGATATTCCCCGTGCTTATTGCTATTGGTTGCAACTAGTTTGACTTGAATTGAGAATGCAAAATCAGGAAATCCAATACAAACCTGAAACCCTTAGCAGCTAAGCTGATACACCATGAATATTGATGCTTGATAAGTCCAGGGATACCTATTTGTACTACGGTAGAGGCACCTATTTGCTCTTGAAGTTCTGTTGGTTTTCTGACTGTATTAACATTGACGCTTACTTTTCTTTGGGTTCATAAAATTTGTTCTGATGGTTTTTTGACTGTATGAACATTGATGCTGACTTTTCTTTGGGTTCATAAAATTTTATGATATGTGTTATTTCTGGCCTATAATATTTGGACTTGTTAGAAATGTTGAGTTGCAAGTTTTAAAGGAGTTCCTGTTTATAATATATACTTTAGTTTTATCCATCTTCGTTTAACTGGAACTATTTGCATATTTGGAAGAAATTTAAGTACATCGGGCGGTATATCATGGATCAGAGCAATGGCGTCACACATTGCTGGTTATCCTCGTATGGGACCTAAGAGAGAATTAAAGTTTGCTCTGGAATCATTTTGGGATGGAAAGAGCACTGCAGTGGAGTTGCAGAAGGTGGCTACTAAAATCAGAGAGTCCACATGGAAACAAATGGCTGATGCTGGTATTAAGTACATTCCTAGCAACACATTCTCGTTCTATGATCAGGTTCTTGATGCAACAGCAATGCTTGGCGCTGTTCCACCTAGATATGGTTGGAATGGGGGTGAAATTGGTTTCGATGTATACTTCTCAATGGCTAGAGGAAATGCCTCTGTACCTGCTATGGAGATGACCAAGTGGTTTGACAACAACTAGTAAGGGAATCTTACTCATTTTTAGTGTGTACATTATGTTTGCAGCTACTTGCTACTACTCTTTTTAGTGTTGCTTGGGTCCATCGGGCGTACCCCCGTTCCCTTGGGCAGGGGTACCCCCATCTTGACCCCCCAGATTCTGCTGTAGCGGAGCCTCACTGGGTCAATGATGATGATGATGCTAGTCATGTAATTGATTGTATACCAACACTGATGTATGTATCCTTTCGTGCAGCCACTATATTGTCCCCGAACTGGGACCAGAAGTCAAGTTCACATATTCTTGTCACAAAGCAGTGAATGAATTTAAGGAAGCCAAAGCTGTAAGCTACCACCTTTTGTTATTATTAAGCTGTAAGATACTGCCTTTTGTTATTATTTATTAAACTTCAGCTTTCTATGACAATCAGGGCCATGGCACTAGTGGCTATTTTATTTAATTTGACAAAAGAAGTTATTTTTTCATTGCTTATACTGTATTTGAAATTAAAGTGAAGTGAAAATCTATGAATTGCTATCTAAAAATGTGGATTTCTTATGTTTTAACCTTAAGAAAATAATGATTCAACTTTCACATACTAGAGCGATTTTTGGAGGTTGTTGATTGAGATGGGTTGAGATCTAATAGCTGTGCATCTCATTATATTTTGTGGCACTCAATTATGCAACAAAAGATGGATGCACTTTGCTCTGTTGGATCTCATTGCTTGTTCATTTCATGTTTGCTGCAGCTTGGGGTTGACAGCATCCCTGTCCTCTTAGGCCCAGTTTCATACCTCTTGTCAGCAAAACCAGCAAAGGGTGTTGAAAAATCCTTCTCTCTTCTCTCTCTGATTGACAAAATTCTTCCTGTGTACAAGTAAGACATATAAAATTTTCCCCTGCTTTCTTTTTGTCTTTTCACAATGACTTTAATTATGAACATGATGCAGGGAAATTGTAGCTGAACTCAAGGGGGCTGGTGCATCTTGGATTCAGTTTGATGAGCCTAAACTTGTCATGGATCTCAACGCTCATCAATTGCAGGCATTTGAGCATACTTATTCAGTGCTGGAGCCGTTCTTAGCTGGCTTTAATGTTCTCATTGAAACTTACTTTGCCGATGTTCCTCCTTTGGCATATGAAACTCTTACCAATTTAAAGGGTGTCACCGCTTTTGGATTTGATCTTGTTCGTGGGACAAAAACCCTTGATCTTATCAAGGGTGGATTCCCAAGTGGGAAGTACCTCTTTGCAGGGGTTGTGGATGGGAGAAACATATGGGCTAATGATCTAGTAGATTCTTTGGATACCCTGCAGGCTCTCCAAGGCATTGTTGGAAAAGGTGTATTTTCGAGATTTGCCAACTTCTATGTGCTCTGGTGCAATGTGCATGCTTCTGCTTGCAACTAATTATGTTTGCCATTCTATCCTGCAGACAAACTGGTGGTATCAACCTCGTGCTCACTTATTCACACGGCTGTTGATCTGGTCAATGAGACAAAGATGGACCAAGAGCTTAAGTCATGGTTAGCTTTTGCAGCTCAGAAAATTGTTGAGGTTAATGCTTTAGCCAAGGCACTGTCTGGCCAGAAGGATGAGGTAATTCTTCCTTTGTGTAAGAAAATAATTTGTGCAAGCTTTCATGACAAAATGTGAAGTCATTGACTGATAGATTTGCTTGGAGTTTAAAGCAGTTGAAATTGAGTCAGAGTTTAACGAGACTTCTCGCTTTCGATTAAATTTATGCATTCACATATCACATGTACGAAATCTATTCTATATTGAGTTTTGCTGCAATTTGAAATGGGATTTAAAATCAGGCATTCTTCTCTGCCAATGCTGCTGCTCATGCTTCACGAAAATCTTCTTCAAGGGTGACGAATCAGGCAGTTCAAAAAGCTGTATGTGTTTTTCTCACCATTCATTTCATGATTAATGTCATCGTACCTAGTCTCTTGTTCTTAACTGTCTTTTCATGCATTCTGAAGGTTGCTGGTTTGAAGGGGTCTGATCATCACCGTGCTACCTTTGTGAGTACTAGGTTGGAGGCTCAACAGAAGAAGCTAAACCTTCCCCTTCTTCCTACCACCAGCATTGGATCATTTCCACAGACTGTGGATCTGAGAAGAGTCCGTCGTGAATACAAGGCTAACAAGTGAGCTTGTCATTGCCCTTTAACTTCCTCAATGGTGGTTATTTTGCTTACAATTTGACGTTAGAACTATACACGCTTCCTTGTGTTAGGATTTCTGAGGAAGATTATGTGAAGCATATAAAGGAGGAAATTAGCAAGGTTGTTCAGCTCCAAGAAGAGCTTGGTATTGATGTTTTGGTCCATGGAGAACCCGAGGTAAGCCTGTTTTGAACAACTTTGAAAAACAAGAATCATTTCTAAAGAGAGTTTCTAATACTACTATTGCAATGCTCTTACAATTTAGAGAAACGACATGGTTGAGTACTTTGGGGAGCAACTTTATGGGTTTGCTTTTACTGTGAATGGATGGGTTCAGTCCTATGGGTCTCGTTATGTGAAGCCACCTATCATATATGGTGACGTAAGTCGTCCTAAACCCATGACAGTATTCTGGTCCACAATGGCTCAGAACATGACTAAGCAACCCATGAAAGGAATGCTCACTGGTCCTGTCACCATTTTAAACTGGTCCTTTGTTCGAAATGACCAGCCTAGGTAAACGTTGAACGGAATCCTCATTTTGAACGTACACATACATGGGTGCGTTTAGAATGATCTTGCTTTATTGAATGCAATATAACTATATAAGCATTATAATACAGTATCAAGTGTAATCCAAACACACAGATGGTCTTGTCACTTCAACTGGCTAAGTTTCACCATTTTTTTTTCAGATTTGAAACTTGTTATCAAATTGCACTGGCCATCAAGGATGAGGTTGAGGATCTTGAAAAGGCGGGAATTTCTGTGATACAGATTGATGAGGCTGCTCTAAGAGAAGGTTTGCCTTTGAGAGAGTCCGAGCAGTCTTTCTATCTTGATTGGGCTGTTCATTCCTTCAGGATTACCAACTGTGGTGTCCAAGACACTACTCAGGTTAGCTCTCTATGTTCACTGAATCTTTTTTTTTTTTTTTTTTTTTTGTCAATGCTTTCTTACAAAGAATGTTATTTGCTTGTTTGCTGGTTCAGATTCACACTCACATGTGCTACTCCAACTTCAACGACATCATACACTCGATCATCAACATGGATGCTGATGTAATCACAATAGAGAACTCCAGGTCAGACGAGAAGCTTCTGTCTGTGTTCAGGGAGGGAGTCAAATATGGTGCGGGAATTGGTCCTGGTGTATATGATATTCACTCTCCTAGGATCCCATCAACAGAAGAGATTGTTGACCGGATCAACAAAATGCTTGCTGTGCTGGAGTCGAATATCCTGTGGGTCAACCCGGATTGTGGGCTAAAGACCCGGAAGTACGCCGAGGTCAAGCCTGCTCTTAACAACATGGTGGCTGCTGCAAAGGCGGTTCGTGCTCAGCTGGATGCTGCCGAGTGAGATCGAGGGGAGACACTAATGCCATAAAATGAGATGAGTTCTACGAAGTTCCGACCAATGGCACAACACCTGATGCTTTTGGCTTGTCATCTTTGCGTATGCACAAGTAATTTCTTGCGTCCTCTTGCTAAAGGCTCTTTTATATTTTTATAATTGATTACTTAAATGCTCATGAAAGGCTTGTGATTAGAAACAATACCCAATCAACAAAACTTATCGAATGCACACTGCAATTTTAAAGGATTAAATCAGATCCTGTAACATGATTTTTTATCATTATGTTTGATTTTATTTAGTGTACATTTCAACGGCCTTCATCCCTGTTAACAATAATTACATCCCACATCCAAAAATCTAACATTGAGCTACCGCCACAGCCACCGGCCACCACAACTACATTTCCGAAGGATGTTCTCTTTGTGCCTATTTTAGTTGCAGCTTAATTTCAATGGGGTATTAAGGTCAAAGAGGCGTCTGGGCTTAACAATCACCGGATTGTTATTGGATAAGCCACATGAGGAGGAGCCGACTGGGTCTATGAAGTGTCATTCGTATCTAATTCTGTGGCAAAATATTTGGACTACTGTGGCTATAATTTCGTGAGCAACGTGTTACATCCTTGTCTCCTAAATGTGTAAGCGTGTCCCATTTAAGCAGAACACAATCTCCATGTTTGATTTGCCCAAAAGAATACTCATATAGTTCACGTATACTTCAAATGTAATTTTGATCTTTGATTTGCTGAGTCCCACAAGCCATCTTATACTGGAGGTAGTTGTCAACAATGTCAAGTCCACATAACTCCTTCACAACAGGCATCGTAGCAGGCACATTCACCTGGAAAATGTCATTGGAATCAGACCTTTCTCCTCCCCAACATCTCACCTGCCTTCTTGCTTCTTTGATCGCCGCTCTCGTAGCACAATGAACGGTTGCCGCTAATAGCAATGGTGGCTCCCCACACGCTGCACAAGTGCAAAGCATTAGCTTCGTTTATGAATGCATTCATAAAGAACGGTGGGTGTTGGTGAAGGAAAAATCAGGTAATCTGAAGTAACCCATATCTCAATTCTCAACACATGTAAAATTTCTGTCAAGAACCAGAATAAGGTTGCATTTGTTAAGGGGGTCATTGTAAACTTCATTGAAATTCTTGGAAAGCTGCAAGCATTTACAAATAGAGAGCAAATTGTTCTTGCAAGATACCTTTGGATGAAAGAACGCGCTTCTGGTGGTGTCCACTGTTGAGTATCTCGACATTGAGCTGTTTTGGGATGGTGTCAATTGTTGGGATCTTGTAAGTCCATGTGCTATCAGCAACCACCATTCCGTTTGAATCGGTCAAGTACTCTTCCATCATGAAGAACCCAATTCCTTGAACAAATGCTCCTTCAATCTATAACAATCATGTTTATGATGTCAGCAGTCAGCTAGGAGGATACAATTAATTTTATATTACTTTAACTAAGTTTTGTATGAGTTGCTGAGGAGAAACTTTTAGCTGATAAGGAGGCATGATAATGTAAATTGTCATGCCAAACATGCCCTTAACCTTTACAAGATTACAGACCTGGCCGAGATCAACTGCAGGGTTGAGACTCTGTCCGCAATCATATAAGATATCTGACCTCAATATTGTGGTTTCCCCAGTCAGGAGATTCACCTCCACCTGTGACAATAAAATCCAGCTTTTGAGTTTCAAATGCTAACATATGCAAGCATGGAACTTTATCTTTTGATTACTAGTGCACCTTTGGACTTCTAGTGCAACTTTTCATTACTACATATGGATGCTGCAAGTGTAATTTTGCAGAGGAAGTTACCTCACTCACTGCTGCTCCATAATTCAGATAGTGATTGGAAGTGCCATCAGGCATGTAGTAAGTGCTTGCTGATAAATTGACTGACTGAAGCTCTGCCTGCGTTTCAATGAGGCCTCTACTCATTTTAGTTTAACATGTTACCCACAGTCACTAGCAGGGTATTAAATCAACTATGAAACACCATAGTATACATGGCAGGAAATATTAGTTATTTGAAATGTAAAGTTGGGAGAGTGATCATTAGAATAAAAGTATGATATAGTACATTTTACCATACCTGGTAGATCAGCGTCTTCCAATCAACTGATCCTGTCTTTTGCAGGAGATTGTCCTTAAGAGGCTTCAGTCTCTCAACCAAAATACTGCAACAAATTCTAACTGCTTCACAACTAGCCTCAGATGTAGGACTCCCTCCAGTCATCCCTCCCTGAACTAAGCTCAGTGAATCCGCTTGCAGGACCCGAATGTTATCCACCAAGTCTTCACTTCCATCACATTGGATCAAGCTTAGAGCGAATGCAGCCATTTGTTTAACCTTGGTCCAAAGTCCTTGGCCAAGTTCAATCCCGCCAACCTCAACCACAACCGATCCATCCCACAAAATGCTTACTCTTCCAGGATTTGGATTTACCACCACCTCAGCCACTATGGGTAATCTAGAGACGCCCCTTTTCTTCCATTCATTAGATTTGTTGAATTCCTTCACATTTTGGGTTCTTTCCATAAAGTTTGAAGACTTAGCCAGCATGTCCCAAATTGAAGGCAATGTGTATTCATGAGCTTCACCAGCACCTTCGCTGTAGAAAAGGCTTAAGCTCTCAAATGAGTGGAGATTCTTTTCTATAACTTTATCAACGTCCATGGAGAGGCTAGCTGCTACATGTTCAATTACAGCATCAGCTATAAATGACCCTTGTAACTCCCCTACTCCTCGCATCGATGACTTGCTCATGTGGTTCGTCTTGCACACCTTCATATCAAAAGACAAGGATCCCCAATTGTACTTTTTGAGGGTCTTAGCCATGTACAATGGCATCATTGAGCTAAAATCTTCAGCGTTCCCTGCATTGATTAGTACATCAAGGTGCAAGCCAGTGATCTTTCCATTTGACTTGAATCCTACACTATACGTTATCTTCATAGGATGCCTTCCTCCTGCCATTACCATATCAGTCTTTCGGTTGAGGTACATCCTTACAGGACGGCAAAGCTTGTGTGCTGCCAATGCACAAGCTGCAGTAGTCTGGAAAGGAATAAGGAGTTTGTTATAAATGAAATATTGGAAAAGAAATAGGATAGCTAGAATCTAATTAGAACTAATAAAATGAATAATATGTGGGTTTCTATCACAATGAATCAACAAAAGGCTGGTTCTAAGACAGTCGACAGAACATGTTTGTTCAATGAATGAAATACTGAATTTTAGTGCCTGGAATATGAGAATAGTTACAGGCATCGATTTCATGGCCTTGCCACCAAAGCCGCCTCCAACTCTTCTCGTGATGACACGAATGTTATGCTCGGGAAGACCAAGGCACCTTGCAATCATGGAATTACAGTATTCAGGGTTTTGAGTGGAACTGTAAACTATCATGCAGTTGTCTTCATCTGGTATGGCAAGGGCTGTTTGGTTCTCCATGTAAAAATAATACTGTGATGGCAGATTGATCTGCATAATATCACAACAGCATGCTATTTTACAACAAGATTCAGTTTAAGTTTGTAACTTCTAGCTGTATCATAGGTTCAGGAATACCTCTGCGGAAAGAATCTTATGATCAGCTTCAGCCATACCCTTTGAGAAGTCTCCTACTTGTTTTGGATAGAAAGAAGGAGGGACTTCAAAGAAGCTGGACTTCTCCACTGCCTCTTCGACAGTTAAAATTGGCGGGTCTAGTCCCTCTGTGTCATATTCAACCACTGCAAGCATTGCTGCTAAATCTGCTTGTTTTTGTGTCTTTGCAAACTACACAGAAATTCTACTTGTTCAAGAAACTACACAAACAGAATGTATCTACAAGACAATGAACTCAGCGAATCTCTCTGCCTTACCAGGACTGCAATTCGGTCACCAGCACAGCTTGTGAGGTCTTCAGCAAATAAGGGATCATTGCAAAATGGAGTGAGGCATCCTATATTTGCCCCTTCAATTGGGATATCTCTAAAGGAGATAATTGCAACAACTCCGTCAGGAAAAGATCCCGACTTGAATTTCAGATCCTTGACCCTTGCTCGAGGCATCGTACTGTATATGAAAGCTCCATAAAGACAATTTGTTGGGGGAGGAATGTCATCAACGTATACTGCTTCACCTGCAAGCACAACATAAATAAATCAGGGGACATCATAATGAGAACAAACATGATTATATATCTTCAAGCAGGAAAGAAAACCTGAAGCCTGAAGAGTAGCTCCGGTCTTCACGAGAGATTCCCCAACGGGACGGAAGTCCCTACTTGACCCTATTAGCTGCTTTGCAGGTGACAATATGGGAGATCTATTCAGTGCAACATGAGAAAGTTCATTGCAAGAGTTCATCAGGGAATGAAGGAACTCAAAAAGGAAACCTGCGGCCAAGCTTGACCTATACGAAGCATGTCGAATGCCATCTTCCGGAACAATAGATTCCTGAATTAACTTGACAGCTTCATACAAAACATCATATTTTAGTGTCCTTCCTTTAAGAAACTCCTCAACATTTCTAGCTCGAATTGCGTGAACACTTCCGTAAGCCCCGAAGACCAAATGGATATCATTGATCACATTTTCTGAAGAAGCTTGAGCCAGAAAAGCTGCATTTAAATAAGGCAAAGCATTTCCCAAAGGACGGGGCGCAGCTCTGTATGTTTCAAACAGTAGCTTAGAATCATCAGAGACAGGCTTATAACTCGGTATAAGAACACTCACTAGTAAGCCTCTGGAATCAAGAGGTGGCATTTCACGTTTTGTTGTGGTAACTACGTCTACTGTTGCTTTCACAGCAAGCATCAAGGTGGCAACATCAGATGGAAAACCATTTCTCTGTGACATCACCAAATTTCCTCCTATACTTGCTGAATTTCGAACAGATTTTGAGGCAACTTTGTCAAGATGGTTAGCAATTTTTCTTAGCAACAACTCAGTTCCCTCATTGTTACTACCTGCCTTTAGTGATTCGATAGCTTTAGAAATTGTCACCGCTGCCCCTATGCGTGTCCCTGCATCATCTATCTGAATCACTGATAACTCTGGAATGTATTTCAGATCAATATACTTGTCATACTTCTCTAGCTCCTTGTAGTAACTTACACCAGTATTGCTGACAACTAACTTTACACGGTCCTTTTCTTTATTCGATTCACTCAACTCCAGCAAACCATGGAGCTCCTTAATGCTAGTAGGACTGTACCAAGAACATCCTTTCGAGTTTAAAGGTACAGAAGACTTCAATTCCTCCATCAAAAACTCTGGAAATCTCGACATTTGATCCTTGGAAGTATAAGGAGATAATTTACTTTCTTTAACCTCCTTGCTATCCTCTTTTCTCCAGAAGGAGTTCAATCCCAAATCCTCAATGTCCACATCGGATGCAAAGCTCTTGCAGGCATCAGCAATGGATCGATAGCCAGTGCAACGACAGAGGTTTCCGGATATACATTTCTCGGCTTCAGAAACGGTGAGCTTGGAGAATCCAGGAGAGGGCTCTGAACGATTTGTCTTGTCAGCATTGACAATAGCTGAGAAAAGGGACATGCACATTCCAGGGGTGCAGAAGCCACATTGGGAGGCGTGAAAACCAGCAAATCTTTGTTGTATTGGATGGAATCCATCTTTGGAGTTTCCAAGACCTTCAGATGTTGTGATTGAACACCCATTTATACTGCATAGAAGAGTCAGGCATGAGTTAGCTGTGTAATCTTCCACTTGATCACGTTGGGAGTCGTATTTGGAGACCAGAACAACACAAGAGCCACAACCACCTGCGTTATACACAGGAACCTTTTTTAAACGAAATGGAAAGTATAATTTTTGAGATTTAATCCTCTTTTTTCAATATTTGTTCATATTTAAGCTAATCAACGCATTTGGAATTCCTATGCATTGATTGCAAAGTTTAAACATGTTCACATGACCAGGAAGAAAAGAAATCCTCGAAATCCTTGAAACATCAGCCAATTCAGAATCATCACATTCAATCATACAAGCATTTCCAAGAAAGCTAAATCCTACATAGGTCATGTAACATTTGAAGCAGGATCATGTGTGTTTGAGATGGTTGTATAGGCTCGAAGAGTATTGCGTATACTATCACTTAATCCAATCCTAGAGTGTTTTGAACAGATGAAGTCCATAAACACAGCACAAAAACAATCAAAATATAAGAGGTAAGAGAGATGATACCTTGGCCACAGGCGAGCTTGACACTCTTGAAAGGGGTGGATGAACGCAAGAATTCAATAAGAGTTGTTGAAGGCTGAATATTTGAGACTTCAAATCTCTCCCCATTTACAGCAAACACCAACTTATTGTTTTTGCTATCCTCCATTCTTTCTCGCTTAAGCTTGGCTGATCAGTATCACTCAACTGATTCCGTCCTGCCCAGCACATCTCTCCACTGTTTTCATATAATAAAACAAGCCCAGAGGAAAGCTGTCACGCTGACATCAGGTTTTCGATCTAGATCCAATCGGTTTTGACTTTTTTAGTGGAACTGCTCTTCATAGATGAACAGACAACGGTCGTCTTCAGCTTTAAGGGAGGGATGGTAGGCTGGCCTTGCTGCTAGACGGTACAACCGGTTCGCCGGAAAGTGTATTATGTTAATCATCAGCAAGATAGTTTGTGCACATGAACAAATGTGTATCAATTGTATTAACTATTAAGTTAATCACTATTATGTGTATTAACAAATTGTATTAGATTATTATGTATTAATCAATTGTATAAAATATTATGTATTACTCAATTGCATTAAATTATTCACTAGTTAAAGTTTGATCAGTAGCATGCTTTTTAAATTTTATTTAAATAAAAAATAACTTATTATCTAACTAGTATTATATATATATAGAATCACGATCAGGTGCATAAACTCGTTACACATGTGAACCGTTCGATTAATGTATTTTAATGGCCTAAATGTGTACACGCGTTAAGTGATTTTATATACACGGAGGGGCATTTTCGTCTTTCACCCAGTAAATTAAAACACAAGCTGCAGCCTGGACGGGTTCTTCTTCTTCCTATTCAACTTGGGGTTTCATTCGCCTATTTCGATCGAATCTTTTCAATTCTTGTTGCATCTTTGCTTCTTCTAATTTGGTTCACTTTTTTTGTTGATTTCGACCCAAATTTATGTTCTATCTTCGATGATTTTGCTATAGATCTCTTTTCTATGGTTTCAAATTCACATTTGGGGTTTTTTTCAAATATTGGAGCTTGGTATTTCGATTAAATGTTTTTGTGCGTTTTGGACTGATTTTATTTATTAGAATCAAACCTTTGAAGATTGTGACTGTTTTTGCTTTACAATTTCAAGTTTTTAATTGAAAACAAAGTTTAATTACCAATGCACATCTAACCGCCCACCATGTGTTCGACAAAATGCCCAAATGTTCAACTTAGAGTATAGATCATTTTTTTTATCAATTGTTCATAAATAATGAACCTAGCATACCAAATTTTAAACTCATACCATTTGTGAACAAGAATACATGACACACGTACGAAGTATTGTGAATTAAATTCCGTGAACTTTATTGATAATTGTTATGAACCTAATTGTATAAAGACAAGAACCCACAAAATACGATGTATGTATTAGATTATGTGACAAAAACAATAAGTATTATGAATTAGATTTCATAAACTTTATTGACAATTGTGATGAACTTAAATGTATAAAGAAATGAACCAGCAGAATACCATATATGCATACCTAACACAAAGTAACAAGTATTATGAATTATTAAATGAACCTTATTGACAATTGTTATGAACCTAAACATGTAAGAACATGAACCAATATACCAACTTTTATGAACTTAATGTCATGGATTGTGAGATTATACATTATATATGAACTTGTGTTTATAAAAATATAAACCAAATGAACAAATATCATGAACCAAAAAATGTGAATCAAAATAACAATTAGGATATGACTTAAAAGACATGAGTTATAAGATAAATTATCATGAATCTAAGCATATAAAAACATGGACAAAAAAAGAACTATCATCAACCAAAAGACATAAATCGTACGAAGAGTTAGCCTATGTGAGATTTGAACCCACATCTATGTGCGCATGCACATTGCTCTACCATTTGAGCTAATAGGCTACAAAATATACTATTTCTCAAGTGTCAAATGCACATTTCCCACTGATACACTAAATTACATTGGGATTTCTCCCAAGAAAACTATATTAGACAACTTCAACAGTGACAACATATAATCAATTTAATATTCTCCAAGACTAATTGGAAGTATTAACTATATACATTTCTACAAGTGATTGTCAATTAAGTGCCAATGTTTTTCAAAAAAAAAAAAAAGAAGAAAGATGTGCAAATGCCTTGCCCCCTCCAAATCAAAATTGAAGAAAATAAGGGTCATGTTTCATGGTTTTCGGGCTCTCTCCCCCATTAAAAACCAAAACTGACGCAAACAAGTAACAAATCATGCGAGAACTACTCATGAAATTCCATGGTGGGAATGAATGCAACTACCCCTATCACAACAAGGCAAGTTCAGTTTGACTATGAACCTACATACTCAATATTTTGAACCTATAAATTAAATATTCCAAACCATAAAATCAGATAATGCGAACCCATCGAGAAATTTTGAGCCTAAACAGTTAACACAATCAAATACAAAAACCCATCAAATCAACCATAAACACCCATTAAAGCTCAATAAACATTTCTAATACACAAAAACAAATCTTAGAACCCTCAAAAATCAAAATCAAAATCAAACCCTAGAAATTTATTTATACATACCTTTTTTGTTGTGGTTTCTCCATGGATTCTATGAACTGAAATCCAATTTATGAAGCAAAATTGATGACTTTATGTAAGCTAGAAGATGAAATTTCAAATTAATTGTGTCGTTTTGGTGTTGGATCTAGAGCACTTTCTCCTCTGAAGAGGTTTTAGAGAAAATCAGATCTGAGTAAAGAGAGAGAGAGAGGCGTTTAGGTCAGATTTTTAGGTTGTGGGTATTTTTGTCCCACGCGTGAAATTACACTATAATTATCCTCCGTGCCATCCAAAAAAATCAGCCCCCATTTCTTTTCTTTTTTTATTGAAAAATAATGTTATAATTTGGGCCGTTCATGTTGATGATTGGATGCTCCAAAATTGCTCACAATTTTCATTGTAGCAATAGTATCCATCCGAGTGTGACTCCGGTGAGGACCACTTTTATGGTAAGGACTAGCCTTATAATAAGGACTAAGCTCAACCATTGGATTTACTCCTTTATTATATTATGTATTGAATAGTAAGATTTTTTTAAATTTTGTTATTTTTTTGTTATTTTTTTTAGTTTTGTGAAAATCGAGTTATATAAAAAATAAACTCAAAGCACATAAAAATTGAACTTATCATAGAGTAAACTCTCTTTCTACCACTCTCATATACAACTAGAAGGAAACTTATCTATATAGTACTCCCTCCGTTAAGCAATACTTGTCATTTTATGTTGAATTTTTTGTTAAACAATACTTGTCATTTTAATTATTTTGATAAGATGTTCCAATTTTATCCTTACAAAAAATAGCCAAAAGGCAACTTTTTTTCCATTTTTCAAAAATAGAATCAAACAAATTAATTATCAAGGATATTTAGGTAAAATTAAGTAGTTTCTTAATTTTTTTTCTTAATTCCTATAACGATAAGCATTGCTTAACTAAGAGAGTAAATAATAAAGAAGTCACTTTTCTGACACATGTCGACCTCACATTCATTTCATCTATGTGTCGCCTCCATATTCAATACGCTATGTAGCGCCACATCATCAACACTCTAAAAAATAATTAAGTACTAATTTAAAAAAAGATATATATAATTATTTTGTTTTATTTTTGTATAGGTTTGTTACAAACTAATAACTAAATCTGAGATTCATTCTTATCTCATTTTACTTTGATTTTTAATACATTTTATTTATTAATTATATATTCAAATCTCATATTATAATATAAAAAATTATATAAGTTAGAATTAAAATTTTGTTTGATATTATATGTATATATTTTAAATTTAAATATATGTGTACAAATTTAAAAATTGCTAAGCTAATTCATTTTCTTTTAGTAAAGGAAAAGAGAAAAATATTGGATCTTACATTAAAATATGAGTTAATTTTATTCATATTGACATAAAAAAATCAAATTAATTTCATTTTACAATATATGATTTATATTTGACTAAACCCGTACAAGGTACGGGTACTTATGCTAGTTACTAAACTATAATAAAAGGATCCAACTAACCACTCTTACAATGTGATGCGAAGTACAAGAATAAAACTCAGATATGACTTAACTAACCTAAGAGCAAGCCCAACAGAATTCCCATAAGTTTCTCTAAAATGGAGAACCAACTGTCATATTCTTCAAAAAAAAATCAGCCCAACTCCAATAGGTTCTTTATTCTGGAGAATGTTAGATTTAATACTTTTATTTTTACCCTATATAAATTACAATACCTAATTATATATTAAATTATTAATTATTCGAGTAATAAGAAATAAAAATATTCTAGAATTTTAACCTAATAAATAATAAATTATTTTTTATTCGACTTATAAGGAAATAAAATATTTTAGAATCTTAATATAATAAGACAACATTGCTTTCTCTCTATTCTTCTCTTTACTATTCTAAAATCATAACCTAATCATAACAATAACCTAAAGCGGAGGTTAAAAAAATTATTAAACGACACATGTCACTTTTAGATTGGACCACACCATCCTTTTTTTAAATTTTTTTAAATTTTTGGATATGATAAATTCTTATTCATGTTTTAAGAATATGGGATAGAAAATCTCATTATTAAACAATCTTTTATTTTTGGATATGATAGATAGGAAAATCATTAAGATATTTTTTTATGCTATCATACAAATTCTAGAATATTTATTTTATTTTTAGATTGAATCGTTTTTTAACTAAGATATCTCAATTAAATAGTTATCTTTGTAACCGATATTACTAACAATCTCCTTGCCAATTTGGTTATTATTATGATCCAATCATTTATTACCTTATATGAAAAGATATTTATTAGTTATATGATAATTTATTTATCTTTTTATGCAAATCATAACAAAAATTTATATTTAAGCATTTACATAATTATTTTTCTTGGATAATAAATATATTGGAAAATATTTTATTATTAATTTTTTAATTAATAAAAATTCGTACAAGGTACGGGAATACATACTAGTATATGATTAATTATTTATTATTGATCGACTTAATAAAATATTATAGAATATTAACTTAATAAATGATAAATTCTTTGTTTCTTAACCATATGAAAATTAAATATTTTAGGATCATATGGCATATTCAACAAATTATCTATAATTTTCTCCAAAATGGGAAACTAAAACTTATATTATCTAATTTTTTTTACTCCAACTATAACAAATTCTCTAATTTAAACAATCTTATATATTATAATTATTATTTTATTGTATAAAAATAATATATTATAAAATCTAATTTGACCAATAGGAAGAAGTCACAATTTATTATATACATTTAATGCATTTATCAAATGTTTTTAGGAAATTCCCGAAATATAGGGAAGGATATTCAACTTTTGGAGATTTTCTACAAAATAGGGGTGACAATAGAGAAACTGTTGTGCCTTACAATGGACCCAAATTCCCCAAATGAACAACATTCAAGAATTTAGAGCATCTGTTGGAGATATCTAACAAACACCATAATACTTAGGGATGTCTAACGGCTTGACCCGTTGACCCGTAAAAAAAATAAACTCAACCCGTGACCCGTAAAAAAAATAAAATCAACCCGTGACCCGACCTGCAACCCGTAATACGGGTTACGGGTTGACCCGTTTGACGGGTCAAATGTGATGAAAAGGGTCGTCAAATGACTCAAATGGGTCAAATTTGAACCGTGCGACCCTTTTTGACCCGTAAAATTGACTCATTTGACCCTTTTCGACTAGTTTTGACCCATTTAACCCGTAAACTTTTATTTCTCCCTTTCTTTTTTTTCTTTTTTGAATGAAGGGGTGATTTCATTCAGTGGTCAAAAAGTTGCTTACAACTTAATCTAGGCATACCTAGATATTACATGGGATTTTCAAGGCTAATCCTGATCAGCCATCTTCTAGTCTCTCTGTCTCGCTTCTTCCATCTCGACTTAGTGGCATTCCTCAAATGGTTAACTATAACTCTAGTACATTCCTCTACGGTGCAATCCTCATTTTGGAAGATTTTCCTATTCCTAGCACTCCACACATAATACATGATTGCGCAAATGCTTGCTATCCACAAATTAAACACAAAGTTCTTCTTCCTAGCCATGCCAGTCATAGTTGCAATCCAGTTTTCTATGGTGTTGTACCTCCTCTTGATTTTTGCCCATCCTAGCACATGCTCCATTATTGCCTTCGAGAACTTGCACCTGAACCATAAGTGATCCATGTTCTCCTGACTGTTACTGCCACAAAGTTCACATTCATCATTTTGCAACATGCTAAACTGCTTCAACTTGTCCTTTGTATGTACTCCCCTGTTCATAATCATCCAAGAGATAAAGGATTGGCAGAATACATCAACAGACCCTTGTACTTACACTTTTTTTTCCTATTGGACCCTTGTACTAAATTTTTTTCAAACAGACCCCTGTACTGCCCCCAATTTTGCCTATTAAACACTTTCAATCTTATTCTCCTTCTAGTGTACATCACGCGCCTTATGTGTCATGTTATTTTGCCAAATAAGCCAAAATGGTCAAATACGTACATGTTATTTTGCCTATTGAACACTTTCAAGTCTTCACGCGCCTTATGTAACATGTACGTATTTTGCCAAAATAACATGTACGTATTTGACCATTTTGGCTTATTTGGCAAAATAACATGATACATAAGGCGCGTGATGTACACTGGAAGGAGAATAGGATTGAAAGTGTTCAATATGCAAAATTGGGGGCAGTATAGGGATCTGTTTGAACATTTTTTAGTATAGGGGTCCAATAGGAAAAAAAGTGTAAGTACAGGGATCTATTGATGTATTCTGCCATAAAGGATATCCTTGGGCTATTGATCCTACCCCATATCCAGTTGTTCCATGCCACTTCCGGTCCCCTATTTCTCAGGCTGTCATAGATAACTTTCCAATCATAATTGTCTCTTCTTGTCATGATAATGGCATTGTTGTCATTCCTTTCCAAAGTCTCTTTGAGCTCTTCTTTGATTGCAATTAAGGTTCTCCAGATGCTGCTGGCAGTTGACTTGCACCTGATCTCCCAAAAGGACTGTCCTCTCAAGAGCACAGAATTAGGCCACACGCTCCAGACTGAATTTGAGTTTGATATTATGTCATGTATGAGCTTAGTGAAACTTGCTTTATTCCAAGACAAGATTTCTTTCAGCCCAAGCCCACCTTCTTCTCTAGGCCTACAGACATTTTTCCATGCTATTGGAGCCTTCTTACCTTCCCCATTTCCTGACCAGAGGAAGTTCCTTAGTAGTTTCACTATCTGATTCACAACTACTTTTGGGAGAATAAAGATATTGCACCAGTACTGTAGTATGCCAAAAAGAACTGCTCTCACAATTTCAAGTCTTCCAGCATATGACAACAAGCCCACCCATTGACTTTGGAGGTGATTTTGTCTACCAAAGGCATGTACTCTTTCCTTGTGGCCCTAGAGCTGGAAAGAGGTACTCCTAAATAAGTGAAATGAAGCTTGCCTCTCTCCATTCTCATCAGATTAGCTAGTTCTCTAGCATTTTGATTATTCAAGCCTGCACAGAAAATTCTTGACTTGTCATAATTCACCCTCAAGCCTGACATGTTGCAAAACTTATCCAGTGTTTGCTTCATTGCTAGTAAAGAGGAATAATCTCCATGTGCAAAGAGAAAAAGGTTATCAGGGAAGTACAAGTTAGTGATCCCCACTCTGGAACAGTTAGGATGAAATTTGAAGTCTCTCTGCCCTTGCTCATTTTCCTCATCATTCTACTGAGATACTCCATTACCAGCACAAACAAGTATGGTGACAAGGGATCCCCTTGACAGATCCCCCTCTTACCTTGGAAGTATCCATGCATCTCACCTCCAAAATTCACTGTGTAAGCACAATTTGTGATGCTTTCTTTGATCCAACTAACCATCTGAGGATGAAATCCATACCCCTCTAAGATTTGCATCAGAAAGGTCCAATCTATGGTGTCATAGCCCTTTTTAAGGCCTATTTTCACTGCGCATCTTGGGCTGATGTACTTGCTAGCATAGCTCTTTACAATTTCCTGGCAGACAACTATGTTAGATCTGATGCTCCTCCCTTTAATGAATGCTCCCTGATTCATATCCACTATTGAAGGCAACACAATTTGCAATCTCTTAACTATGAGCTTAGAAATTACTTTGCTAATAACTGAGCAACATGAGATTGGCCTGTAATCATGAATGGTTGCAGGATTATCTTTTTTAGGAATTAGAACTAAGGCAGTGTTCCCTACTTCCTTTAGCAGTCTTCCACTTCTGAAAAAATCGAGGATGGCATCTGTGAATTCATCTCCTATTACTGACCATGCTTTATGAAAAAACTTGGAGTTGAATCCGTCAGGTCCAGGGGATTTATTAACCCTTATTTCCCACAATGCTTCCTTGACCTCATCTCTCCCAAACGAAGCTATCATTGCTTGTCTGTCTTCTTCACATATCCTTGGCCCTTCTTCAAAGTAGGAGAAGTCACAAGGTTCACATATTGTTGGTTGTCCGAGCATAATTTTGAAGTGATCAACCACCAACTCTTTAACTACTTTGTCCTCTGTGCAAACGACACCTTGGTCATTCTGAATAGATGTGATTGAGCTCCTTGCTTTTCTCAACTTGATGGAGTTGTAGAAGAAACTACTACACATATTTTGAAATCTAAGCCAGTGGAGCTTTGCACATTGCTGCAACATAGTATTTCTGTTTCTGATGGTGACCTTAAGCTCCTCTAGAGTTTCTTTTTCTAGTTGAAGCAAGCAACCCTCATACGGCCTATTCTGAATCTCAATTTGAATTATATGGAGCTTCCCCTGAAGCTCTTTGATGGAGAGTTCTTCACTGTCAACATTCGCTCCTCTTCGGCTTCTTAAAGGCCTTTTTAATGCTTTAAGCTTACTGATCAAAGTGAACATCTTCACCCCCATTACTCTCTTATTGGTCCAGACGTCTGTCACTGTCGGAATGAATCGTGGATGATCACTCCAAGTATTGCTAAATCTGAATGTTGTCTTTCTCTTAGATGGATTCCCCTTGATGTCTAGCAAGGCTGGGGAATGATCAGGGCACTCAGGCAACTCGAAGCTGGCAGCAAAATCAGGAAATTCATCTAGCCACTTCTGATTAGCCAAGATTCTGTCAAGTTTGCAGGAGATCTTAGTGTCATTAGTGTGTTTGTTGTTCTACGTGTAGTAAGCTCCTGTGAATTTAATATCTAGCAGGCCGTTTTTGTCTAAGCAATAACTAAGATCCTTGTTCAACTGAAAAGATTCCCCAGTTTCAACCATCTTTTCTTTGTACTCTCTTATTGCATTGAAGTCTCCTAGGAGAACCCACGGCATATGGCTGGCTTGAATTGCTACTGCTAACTGGTCAATAGTCTGCCACAACTGAATTCTTTCTTTGTACTCTCTTATTTCTCCCTTTCACTTATTATAATTTTTTTTTTTAATATTACGTGTCAACCCGTAGTACGGCGGGTCGACTCATAATCCGACCCGTAACCCGATCCATAATTCGTAAACTAAATAAATCTGACCCGTAACCCGTAAAATTGCGGGTGAGTCGGGTCAGGTTACGGCTCAACCCGCCCGTTTGGTCATCCCTAATATTAATACTGACGTAGCCACTAATCTTCACATTTTTTTGTCAGTGCATGCTTCATTACTTAGAATGGTATTTGATTGTTTGCTGGTGCAGTCGAATTCAAACTCACATGGGCTACTCCAACTTCGACGACATTATACACGTACTCGATCGATCATCAACATGAATGCTGATGTAATCACAATAGAAAACTCCAAATGGATCTGACGAGAAACTTTTGTTTGTGTTTAGGAAGGGAGTCAAGTATGGTGCGGGAAATGGCATTGGAGTATATGATATTCATTCTCTTTGTTTTTTTTTTATTTTTGAGTAAATTATTGCGCTCATTCCCGTGTATGGCTCAAAAGGCTAGGCAATATTCGCAAGTCAAATTAAACTTGTTTTTAGGCATGGGCAATAACAAAACATACATCAGAAACTGAATTAGCCTACATAAGTTTTGATTGGCATTATTTGGTGCCCCACCAAATTAAATCTACAGTATTCATTGATTGTTTAAGTAATGGAAAATATAGCCAGCAAATAACATGGGTGAATCACTTTTCATTGCAATAAGACTCGTACAAATAAAATGGTAGCGAAAGTTTTATTGAAAGGGGAACAAATGGCTAACTCGAAATTAATCCGAAGATAACCTGAGGCCTAGCATCATCAAATCAAAGAGCAGCGCAACAAATTAAGAAGTACCTTCATACAGTTGAAACAAAACATAGAAATCGTAAGAAACTTTTTTTTTTTTTTTTTAATTTTTTGGTCGAAAAAAGCGATCACACATAGCTTGATTTGTGGTTGTCTTAAGATGGAGCTAACCAATCAGCTTCTTGGCAAATGCTGGCAAGCAAAACGCAGCAGAGTGTAACTGCAAAGTGATCGAGCTAGGGGAATAAATTAAATGAGCAAAAACATATATTAAAATGTACCTTACTTAAACCTCAAAGAAAGACAATAAGCTAGCTAGAGATAATACAGTAAATAATGTATACCTCTCGACTATAGAATTTCAAGGGTGGTTTTGAGTTGTCGTCGCTCTCGACTGCATCAATCAATTTCACTGGGTGCTTGAAGTCGACTTTAGGACCCTCAGTTGAGCACAGCATGAAACCAATCACACCACTACAAAAAACATGTACAAGTACAAGCTAAGGTTAAAAAAAAAAAGGATCCAAAAAAGGGGATCGTATTTGTAGGCGGGTTTCATTTAATTGAGAAGAGGATAAATATATAAATGAACCTCGGGTATGTAGGAACTGAGGTATAAGCGTAGTTAACTGAACCCTTAAAGATCTGGCGATAATTCTTGAGAATATCTTGGATGATATTCATGTGAAGCCAAATGCTTTCGGCTTGGGTGGACATGACTCCACCCGGTACAAGGGCCTTTGCAACTGATTCGAAGAATGCTTTCTCGAATAGCCCTTGAGCCGGACCTGATCGATCAACAACATCATCAAAATATACGACACCATAATTAATTAATTAAGAATTAATTTGTTATTCTTCAAGCAATTACCAATGGGATCAGACGAATCAACTATAACTGCGTCGTATGTTCCTGCTGGAGTATCCTTCAAGAAAGCAGCTCCTGCCCCACATAGATATATATTAATTTATGTTCAAGTAAAATTAGAGGTGGGTTCCGTTCCCGTGAAACCGAATTGGACTTAAACATAGTGCAATATGAAAACGTGAATGTGTAACTCAAAATCATAAATACATATTGCTCACACAGACCGTTGTACAATAATAGTATTATTGATTGAATTCATACCATCACCAATGTGCAATCGGACTCGAGGATCTTTGAATCGATTAGCCACGTCCGGAAAAAACTGCTTACACACCTACAAGGAGGAAGATATATGTTGTACATTTTACGTAATGATGATTAATTAGAAGGACTAAAATTTAACAAGATGTCACTGTATATGGAAATTAAAAATTAATACTGCGAAGTGCTAAGATCGATGGGTGTCGATCAATTTTTACTTGCGTTTACAACCATCTCATCAATCTCACACATCAATTTGCTCGACAGATGAATGACGGGCGATTTCAGGCAAGACCCCACCACATCCTCCTCCAATCACTAGAACCTAATTAAACACGATGCATCATTAGATAACGTTAAATCATAAATCAGGATGATTATTTAACAATCGAAACAGCTATATGGTCAAAAACTACTGGTCGTAAATGAGTAGGTCAAGAGATTTGTGAACCAATCTCTGTATTATAATTTAAATAGTAAAAAATAATCTAACTAATAATTGCGCGCCTATATCACAATCATGGAACTGGAGTATAATTTTTATTTGAAAAAATCCCGGACAAAGCTCGGCCAAAACTAATTGGTTTAATTTATAAAACAATGACCTTAACTAAATAGTGCACATGGAGCTTGAAATTAAATCCCAATCATGGCGTATCAAATGACCCCACCTCATCACTGTCATTATATTCATATTTATTCTTTAATATTGAATTTCAATGTTGCATGCAAGTAAAGCTATGTAAACAAAAATGAAATAAAGAATTTTTTTGTAACTTTTTAAATAATGGATGGTTTAGTTAAATACAAGAAGTAAAAATAAATAGTGATTAAATGCAATTTCCCCACCTCTTTATTCAAAATTAAATACCCTTGATGCATGTGTAACTCTCTAGTCTCTACCTACCAATTGGATCTTGAGCTTTCTATATTTTCATGTAAAAATTAAGTACTGTTTTATTGTACATAACACTTATTACCCAAAGTACTTTTAACATAAAATTATGAGGTTATTACCTTTTTAGGGTTCCGAATGGAGCAAAGGGGGAGATGAGTAATCATCTCTTGGTATGCAAAATCGTCCCTCTCAATCTTTTGGATGGCACCATCCAAAACGACAACTTTTTCATATGTTGATGACTGCATATAACAACATCAAAAATATACTTTGAACCCTAAAACTTCATGATCGAGAATTTTACTTTTTTAACTGGCTCTATATAATTAATTTAGTAATTAAGCATGTATAAACACAAAATAAAATATCTGCACTACTACAATTAAAGCTTTTTGCAGCGGTGCAAAACCGCTACAATATTATCCAAAAACGCTACCAAAGACCTAAGGCAGCGGTTTCTGACCGCTTCATTTGCTCGCGTTGCTTTAGGTCTTTGGTAGCGGTTATTTTAGGATAAGGCAACGGTTACCAATCAACATAGGCAACCGCTATAATAGAGTTTTAAAACCGCAATTATAACATCTATGGAAGCGGTTTTTACCTTGGCCTATAGTAACGGTTTTTTAAGCAGTTGCAACGGTTCTGTAATCTATGGTGGCGGTTTTGTTTATTTATAGCAGCGGTTTTATGTATCTACCGTAGCTGTTCTTACTCTACCGTAGCGGTTCTTGAAGTTTATTGTAGCTGTTTTTAAGGGTATTACAGCGGTTCTTGAAGGCTTGAAAATTCGAATTTTGCAAGCTAGTACAGCGGTTTCATAATGGTAAAAGAAAAAATAAATATTTGCCAGCTTATTTTCTAATAAATACCTTGTAAATTTCTACCAAAAAAAATATATCTTGAAACATGCTAAATGTCAATTCCATAATAACGTTTATATATATATATATATTAAACTATCATTCAGTACATAGAGATCAAAGTTGGAATTTGCTTAAATTGTTCACAAAAGTTTAAGCAAATCCAAAGCAACTTCCAACAAGTCCTAATCAACATGTCAATCTGTAATAATATATGCCCAAATTGACATGTCAAACCTATTCCTATATGCACTTCTTAAACCTGATCAAATCGAAAGAATTTGCAAATGTACCTCTATGCCCCATTTACTAACTCAAAATAAGGATAACTAAAAAGTAGTCCATTCCATGTCGACTATACTCGTTTTATCAAACCAAAAGCACCTGCAAAATGAACAATTTCTTTAGAAGTTGTTTTCTATGTCAAAAAATCAATATACAAGAGTTGCCATAAAATTTGCTCCCTATATATGAATTATATGTAAATGTGCAAATCATCAGGGAGAATGATGAACAATATTATTATCACATCCATTCCTAGTAAAATCCAGATCTAATGTGTCTCATTCCAACATAAATATAGCAATTCACTAGGTAGATAAGACGTGATAAGTTTCAAATTTGTGCAAAAAATAAAAATGCATTGACATAAATGATCTGCTCAGTTACAAGAGAAAAACATAGTACCTCCCTTGACTCAAGCCTTCCTTTGTAGACCTTCCCAAAGTCGCCTTTTCCGATCATGTTAGTACCATTAAATACTCTCGTCGCAACGCAAAGTTCACGGTATGTGAAGCTCTTTGTAGGGCTCCTTCCTGGGGAGGTCTTTTCACCCAATTTCCAATTACTATAGCTCAAATTCCTACTGCTATTTTCTGTGATAAAAAAAGTCACATTCAACTTAAAGATACAAATAACTGAATAAGCACTACTTTAAAGACAAAAGAACTGCTCTCAAATTTTGCCCACAAATTCTTTTTTTCTGAAATAACAATAGTTGGACAATAAGTTACAAGAACGGGATCAAGTTCAATGTATTATCTGGCTCATAGAGGAAGAAGAGTGTACCTGCTATTTGGGTCAAAGTAGAATCCATTAATAGAGCCATCACTACAGGAGAAACAGACATAATAGAATCCAACTATGGTTAATCCGCAATCTGTCCCAACATTAACAAAGTACTGCTCTTTCCATCTCTGCACCCAAGTAGACATCATATTAGTTTTACTCTACTATATTACCTTTTAAGAGAAAAGTAGGGTATTGAAATATTGAAAGCAGCTCGCCATAAATGTCTGATATTGTCCTCTGGCCTGTATACAATTTCAGAAATCATTCGGCAGTGTATTTTAAATTGATATACCATATGTTCAATAAACAATGAAGTTCATTTTTAAAAGCTCAACAATGCATGATCAGCATAACATTTGACCATTTGGAAACAAGAAACAAATAAAGAACGATGGATGCTTCCCATTTTCCAGTAAAGAAGGTATGGTTCTTGGTATCAACAATTTCACCTTCCCAGAAAGTTACTACCTGAATAGGTGTTTGCACAAAGCTGATTGTAATTAGCTATCAGAATTATCCAAAATTAGGATGTACTCCAGCAAACATATTGACTTAAGTTGATCTATCAAGCATTCTTCAAAAAAAAAAGTCCCCTTACCAATCATCCATTAGTAAATTACAATAGTATAAAGTTACCAATCAAAAAGAAAAGGAAATGATATGCTTAACAGTAAAGATTATTATCTAACCCGGCAATTTGCAAGGGAATTTGACATAAGAAAAAACTAATAAAATAGTCAGGTTCATAAGCTAAACTTGTGCACACTGCACAAAGTGCACAGTACAATAACCTGCAGAAGAGTGTTCAAATTAATCCAAAATTATGACAAAACACATGGTCTAATGCAATAAAAAATTGAACTATAACCTGCAGGGTTGTTGGTGGTAGACCTTCAACGGATGTTCTACTACTCGCCCAATCAAATATGGGAAATCTAGAGTATTTGCAATACCGTGTAGAGTTGTTTTGATGTGGAGAAAAAAACAACACATTCAAATTCCATGATTAGACACTTGCAAATGCATCTAAAGTTGTTTCACTGTTCTGTTTTATACTAAAAGGTGCAAAGCAAAGTAATATGAGACACAATACCTCGTCGGCCTCCTTTCGGATATCATTAGACACTTATATACTCAAAAATTAAATATGAGTCACATTTCTCACACTAAGAGAAAAGTCATGCCAAATTCCATGATTAATAACTGCATTCAAATAACTCCTTTCGGATATCATCAGACTTTTTAAATAAAGCTCAACTATATCATATTTCTTCATGAACTTACAATGGCTGACTATTGGTTGCAGGCTGCCCAAAACCATTCGATTGAGCATCCAATGCATTGGAAAGCACAGGCTGCAGATTGTTTGCCATACTCATATTTTGTAATAAAATTGAGGTAGGAGGTTGTGAGTTGTTTTGGTTGCTCATCCCGATGTTGCTCAAGCTCGATGTTTGTGTTGAAAAGTTGCCAAAAGGACCTGTAAACAGAACACATAAATAAGTATTTCTTAACAAAATCAATATAAACAAAATAAAACAAGAAAAGCAATCTTATAAAAGATCAAGCACAATTATGTAGAACAAAAAAAAATAAAAGGGTTAATGACATCAAAGAGAGAAAATAAGGTGTAGAGGGTCCTTGAAGGTGTTGGAGGTGGAAGAGGTTGGTTAGAGGAGAGGCTATGAAGGATCCAAAGGGATGCAGTTTGTGTAAGGTGAGTAAACAGATTAGGCAAATAAATGAGAGGAGAACTCACATCCAATCCTGAACAGCCCCACAAGCTGAGTTTTTGCAGCTGGTCATGTTTAATAATGAGCTTCTGATGAGTAAGGTGCAGTTTTCTATTACGTGTATTTTGAATTTCAGAATCATTTAATTTATCAGACAATGATTCAGAATCAGGGTCACGTATGGCCATTCCACAATCCATAAGCTCCAAGAGAGGCAATTGAGCTGTAACAAATTGAATACCACCTGAAGAATAACAGAAATACCAGGTTTGGTTAATAACTAGATGACAATGAAAATGAATCCCAAGCACTAACTAGTACAACAAGAAACATGAGATGAAAAAGAGCAAGGATATGGGCATGAGAATTACTAGAAGAGACGTTTGGGCAAAGAGCAAGGAGTATCCTTGAGAGAGTCCAGGGGCAATACATTGCAGATCATCCCAAGTCCGCCGTCACTAATGCTTGACCTGAATTCATCAGAAAGGAATTTAAGATTCTGAACATTGGCCAGGAAAATTCTATATGATGTAAGATAAGGGATTAGAAATTTGCAACATACCCACTTAGATCAAGAAGTACGTTCTAACTTTGAAAAGCTGGAGGTGATGGCAGCAACAGATGCATCATTGATCCCAGCACCCATCACTAGTGATAGCATTCGCAATGTCCTAAATGTCAATTTTGATAGGAAAAACAATGTGTTGTCAGCCAAACCCAACTCAATCCATAATTTATAGACTGTAATAAATCCTAAATACCTCATTGATGAGATTGACTAATGTAACTTCATGTTTTTCCTAACAAGAACTAGATCCCACATAAAATGGAGTCACTTTTACCTGAATATTAACAAACCTCAAATTTGCAACAGTGAGAGCTAGAACAGCAGAATGGGACAATCTAGTTGATGCACTGTGAATGTTCTGCAACCTTGGGCAGCTTCTTCCCAGGTTGTCCATCATGGCACTAAGATCAGTAGTATCATTTTCTTGGCAGGAGAACCCAAGAGAAACTTCCTTCAAATTTGGGCAATTGAACACCTGTAACAAAAGAATAAGGAATATGAGACTTGGAATTCAAAATACACGTACATCAAACATGCTCTAGCAAGAGGTAAAAGCAAAGGTTGTCTTGGTGTACCATTCCTGCATTGTTAGCATCAATTATAATTGAATACATTGTCATGAGGATCAAAGGAGACTGACTATTGGAACATATTTGCAATTATTGCCTCAACAAATGCTAAAACTATTCACAAACAAAGGCAAATAAGATGAGATGACAAATGGCACGTATCACTTCAAGGTTCATCATAAAAATCAGACATCATCAAAGATACCTCGTTGAGAAGAACGACTGCACAATGCCTATTGGTGTCATTGGAAAAGATGTTGCTTCCACGTTTTTGTCCGACTTAGCTTGTAACATTGCTTTCCTGAGAGCCTAAAAAGTATTAGAGAAATTATCATCAGCATTTGTCTTCACAATGAACACAAAAGTCCAACTATCAAATTCCAGGGGCTTTCGAAGTACCTGCTAAGCTCGAATCCGACCTTTCCGTTCAGCGGTATAGTTTTCAACGGAAACTGCATGAGATTTTTCAAGCTCCTGGAGCTTCGATTTCATGTCTTTCCATTTAGTTCTCAGTAACCAAACTATCATCGAACAAGATGAATTATTATTTTAGATAGCAGTTACTTGCAATAATAGAAAGTGAGAGAGATTTTTTTTACCGGATATGGAGGTGATGGTAAAGGCGGCGCCAACGGCTACACAAGTGCAGATCGGCGGCGGCGACATGACGGTTCGAGAAGTCGAGGGAAGACAGACGCCTCAGAGGAAGAAAGATGAAATTTCGGGCCGTTTGTGGTTCTGCATTGGCCGACTTCACAATACTACAATTAAGACCTTTTGCAAATTGAAACAATTCAGCATCAGCCTAAACACATTCAACAACAAAGATTGAGAAGAGGACATACCGCAACTCGATCTTCAATCGCATGCCCAATCGGTCTCTTTTTCTTCTCCTCTTCAGGAAATCTCTCTCTATTACTTCTTCCTTTCAACAAATTGGTCTTCAATCATCCACCAAACAAGTCGATCTCTCCTCTTCTCCACGTTTTTTGGCCGCATCTCTCTCATCTCTCTCGTACTCTAGTTAGAATGAGGGCCGCCTCTCTTACAACCCTAATTTTATTTTCCAATAATTTTTCAACATTGCAGGCGGGGAAATAAAAAAATATTCGCGCGCCGATGAAAATTTTGTACCCGCGCGCTCTCAAAAATAAACATGAAGGATGAAAAGTAAAAAACGCTCCCTTATCTATTGTACGGATAATAGAACCGCTACAATACACTACAAAAACCGCTACAGTTGCCCTAGAATAGGAAACCGCTACCTAAACCGCTCCTATAATAAGAACCGCTGCTATGAACCGCCACGTTATCCAGGACCGCTACCGAAGCTGCTACTATAATCCAACCGCCGCCATGAACCGCTTCAATAGGCTTTAATTGTAGTAGTGCTGAAAGACCAAGACATCTTGATACAATGACTTTCCTCTAAACAGAACCTTCTCTACCTCAAGTGAGTGAGCTTCACCTTCATGCATGCATTTTGTTAAAAAAGATCGTGAGCTTATTTTTGACAAGGTCACCAATTATGTTGTAAACACAAGTCCTAAAATTTACAAACTTCTCATGATTAACAATATTTTCAGTCAAACATGTAAGAAAACATTAGAATGTTCAAGTGTTTGTGTTTCTCGTGGATGTAATCCTTTCAAATTCAATACAAATATGTTTTAAGTAAGAAAAAACCACTACATTAAAAGTTATATCTCAAAAAAATATTTTTTTTTAATTACAAATGCTCCATCCACTAAAAAGAGAGATTTTAAGTTAACAACCCTAGAAGTTCGGAAGCTATAGGAATGTTGGAGGTCCAATAATACTACGGTTAGGCAACAGAGTAAAACTTTTTTAATTAAACTTTTTTTAGTAAATTGCAGTAGTTAGTACCATTTTAAGTCATTAAACTTGCTAAGATACATTAGTTTGGATAGATTTGTCCAAATTAAAACGTTACATGTAAATCTTTTAATTTAGCCTAAAATAAATGCCAATTTTAAAATATTTTTCCAAGGGAAGTATAAAATTTTATTTCCGAATTTAAGCCCGAATTTTCAAAATTTTCGAATATAGGCTGGATTGTAGGTTATGAAGCGGCGACTAGCGTGAGTCGTTAGATGTGGCAGCGACTAGCGTCATAAATCGCGCAGTAGCCTAAATTCAGAAATAAAAATTCCCGAGGCTATTTTAGAAAAAGATTCGATAAGAACAACACAAAACATAGAGTAAAAAAAAAAAAAAAATAGAAATTAACCTGGCCACATTGGGCTAGTCTCATGGAACCAACAACTAGGAATGTTAGAAGAGATGGATCCAAAGCCATTCTCGATCGTTTTCACCTCAACCATCCTTTTGATATGATTAATTATCTACACTCTTTTGCATCTGCAAAGTGTAGAGATTGATTGTTGTGAAGAGGTGTGTGAAAGAGTGAAGATATATAAAGAGGAGTTCTTGCAATGGTGAGCTTAGATAAAGTTTTTTTTTTAACTTTTTTTAATATTTTCTCTTTGCTATAGCTTAAGAATTTTTATTCAACATTTATGACTATTAGAAGTTTTTTGTCCATTTTTTAAACACCCCCTCTCTATCACATATTTCTACCTAATTTATATATCTATAATAATTAATAAATTATTCTTATTAACAATTACCGTTTTCTTTTTTATTTTAATAATTATAATGTAACTAGACCTGTCAAAAACTGACCTAACCCGCTAACCCGACCCGACCCGACCGATAAATTTAGGGTCAAGACCCGAAAATTTGAACCCGAAACCCAAAATAAACCGAACCCGATACAACCCGAACCCGTTGGGTTGAAACCCGAAACCCCTTGGGTTGACCGATTTAGCATATTTATAGAATTTTTTAAATTTATTTTGAAACCTATAATATATTTTATTATTAAAATAAATGAAAATAATATATTATAATTAAATATTATTATTTTATTAATTCGTATTTTAATAATCATAAGAAAAAATGATATTTTAGACCCGCCGATCAACCCGACCCGACCGAAAACCCGCTACAACCCGACCCGATTGACCCGTGACCCATAACGACCCGGAACCTGATTTAACCCGAACCCGAAATGACCAAACCCGAACCCGCCCAACCCGACCCGATTGACAGGTCTAAATGTAACAATTTATTTTTCTATAATTAAATTAATGTTTCTATATTTTAGTCTTTAGATTTTTAATGTTAATACTACGAAAAAATGTTATTTATAATACTGTTAATATTCTACTAAGAAAAATACTACCCGCCGTTTAAGCATTTGTCTTGAAGCAAATAAAAAATAAAAGTCATCAGTTTTTTTTAATAATGCCCAAATGCCAGAAATAGCCATTCAATTTCAACATATTTTACTTTCATTTCTCTCTCATGTAGAAAATTGTCGGGGAAAAATAACACATCTAATTATTATTTTTTTTTTGGCTAGTTGGGTCAGTGATGGGGGATACTACTACTTGTCAGAATAAATAATTAAATATCGCGGGAGAGATCATTTGGTTTGATTTGCTCATCTACTAATCTGACGATTTTTTTTCATTTTTTTTTCTAAACATGGTTATTAGGTTGACAGGTTATGATAGATGCTCTAATAAAAAAAAAACATATTGAGATACGCTTATAGTTATTTATGTAATATAAATGTATGTATTTATATACCTAATATCTTTACCTTGTTTATAGCTCTTTAGATTAAGATGTACTATTATTGTAAACTCTTGTTCATTAATCAGTAAGAGGAATTACCGGACTTTCTAGCGCCTCTGATTTTACATGGTATCAGAGCCAAAAATCCTAAAACACATTCTCCCGTCATCCGTTTGATTCCTCCGCCTCTTAAACCCTGTTTTTTTCAATTTTTATGTTCCTCTGATTCACGATTGAATCAACATGTCTACTCCTGAAGAATGTGTTGTCGCTGCTCAAGCCACAGCCACGACTCAATTGATCGCCAAGGCCGCCGCCAAGGCCACTGCCGATGCTGCCAAGCAACGGTCCGTCTATTACCTTCACCCTTCCGATCACACGGGTATGAAGATCAGCCTGGTGATTCTCAAAGGTGATAATTATACTGAATGGGAACGTTCCATGAGGAACGCGTTCCGGGCTAGACGTAAACTTGCTTTTATCGATGGCAAAACTGAACAACCTGCTGATGATTCCGAGGAGTTTGACGACTGGTGTAGTGTCAACTTGATGCTCGTTGGATGGATCCTTCAATCTATCGATCCCGTCCTACGATCATCGTTAACTTATTCCGATTCAGTCAAAACACTTTGGGATGCTCTCAAGCATCGCTTCTCGTTGGGTAACACTCCTCGTGTTCATCAACTTCGAACTGAAATCGCTCGTCTTCAGCAGAACGGACAGCCCATTGCTACCTACTTTGGTCGCTTATCTCTCCTTGTTGATGAACTTTCCCACTACGACAAGAAGGGTGGTTGCACTTGTGGCTCTTGTAAGGGCATTCAATCTTGGATGACTGAACTTCAACATGCTCGTGAGGAAGATTTGATCCATCAGTTTCTAATGGGTCTTGACGATGATGCTTACGGAACTATCCGTTCTAATATCTTGGTTAGAGATCCACTTCCAAATCTCAATCAGGTTTATTCTTTAATTGTAGAAGAAGAGACTCATAGGAAGGTATCCACGGAACGTGCTGCTCGTTCTGATGATGCAGTTGCTCTTGTTGTCCGAGGCAATCAATCGGGATCGTCGCGTTCTCAGTCTAAGGAATCGAATCCATGATCTGATTCTTCCTCCTCAGACAAACCTATGTGTTCTCATTGTGGGGTAATTGGTCATGAAAATATCTCTTGCTTTAAAATCATCGGCTACCCGGATTGGTGGACCGAGTATCGACAAAAAGGAGGCGATTCTTACTCGTCTTCTGCTGGCAAGGTCAAGTCTCACTCTGCCTCTCTTCCCACTGATTCTGGTCGCCAACAACCCTATGATGTTCCTGCTTTGATTTCTCTACAAGGCATGGCAGGTTCGACTTCTGTTGGTCTTGCTAATAATGTTGCTCGTGATTTTGATGGTTTCTGCAAATCTCTTGATGCTAGACAATGGCAAGACATGCTACACATGCTTGATGCATATCGTAATTCTGGTAACGACAAGGTGAACGGTAAGGGGTTTTCTTATCGTTGGATATTGGATTCGGGGGCCTCGTTTCATATGACAGGTCGTCGTGATCTTCTTGTTGATATTCACCCTATTTCACCGTCGTTTATTGTTCTTCCTGATGGTTCCAAAACGGCTGCATTAGAGGCTGGAACAGTTATCTTGGGCGGCATCATGCACATTACTGATGTTTTATTTATTCCAACATTTTATTGCAATATCATATCTATTGCTAAACTTAATTCTGATTCATGGTGTATTGTCACGTTTATTGACAAATATTGTGCAATTGAGGACCGCACTTCGAGGATTTTGATTGGCGTGGGTGAAGCTCGGGACGGGGTCTATTGGTTGTGCTCGGTCAGCTCGTGTTCGTCTACTGATCGGGTTGGTTTTGCTGCTGCATTTTCAGTTTCTCCAGTCCCATGGCACAAGAGATTGGGTCCTCCGGCATTTGGTTCTAATTTTATTTTACCTGACATTGGTTCTATTAAATGTACTACACAAACTCCATGTGTTATTTGTTTACAAGCAAAGCAAACTAGAAATTCCTTTCCTTTAAGTTTGAATAAAGCAGCAAACTTATTTGATTTGATACACCTCGATGTTTGGGGTCCATACAATATTGCTTCCTCCTGTGGAGCATTTTATTTTCTTACAATAGTTGATGATTTTTCCCGTTGTGTTTGGGTATTTTTAATGGCTAGAAAATCAGAAGTTCCTAGGCTAGTGCAACAATTTTGTGCTTACGTACAAAATCAATTCAAGACAACGGTGAAAACAGCTCGCTCCGACAACGGTACTGAATTTTTGCCTCTTCGGTCCTTTTTTGATTCTGCCAGGATTATTCATGAGACATCTTGTGTTGCTACTCCGCAACAAAATGGCCGAGTTGAGCGCAAGCATCGTCATTTGTTGAATGTTGCTCGGGCTCTCCGGTTTCAAGCTGGCTTACCGACGAGATTTTGGGGCGAGTGTGTACTTACTGCGGCTTACTTGATCAACCGCACACCGTCTTCCATTTTAAAGGGTCAGACACCCTACGAGATGTTATTTGGTAACCCACCTTCTTATGCTCATATTCGCATATTTGGTTGTTTATGCTATGCTTCCGTTATTCTTCGAAATCGGGATAAGTTCGCTTCTCGAAGTCGACGGTGTGTTTTCCTGGGATCCGTTTGGCATGAAGGCTTGGCGTCTTTATGATCTTGATAACGACGTCTTCTTCAACTCTAGAGATGTTGTTTTTTGGAGGAGGAATTTCCTTTTACAAAGGCTGATTCAGTGGCTAACGATGACTCGTCGACTAATTCACTATCACCTGCTATTTTTGATGACCCGCCCTCCCTAAATAGGGGGAGTTCTTCTGTTAACGACTCGGCTCTTCCTGAAACAGCCCCGACCGAGGTTCAGTCTGCCTCTCCGCCGCCGGCTCTAGCTAATATCCCAGCGGACGTTCATCGCAGCACTCGACAACGACAAGTCTCTACTCGGCTGTGTGATTTTGTTTGTCATACAACCACCTCCATAGACCCTTCCCGAGCACCTCTTTCATCCACTCCGTCATCGTCCTCAGGTACGTTATACCCTATAGCAAAGTATGTTGATTGCAATAATTATTCCGCCGACCATGTTCGATTCTTAGCAACAGTTACAACAGGGCATGAGCCTGAAACGTTCTGTGAAGCTGTAAAACATCCAGCCTGGCGTGCTGCTATGGGTGAAGAGATCGCCTCTTTGGAGCGGAATCGGACTTGGACAATTCAGACGCTTCCGCCGGACAAAAAACCTATTGGTTGTAAGTGGGTTTTTCGTATTAAATACAAGTCTGGTGGCTCCATTGAGCGGTATAAAGCTCGTCTAGTTGTTATGGGAAATAGAGAAGTTGAAGGTGTTGATTTTAATGAAATGTTTGCATCAGTTGCTAAGATGTCATCTGTTAGAGTTTTCTTGTCAATTACTGCTATTCAGGGTTGGGAACTCCATCAAATGGACGTTCACAATGCCTTTTTGCATGGGGACCTAGCAGAAGAAGTTTACATGCTCCCTCCACCAGGTTATTCCACGCCTATCGGTCAGTTTTGTAGGCTTCGGAAATCTCTATATGGACTTCGGCAGGCTCCTCACAATTGGTTCTCCAAACTTGCTTCCGCTTTGTTGAGGTTATGCTTCAAACAGTCTTATGCCGACTACTCTTTATTCTCTTACAGACGGAATTCCACTGTGCTCCATGTTCTTGTGTACATCGACGATCGTCATAGCCGGTAATGATTCGGCTACCATCACTCGTTTCAAGTCATACTTGCACACTTGTTTTCATATGAATGATTTAGGACTCTTGAAGTACTTTCTCGGTATTGAAATTGCGCATGGTGAACATGGCCTTTTTCTTTCTCAACGCAAGTATGCTTTATAGATTATTGTCGAGGCTGGGTTACTTGCATCTAAACCCGCTGCTTTTCCGCTTCCTCAAAATCATAATTTGAGCAAGGCCAGTGGTCCTGATTTCTCACATCCAGAGCGTTTTCGAAGACTAATTGGTAGGCTCATTTATTTGATTATTACATGGCCTGAGCTTTCTTATTCTGTCCATACGCTTTCACAATTTATGCAGTCTCCAAAGTAAGCTCACAAGAAAGCCGCCATTCATGTCCTTCGTTATCTGAAAGGCTCCCCGGGTCAAGGAATTGTGTTATCTCAGCATAGTACTTTACAGTTAATAGCTTTCTATGATTCAGATTGGGCTTCTTGCCTCTTGAATCGCCGGTCTCTGACGAGTTACTTTGTTTTCTTGGGTGATTCTCCTATCTCTTAGAAGACAAAGAAACAACCTACTATTGGTTGCTCTTTAGCTGAAGCAGAATATCGCTCTATGGCTGCTGCATGTTGTGAGCTATTATGGCTTCGGTCTTTTCTCTCCTCTCTTGGTATTCGACATTATACTCCTATGCGACTTCTCTGTGATAGTCAAGTTGCCTTGCATATTTCTGCTAATCCGTTCTTTCATGAACGGACCAAGCATATTGAGATTGATCTTCATTTTGTTCATGATCTTATTCAATCAAGTTCAGTAGCTACGTCGTATGTCCGCACGTCTGAGCAATTAGCTGATATCCTTACTAAAGCGTTGGGCAAACAACAATTTACTTATCTTTTTGGCAAGTTGGGCATTCGAGACTTACATGCTCCAACTTGAGGGGAGTATTGAGATACGCTTATAGTTATTTATGTTAAGTAAATATCTATATTTATCTACCTAATATCTTTACCTTGTTTATAGCTCTTTAGGTCAAGATGTACTATATATTGTAAACTCTTGTTCATTAATCAGTAAGAGGAATTATCAGACTTTCTAGCGCCTCTGATTTTACAAAACACAGAAGCTGACTCACAAACCTTCTAATCTGAACCGTACAAACAATATATCTCAGTTTTGACCACTTTCCCCAATCCAAATATCTGCTCGAATTACTAAATATATAAATTGAAACCATGTGGCCACTAGCTCCGTGTACGCTGGTTTTTGTAACTACATTTAAGAACTAGTCAATAAAGCGAACAAACTAGATAAATTGACTGACTTTTATCGACCGACTCGACCTAAGGAAAGGAGAAATGACAATATTTGATTTATTTTTGTTAAAAAATATGGGTAGAAGTTGAATGAGTGGGATTTTGTATTTGGGATGGTTCAGATGGGGAGGACATGTTTGACATGTAAGCGAAACTGAGTGGTTGAGATAGTACTAGATAGATCAAGCTTTCGAGTGTCTAATCTAACTAATGCACACCCTAGACTGTATCAGACTTAATTTGAAAATATTAGTTTTGGTTATAATTAATAATTGTTGGGCCCCGTTTCCTCAAAGTCCAACCCGATGTCAAAAAAGCATAGGACTAAAGATCCTTTATATTTAATTAAATAAAATTTTATTTGTTACCAAGTTAAATTTTTAACCAAAGATAATTATTATTATTATTATGAAAAATCATAATAAGGAATATCTTGTTATTTTAAAAAAATAATTAAATTAATAAAAATAACCATTTTTATTAGAAATAGCAGCTATTACAATAAATCTATTTTGAAGCCTGTTGCTAGCCAAAATCAGCGTAGCAAAAACCCGGTATTTCGGTAGAAAATCTTTCTATTGTTCGAGAGCAACTAGAAAGTGGGCATCACCACATACTAATGCATCCAGATGACCAAGAAAAAACGGCACTCGTGACTAACCAGGGAATCTATTGTAATAAAGTTATGCCATTCGGACTTAAGAACGCGGGTGCTACTTGCCAAAAACTGGTCAATAAGATGTTTCAGGAAAAAACATGGAGATATACATTGATTCCCACATTCACCACTTGGAAGACACGTTTAAGATCTTGAGGAAATACCAAATAAAGTTAAACCGGCTCGACGAAATGCTCCTTCAGTGTCACTTCGGGAAAATTTCTCGGTTAGATCGTAACACAAAGAGGAATCGAGGCTAGTCCAGAACAGGTAAAAGCCATCATGGAACTCTAATCGCCCAAGTGCGTCAAGGACCTCAAAAGTTGACAAGACAAGTAGCAGCACTGAACAAGTTCATTTCCAGGTCATCAGATAGAAGTAAGGTATTTTATGACATCTTAAAAAAGAACATGTCGTTCAAATGGAACGAAGAGCATGAAAATGCGTTCCAGGATTTGAAGAAGTATTTGTCACAACCTCAAATCTTGTCAAACCAAAGCAAGGGGAGACACTCTACCTTTACCTGGCGGTCACAGAGGTTGTTGTAAGTGCAGTACTAATTTGGGAAGAAGGAGGAAACTAGTTACCATTCTACTATGTAAGTAAAACTCTGCTAGAGGCGAAAACGAGGTACTCTCATGTAGAAAAACTTGTTATTTCACTAGTCATGGCCTTGATAAAATTACATCCATATTTGAAAGTCATTCTATAATTGTGACTAACTTTCCTACGAAGAGTCCAATGCCAAAATAAGAGTTATCGGGTCGACTTGTTAGATGGTTGATACATTTAAATGTGTATGACTTCATCTATGAGGCTCAAACAACAATGAAGTCGCAGGCTCTGGCGGATTTTATGGCTAACTTTACTCCTTCCCTACTAGAAGACGTCGAACAATAAATAATGCATGTTTGAAAAGCACTAAACTTTGAAAAATGGATGTTGCCCATCGACGGAGCATCGTACCAGATAGGAGTAGGGCTAGGGGTAGTACTAAAGTCGCCACATGGGGATAGGATAGCCCAAACCATACAATGCATGTTCAAGGCTACCACTAACGAGGCGGAGTATTAGGCACTCATTGCGGGATTGATCATCGCCAAAGACCTAAATGTACAAGAGATCGAGGTAATATGTGATTCCCTACTTGTTGTCAATCAAGTGACAGGTTCTTATGTTGCTAGGGATTCAAAGATGACATCCTATTTAGAGAAAGTCCAAGATATTATCAAGAGTTTCCAACCTTTCAAATCAAGCTGGTACCGCAAGATGCCAATGCACAAGCGGACGCCTTAGCGAATCTTAGTTCAGCAATTGACCCAAGGGAGTACGACAAGATACCTTTCTTACACCTAGATGCACCTTCAATTACCAAAGACGTTGCCATGTTCGAAGTCCGAGAAGACGACTCAGCTACTTCATGGGTAACACCTTACTTAAGATGGTTACGTGACGAGGTCTTGATAGATGATAAGAAGCTACTTGTCAACTAAAGGTAAAGGCATCCAATTTCGAAATTAAAGATAACATCTTGTTCATGTAGATGTCTTCACGATTATATGCACGGTGCATAAGGGAAGAAGAAGTCGAGACAATGCTACGAGATATTCACGATAGAGAATACGGAAACCACACTGGGGTCGCAACCTAGCAAAGAAGGAAAGTAAGATGAACTATTATTGGGCCCACCATGAAGAAAGATGCAATTGATTTCTCTAGAAGGTGTGATGCGTGCTAGCATCATGGACCTATTCCTTATCAACCACTAGAGTTATTCTATCCCATAACATTTCCATGGCCTTTCATGAATTGGGGAATGGATATCATAGGCAAGTTACCTCTAGCTTCAAGGCAACACGTTTACATCCTGGCGGCAACACTCAAGTCATTTCTTTCATCAAACGGAATATCTTGAGCAGGTTTGGTGTCTCATCCACTATAGTCTGCGATAACGGCTCCTAGTTCATCAGCAAAAAGACGAGATCATTTAGACAACGTTATAACATTCAACTGGTAATGTCGACACCACGTTACCCACAAGTGAATGGACAAGCAGAGGCTAGCAATAAGGTTATAATAAATAACCTGAAGAAGCGTCTTAAGGAATAAGGAGGCTAAAAGATGATGGGAAGACGAGTTACCCCTTATTCTATGGTCAGATCGCACCACTCTAAAGACAACAACAGGTCATATGCCTTTCTCGTTAGTATATGGGTGCGAAGCTGTATTACCAATTGATGTATCTATCCCAACAGTGCGATATGGTCTAAATACCGAAGAAGCCAATCGTGAAAACACGTTTCATCATTTGGGGTTACGGGATAACACCTATGTACGGCTAGCATCATACAGGCATGGAGTAGCTCGAAGTTACAATAAGAACATTCAATTAAAGGTCTTTCAAGTTGGAGACTGGGTGTTGAGCAACATTTTTCAAAACACCTAGGAAGTGAACACTGGAAAGCTTAGAGCAAATTGGGAAGGACCATATCAAATTACCAAGGCGGTCGATCAAGGATCCTACGAGTTAACATCCTTTGATGGAAAACCTGTACCTAGAAGTTGGAACACAACAAATTTGAAGCTTTATCACTTCTGAAAAAACAACGCGATCTATGAAAACATAACCTCTTTACTATTTCTAGATAAATTATCTCGTTTAAAACATTTGAAACACTAACAAACACACGACACGTAAATACATAACACTATTACAATACATACAATTAACAAGGGATGCCTTGTATCATTACATGCCAAAACATGGGCCTCACCTTCCAATCAGGCTAAAAGTTCACACAAGACTAGTTGAAAATGCTAAAGTCAGAGACTACATTAACAACTCTGGAGCAAGTGGAGTTAACATGCAAGTAACATAATGGACACAAACATGTACTTGATCATTTTTTTTATTAATGAAAGTAGTGTTACATTCCTACTATCTACATATTACATGCTATTACACATCAGTCTCCTTTAGCATTCCTACAAGTGCTTTTCCAATAAACCCCGAATGTATGCCGCTTTAACGCGTTGGTCAAATTCCTTGACGAGTTACTTCTTGGAACCTGCAAGAACCTGCAAAAACAAAAGTAGACTACCACTAAAAACACCTTGTCCAATCATTGGAGACCTTGGATATAATGATAAGGATAATATCCAAACATATCCAAAAAGTGGCCAAAAGCAAAACTACCACTAAAAACACCTTGTCCAATCAGACCAAACGCAGTGGCAACCTAAAACATTGTTTGTTAACATAAAAGCATGAGAGGGAGAAAAACTTCATTCCTTCGGCACATCTTCAGACACCTTGTTTTCCTTCAAATCCTTAACTTCAGTTGAAAGGATCTCGGCTACGACTAGCCACCACATCGCTGGGAAGAAACAGAGCCTCGAACTCGCGCCTCTCCTTGTCCGCATCCCAAGAAGTATGCTTACATGTCGCATACTCTTCTATTGCTTCAACACGAGCACAAAAAGACCAGTAGTCTGCCGCTTCCTTGATTTCTTTAGTCAACGAATGTTCCTTCTCTGTAACAGCTTAAAGTTCAACCTTCAAATTGTCGACCACCTTAGACATTTCACCGATCTTCTTCTCCAAAGACTTCTTCTCATATTTAAAGAGGTCACTTCTCTTCTTCTCAAGATCGATGGCGGCATTAGCATGAGACAAATGAGTAGGCAACTCCTTAAAAAGGTCAAATGCCGCCAAGGTGATTAGAAGACCCTGAAAGGCCAAAAAACAAAACGATTTAAGATATTCCAAAAGGGGTAATGGTAATTTACTCCAAACTGAGCATATTTTTTACCTGCCATTGTGTGGCCGCTACTTCTCCGAGAACTTTAATCATCAACGACTTATCTATTTTGCCTTGGGGGCCCATGACGCGTAGCGGTAAAAGAGATTCCATGCATTTATCTAGAGCTCGATCCAACAACATTATGATTCCTGGAAGGTTCGAAAGACTGGGGTGGAAGAGCATTTTAAGGAAGCCGCTTCAGTCATGGCTGGAGATGGCTTGGGAGGCAATGAGACTGCCAAAGCGGTGTCTATAGCGAAGTTCACATATGTCTTCCTCTTCTTCATGGCCTCGACTCGTTTTGCGATTGATAAAGCAATGACTCTTGAACGTGTAGTCCTCAAGGTTGGAGCATGCAAGGAGAAAGGTTAATCGAGGAACTAGAAGACGAAAGAAAGAAGTAAACAAGATAAGAAGATTTAGTCGACATCTCAAATTCTTCAGAGAGAGACTGACACCGCTTGATGATTTTAGAATGTAATCTTTCGCCTACAAGAAGATTGAGAATGCAAGCGACACGTTGAGCAGAAACGTCTTACACCACCAATGACGAGATATCCACAACATTGCACATAGCAAAATGATCAAAAGTTAATACCTTCAATAATGTCGGGAAAGAAACAGAAACAACGCGTTACCTATGTCACGCCAACGAGGCTTAAGGAAGTCACACTCAAACCCTAAAGATGACATTTTTGCAAAAAGGAACTTTTCGGCCCAACTTCTATCCAACTTAGACACATCCAATACTAGGTCGGATTTACTTCGCAAAGTTTTCAAAATAAAACGACCGTAAACCCCTTAGAAAGACTATAAATATAGAAAAGATCAGAAGCGGCAAAAGCAATATCGTGAGCAAAACAAAGGAGATCTACATACATAAGAATTCTCCATGATTGGGGAATAAAGTTTTCAGTGTAAAACAATCGTAACCCCCTTAGAAAGACCATAAATATAGAAAAGATCAGAAGCGGCAAAATCAATCCCATGAGCAAAACAAAGGAGATCTACAAACAGAATTCTCCATGCTTGGGGAAGAAAGTGAATGGGAGAAACGTCTAGGGTTTTGAGGAAATCGACAACAAGAGGAGAAAAAGGGAAACGATGATCGATTCGAAAGGGGTATTCATAGTATCACAATCGGCGCTATAAGAATCAACACATTCATTCGGACCAAGAGTACCACCGTAGACACCTATTAAAAACCAATATAAAGGGCGAACGAAGTTGAATCGGAGGAGAGATTACTTTTGTGTTGAGAAGGGGAAAGGACGCGAGAAGGCTTGAGAAATGGGGGTCCATCCAGTTCATAGCAACGAGAAAACTGATTAGAAGAGGACTCTATTTTACTCATGGTGTAGCAAGAGGGACGCTCGGAGAAGAAGAAGAGGCAAAGAAGAAGAAAAGGAGAAGAAGAGAGTACCTGGTCAAGGAAGACATACGCGTGATGAGTGAAGAATCCGGAGGCAATAAATTAATAGATGGGACGTCTCTTGTGCCTCTGAAGTTTTGAGGCATAGATTTGAAAACCCTGCAAAAATTGGGGGGGGGGGATTTGGCGGCTTTTAAGGGGGTAATGTTGGGTTGAGTAATTTTGGGCCAGTGTAACAAGGGTAGAGAGCCCGATTCAAGAAGGATGGTTCGGTCCTTAACATCGTGTGAAGAAGACGCCTATAACGGCTAATGCATTGAAGGTGGTTGTGAAATCTCTGGGATGTGGAAGCCAGTCATGTAACGTCTCTTTTGAAGGAATGAGGTTTATAAATAGGTGAGAAGGAGGAAAGAGGGGACGACCTGAATACACACTAGCTCTCCATAATCTCTACAATCAACTAAAATACTTCGCTCATGTTTGGTTATATTTGTTGCTCTTGTTCGTAATTCTCAAAGACAATTTGTATTATCCAGGCTCGGGATTACGAATTATCTAATCACATTACTTTCATTCCGTTTACATTGTTCTTACCCATTATTTTCCTTATAATTCTATTGCTTCTAACTCGTTGACGTATTTAAACTAATTATTTAACTAAGGTTCCCTCATTATAGCAGATAACATTTTTACGTATTATTCTGCCTAAAACAATCACACAGATCTTGTAACCTCATTGTTAATTAGTGTATTATGTTTCAAGTATACATTTCAACGACCATTTACATTCGTCCCTGCTAACACTAATTAATTATCTCCCACTTCCACAAACCTTGTTCACATACCCAACATCAAGAGCTATCGCCACAACCACCACAACAATTGCAGCTAACGTCTTCAAATTCTCCGGCTTCTTCAACATCGTATAAATCCCTTTATTCCCTCCCTTTTCTCATATGTCTTCTTCGCACTTCTTTTCCGCATCAACTGATTTTCTAGGCTCGGCTCGTTCTTCCTCTTTCGTCTCAGCTACATTGCTTAGAGGAGCAGCCTGCTCTAAGCTGTCGTTGGCTGGAGCCGGAGTCGGGACTGGGACTGGCTGGATCGACTGAGGTTGTGACGACGTCATCACTTTGGGTAGTTTGACATGAAGTATATTACACACTATAGAGGGTAAAATTGTACTTTATATTTCATTTGTAATTTGTTGACTTTGTTGGTCAACATTTACACCAAAACGATGAGTTGCATCTCATCTATTCCAAATCTGGAAGTGCATATAAAAGGCACTCTCTCTCATGTAACAAAATCGATTTTGCTAATCCAAAACCAAAAGCCAAGTTTGGCTCCCTCAATCTGTTCTTCTTCTTTCTTAAGCAACCTTCAAATTCATCTTTGATTTCATTTTTATGTTATGGTATCAGAGCAGAGATTCTCGTGTTAGCTCGTTTTCACTGTTTGAATGAAAGTCTCTAGCGATGACGAACGACAATACGAAGAAGAAGGCAATAGACGAAGATGGGGTTCGATTGATCCAAATCATGAGCTATACATGCATCATTCGGATCATCCGAACTATGTTCTGTCCACACAATTTTTGAATGATAGTAATTACTATCATTGGCGAAGATCGGTCGAAGTTTCGTTGACGGCGAAGAACAAGCTGTCGTTCGTTAATGGAAATTGCGTGAAACCAGACTTTGGATCCTCAAACGTGATGCAATGGGAGCGATGCAACAACATGGTGATCTCCTGGCTTCTGCACAACGTGGAGAAGGATATCGCTGAAATGCTTTTGTATTACAACACAACAAGCAAGATCTGGAATGATTTGAAGCTTCGATTCGTTTTCCGAACGGTGCTAGGGTTTATCAGGTTCAGAAGGAACTCTTCAACGTTTGTCAAGGTAACTTGACCGTATCTGCCTATTTTACCAAATTTCATAAGCTATGGGATGAATATCTTGTACTTGTGGAGATGCCAAAATGTACTGGATGCGGTACTCTCAATCCTATTCCTCTTATACTGATTAGCCAACAAATATTGCAATTTTTAGTTGGACTTAATGATTGCTATAATGGTGTGAGAGCTAATATTTTGATGACTAAACCTATGCCTACACTTGGAGAGGCTTATCGTATGGTCTTGAATGAAGAGAAGCAAAGATCATTGAGTAACAACAACACGTCTATCAATAATGATTTTGCTGCATTCAATGTATTTCCCAAATCTGGACAGAATTCCAACAACTCTCAACAGAGTTCCAACAATCCAAAAGGAGGAAATCAGACTGGAAAGCAATCAAACAATGGCAATGGAAACAAAACTAAGCCAACTTATTACTGTGAGCGCTGCCAAATGGTCGGACATTCTCTAAGTCGATGCTTCAAAGTTCATGGATATCCACCTCCTATAGATAAGGAGAAAAAGTTTGGTGGAAACACTTCTGCAAATAATCGAAAAGAAGGGAGTGAGACGGCTCCAGCATTCACAAAGGATCAGTATGAGAAATTGATGGCACTTCTCAGTAGGCAAAACATTGCAGGTGATACCACAAATGACAACAAGTCAGGTATGTTAGCAGGTAAGAGTTTTAGCTTCTCTGTTTATGGTAACATTCACACTTAAATCATAGATAGTGGAGCTACTCATCATATCTGTCCTAACCTAGACTTGTTTCATTCATATCAAGCTTATACTCATCCTAGTTCCATTACAATGCCAAATAATGAAAAAGCAGAAGTTAAACACATTGGTATCATACATTTTGATTCCAAGCTCATTCTAAAAGATGTTTTACATGTTCCTGACTTCACATTTAATCTCCTATCTGTGAGTCAGCTTGTTACTCAAACCAAAACTAATGTTGTGTTCACTCCTTCTGAATGTGTCATCCAGGACCCTTCAATGAGCAAGTCACTGGTACTTGGTAACCTCTCCAAAGGCCTTTATGTCACTCAAAACAATCCCAACCAGTTCACACAGAAGCCAGTCAATCCTTCCAGTTTTTCTTCTACCAAAATCCTAAAGACACGTTCTCAAGCTTGTAATAATCTTTCAGAAACTTGTTCTGACAAACAGCTTTATCCTATATGTAATGGTGCAAACCTTGAATTGTGGCATTTGCGTATTGACCATGTGCCTTTTGATCAAATGGGATATTTTGAGTTTTTCCATTCTATTGCTCATGTAAGAAATCATAAAATATGTGCTATTTGTCCACAAGCTCGACAGCAACGAGCCTCTTTTCCTCATAGCAAAATTCAAACCATTCATGCTTTCCAACTTCTTCATATTGATATATGGGGACTATACCAAACCACAACTTATAATGGTTACAACTTACAAATTTTTCCTCACTATTGTAGATGATTTTACCAGAACCACTTGGACACATCTTTTATCTCACAAAAGCAATGCCTTGCCAATCCTTAAATCTTTCATTAGCTTTGTTGAGAAACAATTTGGATTTCCTGTGCAAGTTATTCGATCTGACAATGGGGGTGAATTCTGTAGTAATGAGTCTAAAGATTTTTTCCTACAAAAGGGCCTAGATCATCAAACTACATGTGTAGATACACCACAACAAAACGGTGTGGTAGAATGAAAACACAAGCACTTGCTTGAGACAGCTCAAGCACTTTTGTTTCAGTCCAACCTACCTAAATCCTATTGGGGAGAATGTGTGTTGACAACCACATATTTGATTAACCAATTTCCTTTATCTAGTCTCAATTATATGACTCCTTATGAGAAACTTTTTGTCCATAAACCATCTTACACACATCTCAAAACTTTTGATTGCCTATGCTTTGTGTCCACTTTGAAGAGACACAGAACCAAATTTGATACTAGAAGTTCAGCCTGTGTTTTCATTGGATATCCACATGGTACAAAAGGCTATAAGGTCCTTGATTTGCAATCTAAGAAAGTCTTGGTGAGCAGAGATGTTATTTTTCATGAATTAACTCTCCCTCTTCACTTCAAAAATACCAATATGCATACTTCCTCCTTTCCTTTACCAAATCCTGACATTGATCCTATTTTTTATCCTCATCATGAAACTGATCCAATACATTTGCTTTCTGCTTCTCTTGAATATGTAATATCTTCACCATCTTCTTCTCCAAGTCATGCACCAGTTCTTAACCTAAACACACAGTCTACTCCCTCACCTCCCTCTGATCTCTCACCAATTCCTCGTATTCTTCCTTAACCAAGGAGATCTACCAGACCACATAAACCACCCAGCTATCTAGATGATTTCATATGTCATTTTGCAAATGCATCTCAGCAATTCCCACTTCTAGATGGATTTTCTAATTCTTTCTTTGCTCCACTTGTTTTTTCTACCTCTCTTTCTTCTTCCCTCACAGAACCTAAAACTTTTCATCAAGCCTCCAAAGATCCACAGTGGCTTGAAGCCATGAACAAGGAACTAAATGCTCTTGCTTCTAATAATACTTGGACAATTGTTGATTTACCTACAGGGAAAAAGGCCATAGGATGCAAACGGGTGTATAAAATTAAGCTCAAATCTGATGGATCCATTGAGAGCTTTAAGGCTCGGTTGGTGGCCAAAGGTTACACACAACAATACGATCTTGATTTTGATGAAACATTCTCACCAGTGGTACGCATGACCACCATTCGGACTCTCATTTCAGTTGCTTTGCAAAGACAATGGACTATCTACCAACTAGATGTCAATAATGTTTTCCTTCATGGAAAGTTAAATGAAGATATCTACATGTAAATGCCAGAACGAGTGCCTAATCCTTCAAACAAAGTGTGCTTGCTCCAGAAAAGTCTGTATGGATTGAAACAAGCCAGCAGACAGTGGTTTCACAAGCTTTCTTCCACATTGGTGAACTTAAATTACGTGCAATCCAAGTATGATTCATCCTTATTTTTGCATCACACTTCTTCCAGCCTCACAGTATAGCCATATATGTGGATGATATCTTAGTGACATGTTCTGATTTATCTGTCATCAATCGTCTCAAAGAAACCTTGCATAATATGTTCAGCATTAAAGATCTGGGTAAATTGAGTTTTTTCTTAGGCATGGAAGCAACTTATGTTGATGATAGTTTGATCCTTAGTCAACAAAAGTTTGCTCAGGAATTGTTATCTGATTCTGGTGTGGATGAATTGAAAACCAGAGTCACACCACTTCCACTCAACTTTAAGCTTGTGCCTGCAAATCCTGACAACAGTCTGAAAGATCCTTCTTTATATCGAAGTCTAGTTGGCAAGCTCAACTATCTCACTAATACTCGACCAAATATTTCCTTTGTAGTACAAACTTTAAGCCAATTTCTGCAGAAACCCAGCAGTGTTCATATGAGTGCTCTCACTCACCTTTTGTGTTATGTCAAAGGCACAACTCATTTTGGTCTTATATTTCGACCAGGTGATGACATCAAACTACAGGCATATTCTGACTCAGATTGGGCAGGTTGTCCAACTACAAGACGATCAGTTACAGGATATGTGATTCTTCATGGTTCCAATCCAATTTCTTGGCGTTCTAAGAAGCAAACAATAGTGTCAAGAAGTTCTTTAGAGGCAGAGTACATGGCCATCTCTCATGCTGCATTTGAAGTCACATGGCTTGTTAATCTCCTTCAGGAACTTGGTGAAAAAAATCTCAAGCCAGTTACACTCCATTGTGACAACCAATTTGCCATACATATAGCTAAGAATCCAGTCTTCCATGAGAGAATCAAGCACCTTGACATCGACTGTCATTTCACTCGAGAACAGGTCATGGATGGTCTTCTTGAGCTCATATATCTACCAAGCTTGAATCAATTGGCAAATGTGTTAACCAAAATTCTTCCCTCCAATAGACATCAAGAGTTGTTGTCCAAACTGGGCATGCTCAATACTTCCCCTGCTCCAGTTTGAGGGGGGCTATTACGTACACACTATAGAGGGTAAAATTGTACTTTATATTTCATTTGTAATTTGTTGACTTTGTTGGTCAACATTTACACCAAAACGATGATGAGTTGCATCTCATCTATTCCAAATCTGGAAGTGCATATAAAAGGCACTCTCTCTCATGTAACAGAATCGATTTTGCTAATCCAAAACCAAAAGCCAAGTTTGGCTCCCTTAATCTGTTCTTCTTCTTTCTCAAGCAACCTTCAAATTCATCTTTGATTTCATTTTTATGTTAAAGTGATTTCTCAAGAAACCGTCTTGGAATTTAGCAGTGATTTCTCGGGTGGTGCAGTTTGGTGGGACCGGAATCCCCTTGGTGAAGCGCTGCCATTTGTTGGCTCCAAGCTGGCGCTCGCCGCTGATCCTTAGAAGCCGAGTCGACGTCAGCTGAACCCTCACCTGATCCTTCTTGTACTCTTTGTTGGCGAATAAAATATATATACAGAATCATATACGTGACACATTTATCTTGATTATGAAAAAAGCAACATAATTACATAATTAAATAACCCGGTGCACAAAACGTAAAATGAAGTTCTGAAATATCCATATTTGAAATATAATGCATCAAGAAATGGATTTGGATTGTATATAATGTTGTGATTATATATACACGTACGTACCTTCAACAATGTAATGTAATTTTGTTAATTTCGACCAAAAAACCAATGTATTTTTGTTATGGAATGTTTTTTTTAACAATTGCAAAAACAGATGGAAAAAGGAAGCAGCAAATAATATACCAGGCAGATAAACTAGGACTGTCTCGGATCCATCCTCCGATACTAATCGTGTTTCGGGATTAAACTCTTCGTATTGACGGGAAGCCTGTGGAGGCATTCTGGTATCCATGTTTACAACTGCTTCTATGTATTGTCGCTAGCTGCCTAGCTCTAAACTAGTTGCTAGTGTTGGAATATTATTGTTGATGAGAATACAATGCAAATGGAAGGCCTTGTTTGCAGTTTATATATATGCGTTGCCGTATTATGAACGATTGCTATTTTTTGAGGTTTTTGTTTTCGTTTCCTTCAAAACTAGATATTCCAAATTTAAGTAACATGACTAGCTAGCTAGCCTGTCAATGATCCTTTGCTGATAATTGGGTGTGTACAAGGGCTTTGCAGATGCCTGTTATAGTTTTCAGAGATGGGTGATCCCTTGACTTGGAAAAGGAAACCCCTTTTCTTTTGTTATACTCTTTATTCTATCTGTTGTTTTTAATTGTTTGAGGAGATTGTAACTTGTAAGAGAACTAGAAAAAAAAGAGCCGGGATTCTCTTTCAAACGTTTATGTAATTATGTACGTTTGAAAGTATGCAAACCTTTTTATAATATTGTTAATTCTCAAACTAGCTAATTTTAAGAGTACATTTTAGACGGTCTAGTTAATTAACTAGTTATTTGGGTTAATTAGTTATTGGGGCTGCCTGTCAAAACTATGTATTTTTACTTAAAAAACTGCCTAGAAATATAATTAATTAGTTGAGAAAGACTGACAAAACTATGTATTTTTATTTAAATTATATTATATATATAATAATATATATTGCGGCTTATTAATGAATGTATAATCTAGTTTATGAATGAATTATAATCAAACACTCATGAGTATATAATCGAGTTTGCTCATGAACAAACGAGTCGAGTTTTTTGTGCTAAGATCAGTTCATTAATCTTTTAAGCCTTAAAATTATGCTTGAATTCTGCTCCTTTACAGATTGAACCGAACACGAACAAGACTCAACCGAGCCGAACACTGAATTGCTATGAACAACTCTGTTCATTTACAACCCTACTAAAAATGCAAGAAATTAATTGGGTGAAAAATTCCATATTTTGCCCCTCTTTATTCAATTTGCATTTCACGTCCAACTTTGTCTTGCATGATCGTTTTGTTCTCCTAACACCACTGATGTTATTGAAATGCACATGCAATACCGACGGGGATTTTTTCAATTTTTTTTTCAATTCTTTCTTTGAGAAATACAAGGGTCCATTCAGCAAATCAATGTTGACGTTGATGCTGATTATACTAGATGTTGATATTAGGTACTTATTTATGATATTCGAAGTTAAAACTTATTTGTCAAATAAGCATATGGGTGTTTGGTGAGAGGTTTTGCTTATATTTTAAAAGGTGGTTATAAAAATTGAATTTAATGGGGCCCTAATGCAAACCCATCTCTGAATGGATCCGAGAACGCTTTGAGGATCTTGCTTTGATTGTGTATTAGGTCTCAAACACGAGAGTGGCGGAAGCTTTATGAGATTTGAGGAGATCTAGAACTTTAGAGATAAGAAGCACGCGATTTAAGAGAGAAACGAGTAAGAGGAAGATATATTTGAGGGAAGGTTTTGATGCAGAGATCCACAAACAAGGAGATCCCCTCAACTTTAGTAAATGGATTTCATATTTTGCGTACCTAAACACGGTGGACGATCCCCTTTATATAGAGGAGGCGCCGACTAGGGTTACAATAAGCAAACAAGAGGTGGACTTGGCCAAGGATGCAACTAAGGCCCAACGACCCAAAATACTAAAAATAACATAAAACATAAGTAAATGTCTCAAAGTAGCAACAATACTAAAATAGGAAAGATAAAACCAAAAGCCAAGTCAAGACATGCTAAGACAAGGCTTCGGCATAAGTGCGCGTGCGGAGGCATGCTAGGGCGAGACACTGGCACGACAAGAACCTCAAGTGTCGGGAGGCACGGTGTCGTGGGACTCGGCGCGGACTGGACCAAGGGAACCGCCATGGTCTCGGGACCCTCAGACTAGTGGGAATCAGTTGTAATCCAGGGCTAGGTCGCATCAGGCCCACATGCTTATTTTTTGGGAAATAAGTTTCAAATAAGCATGAGGGTGTTGATTATTTTTTTCGAGAATAAACATCCGAAAAAAGTTGCTTATTTGAAATAAGCATGTATTGCCAAACACACCTTCTGGATTCTTATTTTTCGAAATAAGTAAGAGAGTGTTTATAAACACCCAAATAAGCATGTAACAAACACACCTTAATTGTCTTTTTTTAGATCTCACGTCCGATTTGATTAGTCAGAGTCAATTTACGTTCAAACTGGATATTGCAAAGAGGCCTGAGGGCGACTCTAGACATATTAATTGTGTGATCCTATAGGTAATGCATAGTATGTTTTTAACCAATTAATTAATCGGATCCATTATTTGCCGTGAGCATAAAAACGTGCAGTAAGTTGAATCCAGTCTACATATGTTATCCCATGCATGGGTTAGTTAGAGAGTCGTTTGATAGCCCATGATATTTATGAGGCCCAAGCCCATTTTTGATAAATATCATTTTTCAAACTACTTTCCCTCTTTTCTTATTTTATGTTTTTTTGGTTCTCCTCCTACTCCTCTGCTCGTAGATCCAGCCAGAATACCCGCCATTGAAGAGTGTCCACTCACCACAGTACAATAAGATTCTTAACAGTTAACAACCTTCAAGAATCCGATCGTGACTCCAGCCAGAATCCAAGGCCTTTTTCAAGCTATTTTGTGACGCGGTCGAGAAGCTGAAGATGAACAAAACCCTAGCTATTGAACCCTAATTTAGTCAAATTGTTGTGTTAGAATCTGGCAATGGCGGTCGAATCGAGCTTCAGTACGTTGTTTCAGAAGCTGAAGCTGGATGATCCGTGGCTTCCTCCTAAACCTTGGGAATCCATACCTTCTGAAAGCGGCCGAGTGTCTGCGTCGTCGCATCCTAATTCCTCTTCTTCTATTTCTAGTTCTTATGATCTCTACTCTGTCTCTGTAAGCCCCCCTTTCTCTCTCTTTCCCACTTGGTATTACCTTCAGGCGATGAATATGTGCAAACAATGTGATCATTGAGATTTTGTAGAGTTTAAACAAGTGGTTTTTTTTCAGGGATATGTTATTGTATTTAGCTTGTTTGAGGAGCAATTTCTTTTTGCCATTTCCCTTGGATAGAGTAACAATCAATTGATCAGAACTCCTGAAATTTGAGGAGTGCTCATGTATATATGTGTATATGAATGCAAAGCTGTCTGTCATGCTGTCATTGAACTTCTGCGTCTTTTGCGATTTTGCTTAATGGGTTTCAAATCTTTGTAGGAGGAAAGTTTGGTGCGGCTTGTGATGTATGCTTTGCAAGGCTGTCAGTCCTCTCTTATAAGTATCGAGAAGATATCTGAGTTATTTTGCTCCGATCCTGCTGACGGATCTGCAAATCGAATTCCATCTCTTTGGACTCGATCCCTGAGCACAAATGCATTAGGGAAGGTGCTGAAATCTATTGGTTCTACAGGTTTAGTTGTCTTACTTCTCCATAAATTTGTGGAGTATTTTACCTCTTTGAATTTTGATAGTATCAATATCGAGAAACAAGAAGATAAAGAACAAGCCTCTCAAAATGAAAACAAGAATGTAAATGTTGACGCACACTCTGCAAGAAGCCTTGTCAATCAGGCATTTGCAGTTACTGTAGGAAAGGTTTTACAGGGATATATTAGTGCAATCAGTACAGTGAACACATCAGCACTTTTGAGGCGTTCTAGGAGCAAAGTTAATGTGTTGCCAAAAGCTTCTCTAGAGCTAGGAAATCTTACAAGTGTTGCGCATTGTGAACTTACCTGGCTGGAGGTTTACCTGCACACAGAAGAAATGAGAACCCAGATTGAGGCCCTTGGAAACATATGTTGTCTACATGAGACAAGCTGTTGGTTCTCATTGACATCTTTGGAAGACTCAATTTCTAATTCAACTAAGGCGTTCTCTAACTTCCCTAGGGGAGGCAATCTGCTTACGTATTTGTATCATCAGCTACTGGTGAGCCTAATTGACTGCTTCAGCATCTAACTGTTTGTTATGTATCTAATTTTTGGGTTGTTATATGAGTATCAGCGTAGCGGATTTGACGAAGTTCTCTTAGATTTTGCTATCCAAAGTAACCTTCTTCCTTTATCTAGGTTTCAAACTTCATTTATTACAAATTTTATTTTTTAAATATGGTTGATTATGTAATTTTGGTCATTGCTACCTCACTTTTTGTATCTCAAGACATCAAATTATTGTAGCTCTCCAAAGGTGCCATGGAAATCTGCAGTTTAATTTTAGACATGATGCATTTATGCTATTTACTTCTCATTTATTCTCCTCCTTTTGAATTAACGATACAACGTACTGCACATTTTTACTTTTTACTTAGTCTTTCTCCAAACTAAATTAACAAGTACTGAACAAGTTGATTTTTTTTAATATTATTGTTTGAATTATCTAATAATATTTTCTCTCAGTGCTGATGAATACCATTGTTATTCATTACTTTTAAGACATTGTTTGGAACTTATTCTGACAGTTGTTAATTATTTGCAGTAGAAGTCTTCTTAAAGATTCCTGATAACTTTGTATAATTTTTGTTAGGTTGCTGATCCGGTTCATAGAGCGCTTCTCAAGTTTCTTTTTCATCGTTCACTTGAACCATATTGCAGTTTTATTCGGTCATGGATTTATGAAGCGAAAATTATAGACCCTTATGGTGATTTTGCTATAGAATACGAAGAGAATCTGACACCTTATTCACAAGGTGAAGCTGGCATGCCAAATGAGTTCCCATTTCCTAACATTAGGGTAATCCCTTTGTTGTATTGCTGATTTGGATTGAGAGGCTTTCTCATTTAACTGATTAGTCTTTTTTCTCAAAATTTATTGATGCTATCCGAACTCTCCTGCAGGTGCGTGATGGAATTTCCATTCCTAGCTTTCTGAAAGATTTTACAATTCCACTGCTGAGAGCAGGTCAACAGTTAAAAGTAGTGCTTAAGCTTCTTGAATTATGCAAGTACATCACCACTGGAGAGTATACTTTTGAGGATGTCCTTCCAGGATGTGGTGGTTTACCAATCCCTGATGTTGTTAATGCATCTACATTAACTTTCAACAAGAAGGAGATAGAAGACAAAGTAACTTCAAGGAAGAAGTTTTACAGAATGATGCTGGAAAAACTTGAACATGTGATGAAAAACTTTGAGATTAAGTATCATCAGGTAGTTTCTGTTCTTACTCAACCCCCCCCCCCCCCCCCCCCCCCCCCCCCCCCCCCCAATCAATGTTTTGATTTTTTGAATAATTTTTCTTAAACGATGATTTTCAGTATTTGTTTTCTGTAGCGATCATCTATCCATGCTTCCGTTAAGCTAATTTATATTTTCTTAATTTGTTTGTTTAATAACATGGCTAAAGGATAATACAAACATAAGTTGCTAATATTGATCTATACAAGTCATAACATAAGTTAGATGATAAAAAAGGTAGCATCTCATAGCTGAAGCTTTTGTAGTTAACGTTTCAAATATAAGCTATTGTGTTAAAAAAAACTAACCATAATTTTGTCTGCTTGTTTTTAAGAACACCATGATGTTATTTTTGTAGGTAACTTCGCATTATGCCCTGGGAGCTAATATCAACACTGGAGGAAGTATAGACGCTCAATCTTCATTTACCTTTGATGAAAGATTGATTTTTTCCGCTACTGGTGAAAGGGATCTGAATGGGTATCACTCTCTGTTCCTCTTTCTCGTATATTGCCTTCACTCTCGGTGCATTAATAATTGTTCTTCATGTGCATAATAGGAAGTCATTTCTGTAACTTTCAACCTTGCACATCTTATGTTTGTTATTTATTGGTTTGTTTGGCTTCACTTTAGACCCTAACATGGAGCTGGTTGCTCATAATTTTTTTCCTCCTTACTTTCAGGACTCCTCAAGACGAGGATTCTGATGCCTCTAGCATGGCTGATGAGTTATCATATCCAATGGAATCATCTGGCTGTAGTTCTGATGAGCAAGATGATTGTATGCAGTCAACTGAGCTCCTTGAAGGCTCATCCACACCAAAGCTGAATCATTTGTCTGCTTTGTCTTTTTCCTCTACAAGAATTGTTGATAGTTGCACCCATGAGTCGCTGCAAAAAGACAAGGTGCACCATGTGAGGCATGATCTTAAACTTTCAAAGACATCTGAGATATCTGGTCCTCAGTTGGGTCATCGTCAGAACCGAATAATATCAAGTGATGATCCTGAATCCTGTAGTGAGCACTCAAATACCTCAAAGCCATGGATATTCAAAATGCAGTATGCAGATGAAGGTTCTGGTCTTGGATGGCCAGTAGGAAGTCTACTGAAAAATCCATTGGACAAGTGGATGTGCACAGTGGATGCAAGGTTACATAATTCTGGTTGTCGTCAACATGCTAGTACTTGCGATTTTGACGTGTTAGAGGACAATGGTTCAAGTATTGGATCACCTGATGGCTTTTCAAGTGTTGATGGCTTTAGTGATGAAATGGTAGCGACAACAAATTCCTCATCAAGTTCATACATTTTGCAATCTTGGAATGCAAAAACGCCAAGCAATCTTCTCAGCATGAACCCCATGCTAACAAGAAATATCTTTCAAAACCTTGTGTGGAAGACTGGGAATACAGAAACTCCAAAAATTAGCAAGATTTTCCCTTACTTTGAATTCTCATCTGTAGAGGATCCTCTTCAGCTACAGAGAAGATGGTTTGCTTCTATCCCTGAAGATCAATCTAGAATTCCGAGTTCTGTTGCTTCAACTATGCAGCCTGAGGCAAAACAGTATAGTCAAACTGATGGTACGACAAACAAGGAAAACGTGTTCTCTCAGGATGATTTGAACTTTAAAGATGCAAGTAAACAGAGCATAGATGCCAATTTGAGGGATGCTCAAGGAGGGAGTGCTTGGGCAAGCTTACTACATACACGACTTAGAAGTGTCAATGAAACGAGCCGCAATCGTGGATTTACTTCTGATGCTCTCTTTGAAATACCACTTGATTTCATTATCAGTAAATGCATACTGCAGGACATTTTATACCAGTATCCTTATAATATCTGGGGCAATTCCCCCCCTCTGAACTTGTTTTTGTGGTTTCTTTGTGTTGTTTTTTTTATACTCTTATCTGCATATCATTTTCAAAGACATTCAACTAAGTTTAGATTCTGTATTCATGTGTACATGTTAGCTTGGTTTATCCTTAATGTTACTAGATATAATTTTATAAGCAGGTTGACAATCAAATTGCTGGAAGAAGGATTTGCTCTGCAAGAGCATCTACTTACCTTGCGGCGATATCATTTTATGGAAATATCAGATTGGGCAGATTTATTTATTAGATCCCTTTGGCATCAGGTGAATTCCCCTGTGTTATATGTTTGCATTATATGCTGGTTGATGAGGAGTCTTAGAAATTCATTTCTTCTCTGATAATCAGAAATGGTGTTTTATGGAGGCTGATCAGAGGATTGCAGAAATTCAAGGATTGTTCGAGTCATCAATTCAGAGGTCTTCATGTGAACAAGACCGGAATAAGGATCGCTTGTATATTTATGTGAAAGATTCTTGTGTGGCCTCCTTGCCATCTTCTGCAACAGGTATTGCTGTATACCTTTAACTCTTCCTGCTGCATACTCGTTGCTGATATTTTAGTTCTCCAGCTTCTACATTTGTGTACCAGGCAGTGATGTGTTTCCTTTTCATTCGCAGGAGTCCATTCCTTCAACTTCATTGGTCTAGGTTACAGAGTGGAATGGCCTATTAGTATAATCTTAAACCCCAGTGCATTGAGAACATATGCTGAGATATTCAGCTTTCTCATACAAGTTAAACTTGCTGTTCATTCGCTGACTGATTTATGGTGTCTAATGAAGGTAGTCTCTTTTTGGATTAATTTTCTTTGTTCCATCAGATGCATGTGTTATAAGATGCAGACATGTCTATTATAACTTAATGGGTGTGCTGTTTTGTGTCTTGTGTTTTGATATGTTCTATCTATAATTCGGGTGTTACTGCTGAGCATAGTTGCTTTCCTTGGGCTAGATTCCTGGTGCAGGCACCGGATATCTGATACTTGAAACTTCTATTGCAAAATAGTGATGAGTTTCATGGGTCACGGTAAATTTACATTATCAAATGTTTTTTTTTTCTTGTAGGATTTTGGACATATCTATAGTCAGCGTTCAAAGCAACATGGAATCTCATGGAGCCGTTTTAATAGTTTGACCAAGCTAAGGCAAGTAATCATCAGAAACAATCTTCTTTATGTCATCAGGGTTTTCAACCTTAAGTATTCTTTTGTTGGTGGTGCTTCTTTCTTCTTGTTAAACCATGTTTAAGAAATAAATGAAATGCTATTTTATCACACTTTGTTAAGTTTTGTAATCTTTTTTAACCTGTCATGGTCCTTAAAAATCTACCAGATCTTTCCATTCTTAAGAGATTCTCGGCTTGGATGATATAGGCATATAACCATCAAAGAGAATGACATTTCTTTGTTATAAGTATGGCAATTTTTATTCTTTGGTATAATTTTACATTACACAATAATCCAGTGTCTTTCTTTGGGTCTTTTGTTATCCCTAGAGAAAAACTGAAACAAGAAATGATTGTGTGCATGAACCCAGATTCATAACACTGATTCGACTTGACTGACATATGTAGCTAGATACCCAATCACTTGAACCTTTGCTGCATATAACCTTTTCAGTTATCTGATCTTTTGGTCCTATTTCAGGCACCAGATTCACCACTTCGTTTCAACATTGCAACAATATGTTCTTTCTCAGCTATCTGATGTGTCCTGGTGTAGGTTCATCTACTCCCTTAAGCACCAGGTTGGTTGATATACATGATATGTTTTGCAACAGCGATTTCTTCTTTCTTGTCAGTACCTACTGGTTATAAGTTGGGAATGGAATATACTTTAACCTGGTCTTGACTAATTTCCTTCGGTCTTTAGTTAGATACTGATCTCTTCTTTTGATTATACAGATTAAAGATATGATAGATCTTGAGTCAGTTCACATGTCCTACTTATCCGATTCATTGCGCATGTAAGTTGACGCTTGCTTGTACAGGTTATTGGGTAAAACTGTGAGTCTGTGACTATATATTTGGTTAGGTAGTTGTGATCTACTTAGTATTATTATTCATGAATTCTTATTGTTATTGAACTCTAAATTCGAAGCATGGTTATTTTAATCTCTTTTGAAGCATGATTATATTCTCAAATTGGAATAGCTTGCACTCTTCCTTTCTCTATGGGGGCTTCTATCAGTTTGTATCATCTGAGCTTGCTCAATCTTGTTTTTCTCATTGAGTTTTGTCTGACCACTTATAGATGATTAGTTTTCAGTACGTTGATTGATCTCCGTGCAGATGCACATAGATCTGAATTTAGTTATGCAGCTGACCCTAGCTGTCATCCTTTTCAGATGCTTCCTATCAGAGGAAACAAAATCCACATCGAATACTATTCAAGGAATTTTGCAGTGCGCTTTAGACTTCCAGTCATGTCTGGCCAAAGCTAACAAGGAAGATCACAAAACTGATACAAGCAACCTTTTTCAGATCAATTATTCCCAGGTGATACTTCCATCAGTGCATGTATTGTTCTCTTGTTTGTTCACTGTAAAGTCAACTGGGGTTTTGTCGTTCACATCCTGCATAATTAAAGTGACATGAATTGGTGCTTTTCTTATTTCCTTTATTTTTTTGCATCTCACAGCTACTGTCCATAAAGAAAAAGTTTGAGGAAAGCATGAAAGAATTGCATTCACAATATCTCAAGTCTCCCAAGCATGGAGAGTTCAGCCTTTCCCGGTTTTGGAGTTGCCTTAATTATAATGAGTACTATTCAAATACTTTTAACAAGGATATGCCCTTTTATGCCTTTTCATTATAATCATCGTTCAATGATAATAAATCGATTACCATTTAACATCCGGCTTTGAATGGAAGCGTGACCTATGCTCGGGTTCAATTACTGCTTGCAGGTGTGTAGTTGTTATACTTTTTGTTTTGTTTCCTTTAGAGTAGAACTGTAATTACCATTCAGTTGTTCCACTGTATTCAGGGTTGTTTTCTGTTCTTTTTTGGGTGAGTTGTGTATAGCTTATAGCTTAAGTCTACCGTTGGTATTTAACATTGTGACCATCTATCTTCTTTTACGAGGAATGCATATGTAAGAGTTGTGATTAGAACTTGTAACTTACCAGTGCTTTTCAATGTAGGTTTCCCAAAACTCTGTTTAGAGTAACACGCAATGAATTACCTTTATTGTAAAAGGTACGACGTCAACTTTTGCATTAAAAGATGTTACTTGTTTAAGTGTAATCCTGCTCAGGCTCAAAGCGGGATCTGAGTGCACGCACTTTTTATTTCGAGAAACTTGAGAGCACGTTGATTTGAAAAATTTAACCTCAACTTAAAGCCGTATTTTGATAAAGATATAACTCGAACTTGAAATGGTACCAATCCAATATTGTCGACTCCGGCCAAAACTTTGCGAATCGAAAAATCACGTGTTTTTCAACTCATAACAAGTCCGAATTCAAATATCACCTTTCTAAGAAATGAGATGATTACAACAAATATCATATTAGAATCATGCGTCACTAGAGTGCATGGTTTATTTCTGAAAATTAATAGATTAACGAATATTTATGTCCCACATCCATATCAATTTCAATAAAAACTGAATGAGATGAACCTAATCCCACCCTTATAAAAATACTAATTGGAATAGACCTGAAGAGAAAAGAGAAACATTTCGTCATGCATGATGAAGCTGAAGGGGTAAATGAAGAGAACCGGCATCCAGTAACTCCTAATTTCAACTTTTAATCAACATCTAGACATTTTAAATTCCACGATAGACCCCCTAAAACCCTCCATTATATTTACCGGAAGACACTTGTCATATCAGGAAAACCAAAATGTCAAAAAAATAAAAAGAAAGTCAGTAAATTTGAGCGGCTGCTGAACTTTGAATCCGGGGTTGTTTAAATTAAAAACGGTGGAGAGACGTGCATAACTGAATCAGTTGAGTGATACTGATCAGCCAAAGCTTGAGCGAGAAAGAATGGAGGTGAGCAAAAACAAGAAGTTGGTGTTTGCTGTAAATGGAGAGAGATTTCAAGTCCCAAAAATCCATCCTTCAACCACCCTCATCGACTTCTTGCGTTCCTCTACTCCTTTCAAGAGTGTCAAGCTCGCCTGTGGTGAAGGTATTATCTCTCTTATCTTGTGGTTGTTTGTGCGATTTGTACAAGTCATTAAAGCTGATTTGAGAGAGTTGATTTTGCATGTTCAGCCTGTTTGTGTACTCTGATTTTGATTTTGATACTCTTTTATATCTTGTTCTTGTGTTTTAACTCGAGTATTCCATTTTGGGCAATTATGGGATTTTTCCTTCTTTTTGTGATGGTGATGGACGCAAATACCACCTCTTGTTCATTAATATTTGTCATTTTTGTTTTCCAATTTTACCTCTGCAATAACTTGGTGATAGGGAACAATCTGAGACTCGAGTACATTTGCAATTAGTTAAATTTTGTTTGTAATATTGGGAAGAGGAAAAGTTAGATTCTAAGTTTATGTTAGTCCATTGTTTCGTTAAAATTTTTGTCGGAGGCTAAAACAACAACAACAACAACATTGACCCAATTAAGTACCCCACAAGGGAGTATCTGGGGGGTCAAGATGGGGTCACCCCTGGCTTAAAGCTGAGGAGGTGCGACCGAGAGACCAAAATGGATTTTGTTCCATCCAAGGTTTCACAAAACATTGTTTTTATTTCAACAAAAAGGCAGAAAAAAACTCTGGTTTAAAATACACCTGTTAATTACAGCTTCAAATTTTACATGATCTATATAGGATTTATCTTTCTAGGGAATTCTTGTATGATTGGATTGGATGTTTCTGAATTGGCTTCTTATTCGACGATATCGAGGCTTTCTCTCTTTCTTTCTAATTATGTGAATATCTTGGCAGAAAATTGCTCTTACACAATCCTTGAAGTTGTTTTCATCAGAATGCATTCATTAGCTACTAAACAACGATTAAAACAAAAAAGAGGATTATATTTCAGTTTTATATCCATAATTTAGAGCATACTTTCCACATCTTTTAGAAAAATTTATTGATTCATTAGCATACTTATATGTTTAAAAAAGCTACCTGAAAAAACATCTAACAGGCGAGTAAAACTTTATAATATTTTTTGATGTTAATTCTGCTCAAGTGTTGCAACTTAACAGCTTATAACATTCGCATGGTAGGATGAGAATGTGGCAAGAAAAGAAGATTTAAAAAACTTTAATAACCACCCATTAAGTGAGAAATTAGACAGCTTATAATAGCGATTTCATCGTATATAGTCTCCATAAAGCAACATAAGCACCCTTGTTTCATTTAACGCAGGTGGTTGTGGCGCTTGTGTTGTTCTTGTCTCCAAATACGATCCCATACTCGATCAAGTGGAAGATTTCACAGTTAATTCATGCCTTACACTTCTCTGTAGTATAAATGGCTGTTCAATTACAACATCTGAAGGTCTTGGAAACAGCAAGGATGGATTCCACTCAATACAGCAAAGATTTGCTGGTTTTCATGCCTCCCAATGTGGCTTTTGCACCCCTGGAATGTGCATGTCACTCTTCTCAGCTCTTGTCAATGCTGAAAAGACAAAACATTCAGAGCCCTCTCCTGGATTCTCCAAGCTGACAGTTTCTGAAGCCGAGAAAAGTATAGCAGGAAACCTTTGTCGCTGCACTGGCTATCGACCCATTGCTGATGCTTGCAAGAGCTTTGCATCTGATGTTGACATTGAGGATTTGGGATTGAACTCCTTCTGGAGGAAAGAGGATAGCAAGGAGGTTAAAGAAAGTAAATTACCTCCTTATACTTCCAAGGATCAAATGTCTAGATTTCCAGAGTTTTTGAAGGAGGAATTGAAGTCTTCTGCACCTTTAAACTCGAAAGGATGTTCTTGGTACAGTCCTACTAGCATTAAGGAGCTCCATGGTTTGCTGGAGTTGAGTGAATCGAACAAAGAAAAGGACCGTGTGAAGTTAGTTGTCAGCAATACTGGGGTAAGTTACTACAAGGAGCTAGAGAAGTATGACAAGTATATTGATCTGAAATACATTCCAGAGTTATCAGTGATTCAGATAGATGATGCAGGGACACGCATAGGGGCAGCGGTGACAATTTCTAAAGCTATTGAATCACTAAAGGCAGGTAGTAGCAATGAGGGAACTGCGTTGTTGCTAAGAAAAATTGCTAACCATCTTGACAAAGTTGCCTCAAAATCTGTTCGAAATTCAGCAAGTATAGGAGGAAATTTGGTGATGTCACAAAGAAATGGTTTTCCATCTGATGTTGCCACCTTGATGCTTGCTGTGAATGCAACAGTAGATGTAGTTGCCAGTACAAAACGTGAAATGATCACTTTCGAAGATTTCCTGGAAATGCCACCTCTTGATTCTAGAGGCTTACTAGTGAGTGTTCTTATACCGAGTTATAAGCCTGTCTCTGATGATTCTAAGCTACTGTTTGAAACATACAGAGGTGCGCCCCGTCCTTTGGGAAATGCTTTGCCTTATTTAAATGCAGCTTTTCTGGCTCAAGCTTCTTCAGAAAATGTGATTAATGATATCCATTTGGTCTTCGGGGCTTATGGAAGTGCTCACGCAATTCGAGCTAGAAATGTTGAAGCGTTTCTAAAAGGAAGGACACTAAAATATGGTGTTTTGTATGAAGCTGTCAAGTTAATTCAGGAATCTATTGTTCCGAAAGATGGCATTTGACATGCTTCGTATAGGTCAAGCTTGGCTGCAGCTTTCCTTTTTGAGTTCCTTCATCCCCTGATTGATTCTTGCTATGATGTTTCTCGTGATACCCTTGATGGTTCTCCATTATTGTTACCTGCAAAACAGGAAATAGGGTCAAGTAGAGAATTCCGTCCCATTGGGGACTCTCTCGTGAACACTGGAGCTGCTCTCCAGGCTTCAGGTTTTCTTTTCCTGCTTGAAGATTTATTATGTTATTTGTTCTATTTATGATATCTGCTGACTTACTTATATTATGCTTCAACACATAGCTTTAAATGGTTATGCCTTCGGGATTTTATGATAGTAAAAGTAAAATTATTGAATATTTATGCTGAGGCTAGTTTAAGAATCTTTTATTGACCCTTTTCTTGACTTTTTTCTTAGAACTTTCCCCTCTTATTGATTTAAGATTTCATTACAAATAGACCTTCCAATGGAGGTGGGAAACTCGGGTAGCTTCATGTTCGGGTCTTTTACAAGGTTTGTTGTTTTGGGCTTAAATGAAAGGTGGGAATGCTTAACCTATGAACTTTCTCGAGAAGAGTGGGTTGATTTGAAGTTGGGTCACATTTGAATATGACTAGTTCTGAAATTTGTCACTTAAAACTTTTTTTCTTCAATTTTAACCAGAGAATTGTATGACATATCTAATTCAAAGAGTTCTTGTAGGTGAAGCTGTGTATGTTAATGATATTCCTTCCCCGCCAAACTGTCTCTATGGAGCTTTCATATACAGCACAATGCCACGAGCAAGAGTCAAGGATGTGAGATTCGAATCAGGATCATATCCTGATGGGGTTGTTGCAATTGTCTCATTTAAGTATATCCCAAATGGAGGAGAGAATATAGGATGCCTTGCTCGATTTTGCATTGAGCCCTTATTTGCTGAAGACGTCACAAGCTGTGCTGGTGACCGAATTGCTGTCGTGGTATGGCAGAGATTTACTTGATTCATCTTTTTTTTTTTCGTGTAAGCAGATTATGTTTATGCAATTTCATGAACAAAAAGAATTTACATAGGTTGCAGCGACACAAAAACAAGCAGATTTGGCAGCAAATCTTGCAGTGGTTTAATATGACACGGAGGGACTAGAGTCACCCATTTTAAGTGTGGAAGAGGCTGTTGAGAAATCCAGCTTCTATGAAATCTCTTCTATTCTTAATCCAAAACAAGTTGGGGATTTTTCAAAGGGCATGGCTGAAGCAGATCATAAGATTCTTTCCACAGAGGTACACTGTCTTTTGATATCAATTAGAGTGATCTATTAACTCTAGAATTGTCTTATTTTAAAATGAATTGTTCTTGTGAAATGCAGATGACTCTGCCATCACAGTATTACTTTTACATGGAGACACAAACTGCCCTTGCTGTACCAGATGAAGACAATTGCATGGTAGTTTACAGTTCCACTCAAAACCCTGAAAACTGCAATTCCATGATTGCAAGATGCCTTGGTCTTCCCGAGCATAACATTCGTGTCATCACGAGAAGAGTTGGAGGTGGCTTTGGTGGCAAAGCCATGAAATCGATGCCTGTAAGTATTCTCATTGACCAAAACATCTTTCTTAGAAGCTGCCTTTTGTTAATGAAGTATGAGAGAAACCCAAATCAAATTATTATCTTCCTTTTTTCCTAGTTAGTTTATTTAATTTATCATATTCTCACTTCCTAGTTTTTAGGAACTTTCCTATTTTCCCCTTTCTCTATTAAGGTTCTCCATTATTAGGATTATAGTTAATTTTTGGGACTTAGTTAGTTTAGTTAATTTTGGGACCTATGTTCGGCATAGGTTATTGAAGGTTTTTGGAGGATTGTATTAGTAAAAAACTACTTAAATATGTGTTTGGTAAACAAGGTTTTTTGGAAGGTTCAGGTTTTTGAGGAGGTTTAAAACCACAAATTAGAAACCTACCTATAGATAGTTTTTTGGAGGTTTCAAGAGGTTATTGAAAACTTGTAGTATATAAATTTGGATATTTATTTTAATTAATATTTTTACGATAATTTTAATTATAACCTCCTAAAAACCTTATACCTCAATTAGGTTTTTAGAGGTTATAAATGAGATTTCAAACACCTACCTAAAAACCTACACCTACTCAAAAACCTCCTTAAAAACCTTAAACTCTTTAAAAACCTTGTTTTGCCGAACAGAGCGTAGTTACTCAATTTATCGATTATAAAAGGAGGAGCACATCTTGTAGTTATGGAGACTTAATGAATGAAATGAATTACAGATCATGTGGATTCCTCGTATCATAATTCTTTTCCAATAATTTTCGTTTTTAGTATTCTAACAAATTCCTTGACCCTTTCCAGACTACTGCAGCTTGTGCATTGGCAGCACACAAGCTTTGCCGTCCTGTAAGGATGTACCTCAACCGAAAGACTGACATGATAATGGCAGGAGGAAGGCATCCTATGAAGATAACGTATAGTGTAGGATTCAAGTCAGATGGGAAGATCACTGGCTTGCACCTTGATGTACTAATCAATGCAGGGAATGCTGAAGATTTTAGTTCAGTGATGCCATTTGTTATAACTTCTACGCTCAAGAAGTACAACTGGGGAGCCTTGTCTTTTGACATGAAGGTGTGCAAGACAAACCACATGAGCAAATCAGCAATGAGGGCCCCAGGGGAGTTGCAAGGATCATTTATAGCTGAAGCTGTGATTGAACATGTAGCTGCTAGCCTCTCCATGGATGTGGAATTGTGGATGCAGTTAGAGCGAAGAATCTCCACTCATTTGAGAGCTTAAGCTTATTTTACAAGGATTGTGCTGGCGAAGCTCATGAATACACATTGCCTTCAATTTGGGACAGGCTGGCGGAGTCATCAAGATATGCCGAAAGGACCCAAATGGTGAAAGAATTCAATGAGTCTCATGAATGGAAGAAAAGGGGAGTCTCTAGATTACCTATAGTGGCTGAGTTGATGGTAAATCCAAATCCTGGAAGAGTTAGCATTTTATGGGATGGATCTATTGTAGTTGAGGTTGGAGGGATTGAGCTAGGCCAAGGGCTGTACACAAAAGTGAAACAAATGGCCGCATTTGGTCTAGGCTTGATTCGGTGTGATGGAAGTGAAGATCTTGTGGATAAAGTTCGGGTTGTGCAAGCGGATTCACTGAGCTTAGTTCAGGGAGGGATGACTGGAGGGAGTACATCATCTGAGGCCAGTTGTGAAGCAGTTAGAATTTGTTGCAGTATTTTGGTTGAGAGACTGAAGCCTCTTAAGGACAATCTCCTGCAAAAGACAGGATCAGTTGATTGGAAGACGCTGATCTACCAGGTATGGTAAAATGTACTACATCATGCTTTTATTCTAATGATCATTCTCCCAACTTTACATGTCAAATAACTAATATTTCCTGCCATGTATACTATGGTGTTTCATAGTTGATTTAATACCCTGCTAGTGACTGGGTAACACGTTAAACTAAAATGAGTAGAGGCCTCATTGGTGTATATTAGTAGTTCATCACATCTTCTATCTTGAAAACTAATGATCATTCTTGGGTCTATCGTTTCTTGGTTCTATCGGGCGCATCCTCCTGACAAGTTCAGGTTACGGGTGCCTCCATCTTGACCCCCCAGATCCCGCTTGTGCGGGACTTTATCGTTTATTGGGACTTTACTGATTGTTCTTAGTCAATTTTCATGAATCATTATCTTCCCTTCCATTGAAACACAGGCAGAGTTTCAGTCAGTCAATTTATCAGCAAGCACTTATTACGTGCCGGAGCTCAATTCCATCCAATATCTAAACTATGGAGCAGCAATGAGCGAGGTAGATTTTTCTGCACAATAACCATTTTCCCTCTTGTTGCCTAGTTGAAGAATCTATAAGCCTATAACTAATACTTGAAGCATCAAAATGAAAGAAACAATTTATGCATCAAAATCAAAAGATGAAAAAGCTAATTGTTCTATTATTTAACAGGAAGAGGTGAATCTCCTTACAGGGGAAACCACAATATTGAGGTCGGATATCATATACGACTGTGGACAGAGTCTCAACCCTGCAGTTGATCTGGGCCAGGTTGGTTATCAATTATCATGTTATGCTAAGGGCATGTTTGGAATGATTATTTACATTTTTAGGCCTCCCAGTCAGCTGTCTATTACTTTATCGGTCTCCTTATTAGTATTAGCTCAAAACACTTTTTTGGACAAGTCATACCAAACATACCCTAAGGAAATAAATTAATTGCTTGATTGTTATAGATTGAAGGAGCTTTTGTTCAAGGAATTGGTTTCTTCATGACGGAAGAGTACTTGATTGATTCAAATGGAATGGTGGTTGCTGATAGCACATGGACTTACAAGATCCCAACAATTGACACCATCCCAAAACAACTCAATGTCGAGATACTCAACAGTGGACACCACCAGAAACGTGTTCTTTCGTCCAAAGGTATATATAAGAAAGAAGATAAATTTTCAATTTTCTCCCATAAAAATGCATTATCATTACAATTTTTACACTTGTATTTTTTGGGCTTCATGAAAGCATTCACCAACGAAGCTAATGCTTTGAGCTTGTGCAGCGTCTGGGGAGCCGCCTTTGCTGTTGGCAGCAACTGTTCACTGTGCCACAAGAGCGGCAATCAAAGAAGCTAGAAGGCAGGTGAGACGTTGGGGAGAACTGCAAGTGTCTGATTCTGATGACTTTTTTCAAGAAAGTGTGCCTGCTACGATGCCTGTTGTGAAGGAGTTGTGTGGGCTTGACATTGTTGACAAGTACATCCAGTATAAGATGGCGTGTGGCACTCACGAAATAAAGGATCAAATTACAGCTGAAGTGTAAACCATATGTAGAATTAATAAATGCACTAAATTTGGTAAGCAATAGTGGATTAAGGAATTTATGATGAAAGTTCATCAACAAAGAGCCTTAAAGGGCGACTTTTGCCTCTATAACTATTGTAGATCCGGTCCCACGCCTCAATAATAGTTTGTACTTGTTTATTTATAACAAAAAATTAAATTGGAGAGCCTGAATCCTGAATCCTGTCGTTGATCTAGGACAGGTAGTTCTTCTTGGTAGGCTAACAAGCTGTTGTTATATGAGATACTAAGGTACTAAAAAAGTAAAGTTGTTACAGATTGAAGGAGCTTGTGTTCAAGGAATTGGCTGATTTAAATGACAGTATATGCACAAATAAGATCCGAACGATTGAAGAAAAAAAAAAAACAGCTAAGTATTCAACAGACTCCTGGCTATATCATTGTCCAATATATTACTATCATTTCATCCTTCCATACCTCACTCAGCATTATGAGACTGATCATGTTCAATGAAGTCCAAAGCCTTGTCCTTGGATACGAGGTTGACGTTGCTGATTCCATTCTTCAGAGTTACCCCATACGTCCGATCAGCAACTCTTACCAGCTCTGGACGAAATGTGGTGGTTATAAACTGCGTGTTTGCTTGGTCAGCCGACACACGAATCATATCTAGCCAAGTTTAGGAAAAATTACTTCATTTTATCTTTTGTTAGTAAGTCGACCAGGAAAAGCAGATGCAAAATAACAACACATATGTGAGAAGATAAGAAGGATACTTCCAACAGCAGTCCTATACTGAGAATCAAGGGCTGCATCTATCTCATCAAATAGATAAAACGGCGCAGGATCACAACGCTGTATGGCGAAGATAAGAGCCAACGCAACAACCGTTTTCTGACCGCCTGATAGCTGCTTCATGGATTGTGTTTCCCCTTGCCCGGTAAAAGAAACCTGACATGAAATGCACAAAAGAGAATTATTTACTAAACAGCACAAATAATTTAAAAACTCTTGAGACAATTTTTTAAGAAAGAAAAACATGCCTTCACTTTCACGCCAATGTATTTATCAACTCTTCCTTCTGGTTCAGCTTCTCGAGGTTCATCATCACCATCTTCATCTTCATCGTCGCCTTGGGCACCATCCTGTAGATACCAAGAATTAGGATTAGACATCTGAGGGAAAAAGAAAGAATTGTAGTATATTTCAAAAGAAACACAGCAGGGAATGGAAGAAATAACCAAAAAACAATAGAACCGAAAATATGCTTCTAACAAAACCTTCTTTTTCATCATAACTAAGAAGCCAATTCCATCCTGGACGAGTTCAGAAAATACTTCACGAAAATTCCGAGCAACGCCCTTGAAAGTACGTTCTATTGATTCATCCTTCCGCTGATCCAGTACATCAATGAGCTCCTTTATTTTCTGCAAGAATCATATTGTTCGTTAACTAAACAGGAAGGAGAAAAAAAAACATTATAAACAAACAAAAAGTTTTACCATCAACAAAACTATGATGCTATTACCTGATCCCCTGCATCCAACTCAGCTTGCCTCTTCTGAAGTTCTTCACGTTGCTCTTTAAGATTTACATAGTGATCGAGTGCTTGTTTGTTTAGATAACTGAACTGTTGGAGCTGCTCATTGCATCTATGAAGTGCCTTTTGTAACTCCTTCACACTTTGCCTTCTACACGTATTAATTTCAGTAAGAGCACAGAATAGATTATGTTACAAATTTCCTCATAGCACAAGCAAATGTAAGGTGGTTATATTGCATTATCCTTATGCCTTTTCTTTTCCTTGCTCACTCTACCATATAATGCAAACAAATCGCTTTGTAAAATGCCCAAGATAAGATAGCCCCTGGACACTTGCTAAGTCACACATTTCCCTAATTGACAATTTCAAACTAAATATGCCTAATAGTGAAAATAAAGTAGGCATATATGCAACTCCATAGAAGAAAGGCAGAAGCATTTGAGTTCAAGAGAAAGCCATACGTCTCAAAAGCATCTGAAGACAGCGGTCCTAATTCTCGAATCTTCTTTGAGTATTCCTCCTTTCTGGAACGGAGCATATCTAATCTACTTATTAGCCGTTCCAGCTCTTTGCATTCCTCATTAAAAGTTGCCCCGTACTCCTTTTCCTCAGCCTGTGTTCAGAGTAAACCTTAATCACCCAAAAACTATTGACATTATCATCACTATAAAATTGAGACTGGCAACTACCTTCAACTTATCCTTGTCATCCTTAATCTTCTTAAGTTGTAGTTTGATTATATCCACATTTTCCAAAAGATCTGCCAGAAAGAAAAAAAAAATCAGAACAAAGGACACAAATTTTGGAATCTGGACTGTAATACTTGTAAGAGATCTATTATAGCTTACTTTCCAGTTCCTTTGTTGACACTTCAACTGCAGCAACAGCATCTTGAATTGCCCTCTTTTTTGACTCAGCCTCAGCCTCAACTTGTAATGACTCACTTAGTACAGAATCTATTATATCTTCTAACTCTTCTTTGCGCGGCAAAAGATTGGTTGAAAGATCGGTCTTAAGATCAACTATCTTTGTTTCAGCCTGACAAACGAGCATGTATTGAGGATTACAAGTAGAAGAAACACATCAGCATCAATCAATAGAGAGCTATACAAACCTTCACACACTCAGACATGCATGATTTCAGTTTCATATTCATCTCTCTAGTTTCAGCATTTAGCGTAGACAGACGATCTCTTTCCTCTGGTGTCAAATCATCAACAAGTTCCGTGCCCATCTCTTCCTGTTTAGCAGCGATTTTTTCTCTAATCTGTGCAATCTGAGTTTGAACATTAGAAAACAACTTCCTCTGCAAGCAAAGATTAAAAAAAATTACCAGCCGTAGTTAGCTCAAAGAAGATGCAAAGGAATAGCAACAAACAAAATCAATTGACAGCTGACGCACCTTCTTTTCAAGTGCGGTAAAAATAGATTTCTTGCGCCTATTAGCGTCAACAATGTCCTGACGAATCTGCTCTAGTTTTGATCTATCATGAGCTCTCTCAACATCGATTTTATCCAGTTCGGTAATAAGTTGAGTAACCTTTATATCTATATGTGTGACATGCTAAGTAAATCAGGAGGGTAATGTAGACAAGCATTTGATCAACCTAGTGGGGATAAGAAGTTGACTAGAACACTAAAACATTAAAAAGCTAAATAATTAGAGAACTAAAAACAGAATTTGCTCTATGTTAACTTTGTTTAACGAAAATGGCAATGCATATCATTAAAATTTCAGCAGAAATCATATACATTTAAGTCAATCCACACACCAAGAATCAGCAAACTAATCATAGAGACAACACAATCAATCATCATATAGAGAATAAATGTTTACTACTAGTTTCATGTACAACAAATTTAAAAATTGCTACTTGCTTTTAAATATTTACTATAACTTGAACTTGTGAAAATTTTACCAAAAGGATATCTTCAAGTTCAGCCTTTACTTGATTCTGTTCCTGCTGCTTCTTTGTGATTTGTACCTCATTCTGTTTAATTATATTCACCCACTTCAGCTTTGAGCGCCTATGGTCATAAAATCCTCCAGTCATGCCACCTTTCTTGCTTACTTGGTCACCTATTTCATTCAGTAAACAAGCACTTAAGACCTAATTAGCAATGTATAGGGTTTCCAAAAAGCAATGAAAATGAGGTACCACACAACCTTCAAGAGTAATACAATCCAAGCCCTCATTACGAGCAACCCTTGCAGCCACATCCAGATCCCGGCATATAACAGTTCTACCAAACACCTGAATAGACAAACAATATGATTTGTAGAGATACAAGTATTGATAATGCAACACTAGAAAACTATCTTTATAAGATCTATAATGAGTTGTGCTACTATGGAAAATTTTTATATCACACCAAAGTGAAGATACTTGTTTAATTTACATTTAGAGTGTGATTCATCTTAGAACAGAAATTTTTTATATCACGCCAAAGTGAATATCAATCTACTAGAAACTTCTACCTCGTTATAATCTTTGTCCTTATCATAACGTACTTTTCTATACCTACACATTCATGAGCACCGATTTCACGGGATCAACCTGATCAACCATTCATAGTTCCTTGTAAACTGTGGAATAAGAGGTTCACAATCCATCACAAGACATTCAAAAGACCCTAAACATACAAAGAAGGGGTCACTAATGTTGTCTTTGTATCATTCACAATCTGAATTGCACAAAATTGCTAACCTGGGAAAAAGCTTTGGAGTACTCCACTGAAAACTTGAGTTTTTTCAGCATTGGTATCACATCAGGGCTCTGTGGATATGTTACATGTGGAGGATTGACCTTATTAAGAGGTATAAATGTTACTCGTCCCTTTTTCTCTGCATTGAGATCTCTGATTATCCTTGTTGCTGTTTCATCCGAATCAACAACTACATGAAATAAACTAGAAAAAAAAGATGTGAAAAGGGCTTCGTTAAATCATACACCTCTTTGATTAGCCCAACTAATCCAAAAAGAACTTGCAAACCCACTTAATACCTATTACCAGCAGTTACTTCCACAGCAGTATATAATCTCTCATCACACTCGAGCAAATCAATAATGGAACCAAATATTCCACTAATTCTCATGACATTGCAGATCTTGCGAACAGAAATCAGGCCTCTTAGAATATCCTGTATGGTTTCAAGGAATCATATACACTGCTCCATATAATAATTAGACAGCAAAACAAGAGAAGTTATGACAAAAGTAAGATACAGAGATATCAGCAACTACACTCTCATCAGGCCATCTCTTATGAGTCAGAGAGCAATCAATATTCAATAGTCAACTACAAGGAAGATAAATTCAAATTCACAAGAAAGAATATTTCATAGCAAGTCTAGCATGTGGAAAGCAAAAGATTAAATTCCAAGTGGCTCATCCATGAACTCAAATTCTAAAGTCAAAACCTAACACAGCTTTTCAAACTTACAGAAATATCCAAATTAAAATGAAGACATAGTAAAGCAAGTCATTAGAAAGAAGAGAAGGCTAAAAATAATGCTCACGCCGGGAGTAGCATGATCAAGGTTCTTCTGTGCCTTCACTTTTTCTAATTTCAGCTTATCAACTTCAGCAGAAAGTTCATTTTCCTGAGACCAATTGGACCTGAAATGAAAGAGATAAATCATTAATATATTCAGTTCATCCTAAATAATCTAAATGAAAAGCACGACTCACTTGCGTTTGTCTTGCCACGTATCCCTTTCTTCCTTACATGTGATAAGCCTTTCATTGCTCTGCCTAATGTTGTCTTCTAATACAGCTACACTGGCCTGAGTGAGGCCTAAATCATTAATATACTTATCTTGATCGCTAAGTTGAGCATCAAGCTGATTCATTTCATATTGAAGTTTCTCTTCCTGAAGCACACAAAAATGAGTGAGGCCCAAACCCCAATCCAGACAATTAGATAAAATACAAAGTTCACAAATTACTAATCAGGCATTATATCACATTTCTTTTTCATCAACTTCTCTACTACACAGAAAATGTTGCATTTTTATATCTTTTGCAAAAATAAATAAAAATTTAGAAATTACCTGGGATCTATTGGTAGAAAGAACAAGCTCAAGGTCATCAATTTCCTTCCTAAACCATTCATCACGAGCAGTTTTACTTGAAAACTGTGTTGTCCATCCTTGTTTTTGATTAAGAATACTCAGCTGCTTTTCATGCTTCCTTACTCTACCAAAATAACCAAAAGTGGAACAAATGAAAGATGTTATTACACCTCCGATTACAGCACTCTTATGCCAAGTACAAAGAAGATTTTTATATTAAGTAAAAACTGCATAGTCTAAAATTTGAAATTTACAGGCTTGACAGTTCCTCCTCCTCTTTCATCATTCGATCATAGACGGGCTTAATACTATCATGTTTCTCAGTGCACTCTTTAATCTTCTGCTTTACAATGTCCAGCTGTATTGCTAGACCTTCCTGAAAGAACAAATGTAAATGTGTAGAGTCTGAATTTCATAACTTTTATTCATACATTTTGCTTATTGAATCAAATTAACTTGAAAATCATTACCCTTTCAACATTTTGTTTTTTGATCTTATCATTAATAACTTGGTGATCAAGCTCAAGCTGTGCACTCCTCTTTATGGCTTGTTTTCTTCGTTTCTCTGTCTCTTCTTTCTCTTTGATTTTTCCTTCATGATCTATTCCCAGCTCTGCAAACTTGCTGTCCAGGTCCTCGACTTTTGTTTGGGTCTCAAGCACACAGTCATATGTCTTTCTTGATTTCTCAGAAACCCTTGCTCGATCATCGTCTACCTGAAACATCGTAGCTTTTTTTTATCATAAGGTAAACTCCTCAAGTGCAGCATATATGGAAACAAACTGCCAACCTCAGCCAATTTCTTTTGAGCATCAACAAGCTTTTTATCGTAAATTGCGTACTCAAGTGCTTTCCTCTTCTTGTCAAGCTGCTGATACTGCCTCAACTCCTCTTTCTCTTCATCCATCTCTCTTAATCTCTCGTCAACGTATTTAACATCTTGAATTATCCGCCTTCTCTTCTTACCTAGATTGAAATGACAAATTAAAAAGATAAGAGGAAACAAAATGATATTAAATCAGTATTGTCCAACACATTGATGATCACTTGCCAGTTTCTTGTATGATTTTCAAACTCTCGCTACGCTTTTCCTCATAAACCCGGGTGCCCCCAATTTCCTTGAGCAAATTCAGGCGTTGAGCATCTTTCATCAGAGTTAATGATGCTATCTACGCGCGTACACCATACACAAATTAACAGGCTAATACATTATCTTGGTAATCCAAATGCACTTTAAGAAACTGATACATAGGCATGGATTTCCAGAACAACTACCTTTCCTTGTTGCACTACATAATAAGGATTTGAACGAGAAAACCCGGCACTTTCAAGAAGGCTCATGACCTCATTTTTTCTGTTAAATAATACTTTAGTCAAGCAATAATATAAGCATGAACATTGAGAAACAATTAATCACACAAAGAGTTCAAATTAATTAAGGTATATATATCCTCACGAGATATGCTTCCCATCCAAAAAGTACTCGTCTTTCTTTAGCCCGATGGATCTTCGCAAGCGAACCTCCTCTTTCTCCACCTAAAAGGATGACAAGAGATGAACAAACGAGAGATTTAGCAAGTCATTTGAACAACAAAAAACAGACAAACAAGAGATGAACAAATGTTACCGGTATGCGCTTATCAGAGTTGTCAAATACAATCTCAACAAATGATGATAGTACTTGATTGCCTGCACCCTCCTATAAATAGAAGCATTCAACTATACAATTAGTACAATTAAAAACACTAAAATGTTACCAAAATATAACCAGAAGGCCTTATATACACGTGCAAAGACATACATGAAGTAGTGCACGTCTGTCTTCAATCCGTAGAGTATGAAAAAGATCACTTAGCACAAATCGAATTGCTACAAAAGAAAGAACACATGCATAAGAAAATGTTGTTTACAAAAATGATTAATAAACTATAGGCAGGCAAGGCAAGAATCACCTTGAAAAAAGTTTGATTTTCCAGACCCATTTGCTCCAACTGCATGCACAACATATAAATGAAAAAACAAAAAAACATGTAAGAAAAAATTCATAACTCTAACCAACCCAAACTAATCAACATAGAAACTGTTCAAATATTTACTTCTAATATTAAAAAAAAAAATAGAAGAAAAGGAATGAATAAGAAAGTAGAATTTGTTAAAACAGCAACCTTGTTTTGCTAGCAATCAAAGTAATAGTGCATAAAGCTATACAAATTAATATGATAACATTGTGTTTAATTAATTACTGGTATTTAGGAAAAGCCAATACCAACACAGTTAACTTTAGGGCTAAAAGGTTGTGTTGAAGTCTGTTCTTTGTAGCTTTTAAATCCTTCAATTATGACCTGCAAACAAGAAGACATTATAATCCATATAAGGTAGCAAACCAGTTTCATTAATCCATTAGATGGATTAAATTAAAGACGAAGTGATTGGTGAAGACCGAAACATGAACGAAGTGTGTTCTAGAACTAGAAGTGGCGTTACCAGTTTTATATACATGTTGGTAGCTTGCTTCAACTTAAATCACCAAGTCTGCGAAAAGAGAAAACATCAAACAAAATTTCACTCGTTATTATTCGGTTCTCATTTTCAAACTTGAATCATAATAATACCTGTGGTGGTTCCGTCACGGCGGCTCCGGCAAAACTTGCATGAATAGGGCTGATGTTGACCGGCGCTTTTGTAAGTTGAAATAGCAAAACTTTTGTTTTTTATAATGCTATTTTTATTATTTAAGTTTATAGTAGTATCTTTTTTTGATGGAAAGTTTATATTAGTATCTTAGTTTGACCTTAATAGTGGAGTATTACTTTGGTAATTTTAAAGTTTATCTTTTTATTTTTAGTTAGGGTAAATCTCTGTATATTGCACATAAACAACCCCAAACCTGATTTGGCCAATCTTCATGTCTTTTTATTTAGAAATAAATAAATCAAATCTAGAGGAATTATTTTTTGGGGGGTTAAGTGTAGACGATTTCCTTTAGAGCATGTGCATCCAAGAGGATTTACAATCCTCTCTTGTTTTTCTCTCTCCTTCTCTCCTTTTGACACCTCATTTTCTCTATCATCCACATCACTTTTCACTTTTACTTTCCTCTTTCTCTTCCCCTTTCTCTATTTCCCCACAACAAAGGGTATCCCTTTCAATTCTCCTCTCCTACTTTCTACCTATTTTATATCATATACATTAATTATATTTACTTAAATAATTTAGATTTAAGATAATAAATTATATTTATTATTACAAATAAATTAATTACATATGTTAATTATATTTACAAATTACCTATGTTAATTAAATTATAATTAAAATATATTTACTAATTACCTATGTTAATTAAATATAATAAATTATATTTACTAATTACTTATGTTAATTAAATTAATTACATATGTACACTCTTCTCTATAAAACAAAATCTCATACTCCGTCCTACGTTTAATTTTTTTTATGAACAAACAAGTTCAAATACATGAACAACTAAGAAATGGTAGGGGACTAGGGAGTATCACATCGAGTTGATAAAAAATACTCGTATAGTTTTTCTCTTGTACACTCTTTTCGTAGTTCACCAATTCAGCACTACGTATCTCCTTCTTATGTTCAATGGTACAGAGTATCACATCGATTAACTAATTGTAAGTTTATATGTCGCTTCTGTGACTTCTGTCATTGCATACTAGGTGCTTGTTTGGTTGAATGTGGAAAGTATAATTCTCAAGAATTTAATTCATGTGAAGTAATTTACATGAAATTGTAAATCATAGGAATTTAAAAAACATATTTGGTTGAAAATCTATTTCCTAGGAAATTATGTAGGAAGAAAATCTTACCCACTACCCCCTAAGTAATTTTATTATATTGAAATGTAGGAATTGAAAAATCCATGGAAGTTAAAAATCATGGGTTTTTCAATAGCTAATATTCAACCAAACACATGTATTTTATTAACTTCATGGGATTTTTCAACTTCATGTGAATTTGTTTAACAACCAAACAAGCACTAGGTATGGAATTTGAATCAGTAGAAGATGTTTGGAAATTTTGGCTAGAATATGGTGGAAAAATGGGCTTTATTGTTCGCAAGCATTATAAAAATACCAACACTAAAGGAGAGGTCTCTTCAAGAAGATTCCTATGTGCAAAAGAAAGCCATCGATATATGATTGCTCTGGCAAGAGGTTTACCTAAACGTTCTAGAGCTGAAACTAGCTAGAATTAACAGGTTGCAAAGCTCGCATCAGATGTCAATTAATCAAGGAAACAGGAAAATACCAAATGCATGATTTTGTTCCCGAGCATAATCACTCTCTTCACTTACCGGAGACTAGGCACTTATTGATATCACAGAGAAACATATATATCACAAGCTCAAGAACTTGAAATTGATTTAGCTGATGACACTGAAATTAGGCCTAAAATAGTACGTGAGTTTATATGATCACATGTTGGTGGATCAACTAATCTTGGATACACGCATCGAGATCACAGAAATTACCTACAAAGAAAGCGATAATGGAACATGGCTTATGAGGAAGCTGGAAGTCTATCGAGGTACTTTCATATGGAAACTATCAAAAATCCTTCATTCTAGTTTTAACAACTATAAAAGTTCTCCCTCTATGTCTACCAAATGCTCCTTTTTTTATAATAATTTCTACTAATATTATATTGCAACAAATATATAAAAGTTTTTTCTGAAGAAAATTAGAGAAAAATACTTACAATAGCCTATTCATTTTTAAGGGCTTCAAATTTGCATATTTCAAAATAAAATTATAACATAATGAACAATACTTGTGTTTTAGAAAGTAAATGAAACATACAATATAGTTATCAATTATTCACAATTTTATATGCACGAGATCTAGAATCACGTTAATCTAAATCTAAAAAAAAATACTTACAAAAACCTAACATTGGCAACAGTTTAGGTATAAAAAGTGAAATTAATGATCAGAATGTCAAATTAGGACGTAAAAGAAATTCATGTATCTTAAATTAGTATGCACGAATTAAACGATTAAATAATTTATATATGTATATTTTTTTAATATTTTTTTTGTTTGTATACAATCAATTATAATATTTCATAATCAAATTAATTAATACGTTATTAAATAATTTATATATGTATATTTTTTTAATATTTTGTTTTGTTTGTATACAATCAATTATAATATTTCATAATCAAATTAATTAATACGTTAATCACATGTTATGATATCTAAAAAAATTGAATATTTAAGAAAAAAGCAAACACGTGATATAAACTCCGTCTCGTCCAACGAACGGGTTAGCACTCTAGTATTCAATACAATTGGATAGTCAAAAACAGATCACAATAAATGTCAACAACTCTTATCGTGTGAAAATCAAGAAGAGTGACCATATTACAACAATTTAGTAGGTTGCAAGCCAAGATTGAGTCTCTCTCCACTATGAGCTTAGGAATGCCCATGGCCGCAATAGTTTGGAGCTCGTAGAAGACTACCCAAAGATCATTTGTTGATACCGGAGAAATAACGAGCACGAGACCATCCGAGTTCGTCGTCGTCCAAGACGATACGAGGATTAGTTTTTATATATTTATATTAGTATTTTACAATTTTATAGTAGTAATTTATAATTTCAGCATTATATTCAATTTATGTAATTTTTATAAACTAGAGCATTGCTCTCTTCTCGGGTTTTCTTTACGGTTCTTTCCCGGGACGCCTTTTTTGAACCGTTAGGGCTTAGGTATAAATACTCTTGGTTTTCCTTCTCATAATTTATCCAAGAAATAGTTTGCCCTAATTTTCCATGTTTCTTAGTTTACTGCTTATCCCGAGTCGGAGTTCATACCGGACTAGGCTCACCCCCCTTGACCAACAAGGGTTCGATACGCGGTCCACACCGGGTCCGTATCATCTGGTGCTTTCACATCGAACCACCATGTCCAAATCCGCTGATGAGGGTTCTGAGCACACCGCCGGTTCCAAGCCTGATCTTCACGACATGATTCTCCAACTCACCGATGAATTTCAGAAACTTCGTCGGGACGTCGCGATTCAGAAATCACGCAACGATAATATGTGCGATCGCCTCCAACACAACCCGTCGTCGTCAGCAACGGTTTCAGCCGTGTCGGCTTCGGTGGTGCCGCCATCGGCGCCGCCCTTCGCCGGATGGCCAGGGATCCCATCTTCTGGTGTCGCGCCGCAGATATTCGCAGGGTGGGACAGGAGCATGCCGAAACCTAGCACCTCGACTCCGTCTTTTACGAGTTGGAGTCCGCCCTTCGCAAACCCTAATTCGGGTTGGCCGCCACCTACATCACACCCTCATACATTGCTAGGCGTGAACTCGAGTCCGACCGCGCCACCTATCGCGGGCTGGACACCGCCTCAAGCCAACGTCGACTCGACGCAGTTTCGTGCGTCGGATTCCCGGAATATGGCTATTCAGCCACAACCAGAGATGACCAACTCCATGCCATATATGCCCGCAATTCACCAAGATCATCGAGTAGTAGTGCGGCCACAACTGATCCAGGAAGCGATCCCGAAACTTCGAGTCGATCCACCACGCTTCAACGGATCGGACCCAAATGGATGGATTTTTCGAGTGCAAGCTTACTTCGATTACTTTCAAACGTCGGAGTTTGATTGTCTGCGATTGGTAGGAACATTAATCGATCATCCGGCATCAGATTGGTTTCGTTATCAATGTCGGAATAACTACGGAGAAACCTAGGCAGCCTTTCTGTTATCCGTTCAACAACGGTTTGATCCGACGTACTACGAGGATTATACAGGCCTCTTGGCTAACTTGAAACAAAAGACTTCGGTGCTTGATTATCAAACTGAATTTGAAGCCTTGTTGAATAAAGTATCTGGCTTGTCTGAAGCCACTCTGATCTCCCTTTTTAAAGCCGGTTTGAAACAACCAGTACGACATGAATTGAATTTACGGAACCCGGCCACACTATCGCAAGCTTTCGCCTTAGCACGGGAGTTAACATCGTCATTCACTGAGACCACTTCAACGTGGCTGGCCAATAAAAGGCCATGGGTTCCGACGGGATCTCGCCAAGGGACTCCAGAGACGAAGACATTGTCGGCGCCGAATCCGGGCACAACGCCGGACACACCACAACCGTCGCCTTCCAACGGTAATTACTCCTCTCTTCCTATTCGTCGTCTTTCTATGGTTGAACGTGATGAACGCTCTAAGAAAGGTTTATGTTGGAATTGTGATGAGAGGTACACCCGGGGCCATCACTGTAAACCCCGTTTTAAGGCGCTGTTAAGCTGTGAAGATAGCGATGACGAGAATGAGGAAGAAATCTCGGACGAGCTGGCCGTGACGGGCGATATCTCCAGCCTTATTTCAATGGAAGGACTACCCAATCCGCGCTCGTTGCGCCTTTTTGGATCGATTAATGATGCACAACTTCAGATTCTGATTGATGGACGTAGTACTCATAACTTTATTCACCCTGACTTGGCTGAGAAATTACAATTGTCGTTGTTGAAAATATCACCCTTCCGTGTTTTTGTTGGCAACGGAGCTTATTTACTATGTTCACATCAGTGTCCGTCCACTAGCATTGTTCTGCAGGGTCATCTTTTCTATATTGATCTTTTTATACTCGTGGTGCATGGATCACAAGTGGTTCTTGGTGTGCAATGGCTACAGACTTTGGGCACTATGTCCCATGATTATGCTAAGCTGACTATGCAGTTTGTCTGGAACGATAAATCAGTGTTTCTGAAAGGCGACCGACAATCGCCGAAACCAATTTCTATGTCCGAACTTCACTCTCTATGTGCTTCTTATGGTATTCTGGATTGATTTGAGATCCTCAGTCTCGTGCCTGATGAGCCTTCAGCGCCCGTTGATTGGTTGTCGGAGCTTGAACTAGAACTCCGCTGTGTATTGGAGCGGCGTCGTGCGGTTTTTCAATTACCGTCGGGCCTTCCACCACCGCGTACGTGAGACCATCATATACACCTACAACCCGGCTCTAAACCGATCAACGTTCGACCCTACAGATATCCATACTTTCAGAAATCTGAGATTGAACGACAGGTTAAGTCTATGCTAGAACAAGGCATCATTCAGCACAGTACCAGCCCATTTTCCTCTCCGGATCTTCTCGTCAAGAAGAAAGATGGTAGTTTTCGCTTTTGCATCGACTATAGAGCCCTAAATAGCATCACTGTTGCAGATAAGTTTCCTAACCACTGTTGATGAATTATTTGATGAATTGGGAAATGCGGTTATTTTTACTAAACTTGATCTGTGCTCAGGTTATCATCAGATTAGGATGCACTCTTCCGATATTTATAAAACTGCTTTTTGAACGCATGACGACCATTTTGAATTTTTAGTTATGCCTTTTGGCCTGACTAATGCACCGTCTACATTTCAGGCGGCTATGAATAACCTATTTGCTCAATATTTGCGCCAATTTGTCATTGTCTTTTTTGATGATATTCTTATATACAACCCGTCTGTTGCTGCTCATGCTTCGCATCTAGATACTATTTTGCAGATTCTTCAGGATAATCATTTCTATGTGAAGGGTTCGAAATTCTCTTTTGGCAGTTCTAAGGTCGAGTACCTCGGACACATTGTCACAGATGTCCAATTGATAGCCGCTCCGGCCAAGTTATCTGCGATGGTCGAGTGGCCTACCCCGAAATCTGTTAAATAGTTGCGTGGATTTTTAGGATTGACAGGTTATTATCGGAAGTTTATTCGCCACTATGCGTTGCTCGCAGCTCCTTTAACTGATTTATTACAGAAAGATAAATTCGAGTGGTCCGTTGCGGCTGATTCTGTATTTTAGCGATTGAAATCAACTATGATGCAACCGCCGATTCTTCAGCTCCCTGATTTTTCAAAACAATTTATAGTGGAGACAGATGCATCGGATGAAGGGGTCGGAGATGTGCTTTTGCAAGATGACAGACCGCTTTCATTTTTCAGTAAAAAGCTAGGCATGCGTCGTCGCGGGTCTTCCGCATATCACAGAGAACTATTTACAATCGTGTCCGCTGTTGAGAAATGGCGCCAGTATCTGTTAGGGCGGGAGTTTGTGATTCGCAGTGATTAGAAGAGTCTGAAGGAACTTCTTACTCAGGTAATTCAGACACTCGATCAACAGTTCTTCATGCGTAAGCTCATGGGTTACAAATTTCGCATCGAGTACAAGTCAGGCGCCAGTAATCGCATCACTGATGCGTTATCTCGTTGCATGATTGATGATGAGGCGACTATGCAACAATTTATGTCATTTGCGGCTCCACTTCTTGACCTACTTCAGCGACTTCGGGCCAAAAATTCTACATTGGATGATTTGCAGACATGGCATGCGGCGGCTGCCGCCGGCACGCTTGCAGCGCCTTTCCGGGTGCATAACGGGGTTCTGTATTCTGGGCATCGCTTAGTGGTGGGTGCTGCTTCTCCGCTTAAGGCTGATATTTTGACTGAATTTCACTCGTCACCCAGCGCTGGCCATCCGGGCATTGATCGTACATTTCGTCATGTAGCGGAAGTATTCTATTGGAAAGGTATGCGAGCTGATGTTAAATGTTTCGTTCTCTTTTTTGATATGCCAGTCAACTAAGTATAGTACCGCAAAGCCTGCCGGCTTAATTCAGCCTCTACTAGTTCCCCAACAAGTTTAGGACGATGTGTCTATGGATTTCATTACGGGATTACCTCCATCCTGCGGCCATAGTACGATCCTCGTTGTTGTTGATAGATTATCTAAGTACGCCCATTTCGGCGCGCTCGGGCCTTCTTTCGACGCACCACGGGTAGCATCGTTGTTCATTGACTTGGTCGTCAAACTCCATGGAATTCCGGCTACTATTGTGTCCGACAGGGACCCTATTTTTCGCAACAAATTTTGGTCAGAATGGCATCGTTTGAGCGGTACTAAACTTCATCATAGCACAACGTATCATCCGCAATCAGACGGTCAGACTGAAGTCAAAAACCGTAGTTGGGAGCAATATCTGCGGGCCTTTACTCAGGGTCGGCCGCGTCGTTGGTTTGATTTTTTACCGTGGGCTGAACTAGCCTTAAATTCTATGTATCATGAGGGCCTCGGCATGTCTCCGTTCAAAGCTTTGTACAGGCGAGACGCACCACCAATTGCCAGGGTGACTATTCCGACCGGACCACCGACCCCGGCGTTGGAAGCTATGCGTGATAGGGAGCAAGTTTTGGACCTCATCCGACTTAATTTGTCCAAATTGCAGCAGCGTATGGTTGTGCAAGTAAACAAACACAGAAAGGATGTCGAATTCCAGGTGGGGGACCGAGTCCTGTTAAAATTGCAACCTTATCGCCAACATTCGGTCAGTCGTCCTCTTTCCGCTAAACTAGCTCGGCGTTTTTTTGGGCCGTTTACTGTTATTGAGCGAATTGGCCCAGTCGCATACCACTTAGAGCTCCCGGCTACAGCGCGTATCCACAATGTGTTTCATGTATCACTGCTTCGGCCATTAATTCCGGATGGTTCTCAGATTATGCCGTCTTCCTTACTTGCGGAATTTCTGTATGATCGGCCGATCTCCCGACTCGTGCGTGCCACAGTCGAGCGTGAGGTGATTGTGGATGGCAATCCGCGGATCGGGTGTCTCGTTGAATGGGCGGATGGCACGCCTGCCAATACCACGTGGGAACCAGTTGACGTGTTTTCCCATTCATTTCCGGATTTACGGCTTGAGGACAAGCCGATGCTCATCGGGGGAGAGAATGATACGGGAGAAATAATGAGCACGAGACCATCACGAGTTTGTCGTCGTCCAAGACGATATGAGGATTAGTTTTTATATATTTATATTAGTATTTTACAATTTTAGAGTAGTAATTTATAATTTCAGCATTATATTCAATTTATGTAATTTTTATAAACTAGAGGATTGCTCTCTTCTCGGGTTTTTTTTACGGTTCTTTCCCAAGATTCCTTTTTTGAACCGTTAGGGCTTAGGTATAAATACTCTTGGTTTTCCTTCTCATAATTTATCCAAGAAATAGTTTGCCCTAATTTTCCTTGTTTCTTAGTTTACTGCTTATCTTGAGTCGGAGTTCACACCGGACTAGGCTCAACCCCCTTGACCAACAAGGGTTCGATACACGGTCCACACCGGGTCCGTATCAGTTGTGAGGGTGTTGCATCTGCCACAAGCCCACAACAGAAGAGAAATACTTTAACCAATTCAGCATCAGTCAATGTCCACCTGCAATACCAAGGTTAACTTTTGAGGTACCATCGATATTTAGCTTAGGTCAACTGGGAGGTGGCGATATCCAAGTTACTCGTGGCTGGGGATATTCTGATCAGGCGGCTTCATTTGATTCATCAGATGTTGGTCCTTGGTGGATATGCTCCTTCGATGCACTTTTAGTGTGCTCCTATCTAATTGAAAAGATTCATCTTGAAGTTGTACAAGCTTTTGATTTCCTTTTCTAAGAAGCCCATGTTCTATATATAAAACAATTTAACATTAATCCTTCCTTGTTCAAACAAAACTTTACCCAAAGAAAATATCATCTTTAATCACATACAATCATCCTTTTCCTGGTTAGGTCATCTTCATATTTAGCCATTTGGGATTTTATTCGCCCTTGTTGTTGGACCAACTTCTTTTGCACATCATATATCACCCTTGACTTATTCTACAGAATATCATACAAAGAGTATTACCAAGAAATTATCAAAGTAAGGCATTAATTATTCAGTCTAGCTAATGTGTGTCCATGGGTACACAATAACCATGTTAATTTTGAAAATTATTTGAAAAATATTCCCTAAATTAGAAATAATCAACCCTTTTAAAAAAATTATAATTAACAAACAATAATTAGGTTTACCAAACTTAATATCTTTATTATGTGCTCATGGACATACATTAGAAATTCCCTTAATTATTTGCTCATCTAACAATGGCAAATATGAGATCATGTTTTCCTTGAAAGACAAAGGGTTATTTGAAAAAAATAAAGTCCATCCCACAAGCCTTAAAATTTTTGAGTAATATAAACCCTTAAAAACTCTAACAATGGCAAATATGAGATCATGTTTAGATACCTAAGGCTTTATTTACTCTTTTCTTTAGATGTAAGTTTACTTTGTTTTTCATCAATGTGTGAATTGTATGCTTCTTGTGATTATTTCAAGGATATCTATGCTAAATGTGTCTAAAGGTAGCATGAACCAATATTTTATTGAACGATTTTTCTAACCTATGCCCTTGGGGCATAGGTTAAGCTCATAAGAAAAGGCAATCTTTCATAATTTTGTACTTATTTTGAATTAATTAATTTTTTTAAAGGGTTCATTGATTTCCTAATAAGGTTTAAGTTTCATCCATTAGTATGCTTAACCTATGCCCTAATAAGGGATGCTTGTTTGAAGTTGCTAAACTTTGTATTCCTAGATGTTTTATTCTCTTGTTATTGGTTCAAGAGGCTCATTGTGGGGATTTAATGGGATATTTTGGCATTGAGAAGATATTATGAATGATTAAACAACATTTTTATTAGCCTAAAATGAAAAGAGATGTGTGCAATTTTTTTTTATTCTTGTTTGACTTGTCGGAAAGTTAAATCAAAGTTGAACCCTCATGGTCTTTATACTCCCTTACCTATTATTCCTAGTCTTCCATGGGAAGATATTAGCATGGAATTTATTATTGGTTTGCCTAGGAATAAGAAAGGGAGGGATACAATATTTGTTCTGCATGGTTGATAGCTTTAGTAAAATTGCCCACTTCATTAATCGCATGTAATAAAACCGATGATGTTTCTAATGTAGCTGATTTTTCTTTATGTATGTAGCACGTTTGCGTGTAATTCCACATACTATTGTGTTTGATAGGGATGCTAAATTCCTTATTTACAATTGGAAAACCTTGTGTGCTAAATTGGGGACTAAATTTCTTTTCTCAACTATTTGTCATCCCTAAATAGAAAGACAAATTGAGAATATTAATCGTACTTTGGGCACATTGTTGCATGCTATTTTGAATACTGACCTTAAACATTGGGAATAGTGTTTGCCTGTTATGGAATTTGTATATGACAAGTACGCGTCCACTCATACTACAACGAAGATAAGTCCATTTGAGATGATCTATGAGGGCAATCCTCATGCCCCGTTCGATCTTGCACCACAACCACTCAAAGAGGAGTCATTTGAAGGAAATGATCGTGTTGAGCTTGTGAGGAGGTCGCATGTGAAGACATGGGATCAGCTGAAGTGTCATTTTAACCAATATACCCGTCATCCCGACAAGGGTCGCTGTGAGCTCACTTTCCAGCTTGGTGATCTGGGTTAGGTCCATTTTAGAAAGGAGCATTTTTCCACAAGGCGTCATTCCAAGTTGGATCCTCGCGGCGATAGTCCTTTTGAGGTGATCAAGAGAATAAAAAATAATGCCTATAAGATTATTCTTCTTGGTGATTATTTATTATTTTTAGAGGTTATTTTATTGGTAATTTGTTATCTAAGCCTTCTAGCCCTAAAGGAAAAACTCATATCAGATTTTACAAAGAAATCGAATTGAGTTTTGCACGTACTCATTGAGAAAGTGAGAAACTTTCAACTAGGGATCATGAGAAGTGGTGTTGAATTGTTTTCCAAGTTCATGAGATTCGTTTTTGGATTGGTTCTTTTGAGTGAATTTTGATTCATGGTATTCAAATCGGAAAACACTCAAACCATTTGATTTGGGGTTCATGAGATTAGGATTTCAGGGCATTTGGAGCTTTTACTCCAACAACGAGTGATTCATCATCAACTTCGCTTCTACTTTGATTGATTGTTTTCTAAGGAACACAACTACGTCACTTTTCCTTATTTGACTTCTCCTTGTACTCTAAGCAACCACTATTCCCGGCATTATTCCCTAGAATCCTTCACTTAATCGTCACTTTGCCTTAGAACTTTTAAAACTCACTATTTGTCTTTGGAAGATTAAGTCTTACTGCTCCCTTGTCTTTTCCCCGTGGCCTTTGAAATCTTACTATTCTCTTGTTGTTCCATGGAAGTTTGACTCTCAAGATTCCGGTGAACAATTGTATTGTTTTAATTATTTCTTTGCCTAAAACAATTCTTATATTTTTTTTTGCTCCCATCTTTGAATTGGCTCGCCTAGTAATCGGTGCGATCAGTTAATGCCACTCAGTCTAGACAATGTATTTTTTGACCTTACCCCATTTTAGAAAAGACCCTCCTAATATTAATCTCAATCATTATACATATTGTAATCTAGGAGATTCAAACTCGAATATACTGGACAACTCTTAAAAAATCTAGCGCGCTTAAAACAATACTTCTTAGGAGACATTAAATATTAAGGATCGGTATCAAGGGAGAAACAAGGGGCTTTCGTTGCTTGTTGACGAATTTTGAGAGTTTATTGGTGTTTTTTCTTCTACACTTTTGCTTGCAATCCTTCAATATATATTGTTTTTTTCTTCTTCTTGTAAATTAACTGATTATTTTTTAGCAATTGTAAATAGATTATTGAAATTATATTAATATTTTTTCTTGTAAGTAAATAATTTGTTCGTATGTATATGGGTGTTCTTGTTATATACTATAATTTTATTTTAAACAAGAAAATAAAATATAAGTACTCCACGTTAAAAATATTTGAAAAGACAATGATCCGCATCGTGAAGACAATAATTTGTTCATATGTATATGGGCGTTCTTTTTTTTTTTTGATAAATGAGCTACTAGCTCATTACAAGGCCAACACTAGGTTACCCGTAAATTACAAAGCTAACTTAAATTATCACGACGGATGATTTTTAGAAAATCAAATAACAGAGGATGATTACTAAACCAAGAACTACTAATCGAGATATCAACAAGATCCAACAAAGATCCCGGGAAAAAAATTAGAAATAGCAAAACTAAGCTGAGGAAAACTAAAAAGCCTCTTGGCGAGAAAATCCGCCGCATACTAGATGGATTTTAATGAAGTGGTGCTGAGAAGTGGTCTTAATGAAGTGGTGCTGCCAAATACTAGATGGATTTTAAGGAACGGGCGATCGATCAAGTTTTGGACGGATATTTGGCTTGTTGATTTTCCGCTCAAAAACGTTGCCCTTGCTGTTATTGATCAGGAGAGCCTTGAAAGTTTCGTTTGTTTCTACTGGTGCGAAGGTACTGGCTGGAATTGACAAGTTTTGGAGACCCTGTTGCCGTCAAATGTTTTGCTCATGTTGGCAGCTACGTCAACCGATCCCGAGGATGAGTTGGTGGAAGATGATATCAGCTGGAAATTCACACTGGATGGCAATTATTCAGTTGCCTCAGGTTACAAAGCGCTAATGAACACTCATGATATGAACTCTAACGATGGTGTTGTGTTTCGCAGATTATGGAGTGCTAAAGTTCCGGAACGGATTCGTGCATTCACCTGGTTAGCTTGTATGGGAGGGGTTATGACCAAAGCTGAAAGGAGGCGGCACCACCTCTCAAACGATGGGGCTTGCGCTTTTGGCTGCGGCGTCGACGAGAACCTCGAGCATCTTTTCAGAGATTGCAAAGTGGTAAGAAATATGTGGGTGAATTTGCTTCCTGCTGACGATATGCCTTCCTTTTTTCAAGACTGTTTTGCAGCTTGGCTTAGAAGGAATTTGAGTAAGCAGGGGCGAAGAGGTGAGGTGGACTGGTTGGAAACGTTCATGACGGGGATGTGGTGGTCTTGGAAGTGTAGGAACAACGAAATATTTAGGAATAAGGATACCATTTTCGATAGGTCGACTTATGTCCTCGAAAAGACTTTGGAGACAGCTCGGGTTTGGGCCCACATGGATGGCCAGAGTGAAGGCAACAGGGATAAGGCGATGGTTTCATGGGAACGGCCGGCCGAGGGATGGATAAAGATAAACTCCGATGGAGCGGTTCAGAATGGTTTAGCGGCTGCGGGTGGTGTTCTTCGGGACCACGAAGGTAAGTGGGTCGGGGGCTTTGTTCACAACATTGGGTCGTGTTCGGTCCCAATGACGGAGCTTTGAGGAGTGTATAATGGGTTGAAGTTAGCTTGGGAGATGGGCTTTCGGAACGTGTCTCTCGAAGCCGACTCTCAACTCGTTATACATTTCCTTAACTCCGGGGTGCGACAAAGTCATCCGCTTAGTAGCTTAGTCAATAAGTGTCTAGGCTTATTTAGTAGGGATTGGTCTATCCAAGCCCGTCATGTGTATCGAGAGGCAAATACCGTTGCGGATCGCCTCGCGTCTAGTGCTTTTTCTTTTCCTTTAGGCGTTCATGTATTGAGTGCCCCAATTGAGGGGATTTTAGTTCTTTTAAATAACGATGTAAGGGGTCGGGCTATCCCCCGTTTGCTGACTACTTAGTCCTATTTTAAATATTATTAATAAAACGCCCCTCGAGGGCCCGGAGAGTACCGCCTCTCCTTCGACCAAAAAAAAAAAATCCGCCGCAGAATTGCATTCCCTGAAACAATGAAAAAACACCACACAAGGAACCAAAGCAACAAAATGACGGATATCATTTATAATAGCTTGAATTTCCCAAGAAACCTTCCATGTTCGTTTTAAAGAATTAATAAGAATTAGATTATCCCCTTCAATGATAAGGCGGGAAATGTTTAGCGAAACCGCACTACGAATACCATCAAGCAGAGCAAGTGCTTCAGCCTGAAGAACCGAAATGGGAGGTTGTTCTTTTCGATCAAAACTTAAAATCTTACTTTTGTGGTCTCGAATAAGAAAGCTCGAAAAAGTAGACGAATTTGTACGCTTGGAAGCATCAAAATTGAGCTTTGACCATAATAGTATGGGCGTTCTTGTTGAAGTAGGCTTATTAGAGAGGACTATGTATGTAGATAATTTGAAAAGACTAATAATTCATAGCAAGCCCAACAAATTCTCCATAATTTTCTCCAAAATAGAGAACCAATTGCCATATTCTCTAAAAAAAAATTCAACCCAACTCTAACACATTCTCTATTTTGGAAAACAGTGCATTTAATATTTTCATTTTCTACCATATAAATTACAATAGCTAATTATATATTATCTTACATAAGAAAATAAAATGTCATAGAATCTTAACCTAATAAATGATAAATTATTTTTATTTGACTTTTAAGGAAATAAAAATATTTTAGAATCTTAATTTAATAAATGATAAATTTCAAGTAGTCCTATTTGTCTAAAATTTACATGACACAAGCCTATAAAATTAGAAATTAAAGGGTTCATCCATCAAAGCCTACAAAATTAGAACTTCATCCCTAGCACATTTTGACGTTTCTAATTGCCCCAACACATTCAAGATTTTGGGCTTGATGATATTGAATATGGTTTTCATAGTTTCTAAATTGAATCTTATGCACATTTTTCAGCCAAATTACATTCAAAAGCAAAATCAAACTTCAGCCCTACAAAGCTTGAGCAAATTCGAATTTTCCGATTCAAAAAACCCCTAAAAATCAAAGCTTACTTTGAGCGATTGAACATATGTACGATTGAAAAAAAAAACTAATAATCAAATTCGAATTTCAACCCTACAACATATTTATGATTGAACAAAAAAATAACAAAGAAAAAATATAGATTGAAAGTGATAGAAGAAAGCTCACTTTGAGCGTGAAATGGCACGACAGACAGAGACAGAAGAACGACGACAAAAGAAATGAAGAATGAGCTGATCTTTTTATTTGATTAAGCAATAAATCTATATATATATATACATTATAAAATAGAAAAATTTGGCCAATTAATGACCAAAGCATCTAATGAAATAATAATGAGAGTAAAAAAAGAAAAAAAAAGATGAGTGTAAAGAAGATGAGTGGTTTCATATTTATTGTTTGAAATCCAAAAGGTCAAAAGTCTTTTAATATTCTGTATAAATGCTAAGCTTTATTATCAAATTTGAAATATTCAATCTCATTAACTCATATGTAACAATCGGTTTATCAACTCCGTCTATTTGTAACGTACTTTAACTTAATCACTATAAATTGCAAGGAATTTGTAGTTAATCTCATATCAACACATATGTGAAATCCAGTTTTAGATGACATCAGGAAAAGGTCTGGCAGTTGGCTGCTTTGACATATAATTTGGTAAGTGAAATAGGTAAGTGTGAGTATTAATTCATTTTGTACTAAAATCCTTTTGAATGTAATATTTTACATTATTATCTAGATGATTTATTTATTTCATGAGAAAGTAAATTTGATTATATTTTTTTCCTAGACTTTAGACATATATCCATGAGATCGAGTTATAAATAACTTATTTAGTAAGGTTGATAAAATTATTATTATAAAAATGACATCTTAGGAATTGTATCCTTAAAGCCCATTCTCTTGCAAAAGTAAGAAAATTAATTTCAAGATACTTGGTTGTATTTTATTATGATAGGATTGAAGAGAACCATATCATTATTCTACCAAAAAAAGAGAAACATAAAATTATGACTATTGAATTTGATGATATAAGATTTTTTTAATTTGATTCTTAATTTTTATAATTATTTTTATATTAAGCTTATATGAATTTACCCATAAAATTTTTGTTGAATTAATTTTATCGGAACATGAAGAAACTTTAATTTATATAAAAAAAGTAGAATGCACCCTAAAATCAATTTTTTTAAACAAAGCATGGCTTCTTACACTAAAACTTAAACATAAAAATATCTTTAATGTCTTTGAGTTTATAAATGTAAAACACAACATATTAATATTTAATGTTGTACCAAACTTCAAATTCATGCATTTTGATAATTTGGACCTTCCCTTTTATGCATTCACTGATTTCTTAAATAATGTTGTACATTTAGACAAAAAAAAATATGTATTTGGTTGAAATAAAAAAATATATAATTGAAATAGTTTACAATCTAGAGTTTGGTTCAAATGAAACAAACTCTTATCCTAAAACGTGAAACGAATGCACTTTTCCTAGTTAGTAGTGCACTTTTCATACAAAAGTGCATTGAAAAATACAAAAAGTGCAAAATGAAAAAGTGCACTACAAAAAGTACGAAAAGTGCACTACTAAGTACGAAAAGTGCAAATGCGAAAAAGTGCACTCCCAAGTAGGAAAAGTGCACTAATAACTACAAAAAATGCGTTCGTTTTAGGATAAGAGTTCGTTTCAGGATAAGAGTTTGTTTCATTTGAACCAAACTCTTACAATCTAAGTATCTAGAAAAAATATAATAACAGATTTTGTTATTAATTTTTAAGTGATTGAAGTCAATCATATAAAAACCATCTTCATATTGAAATATTTTGTATTTTTATCATCAAGTATAAAGTGTCTTGGTGTGGATATTATAAACATAATATATGTGAGGAACCAATGTGAGGAATAAAATATAACGCCAATGAATATCTATATCTATATATCTAGATATCTAGATATAGATATAAATATATTTATATAGATCTATATAAATATATTTGGAAATCAATGACAATATTTTCAATGAAAGATAGAGAGTAAAAATTAAAGAAAAAATAAATAAAATAAGCATGTCAATTTAAAATTAATGTGTGCCAATGAATTCTCATGCAATTAATTAAAAAATTATTCTTTAAAATTAAGTAACCTTTGAAATTACACACAAGATACAACATTTGATATTTCAATATGAATTAAAAGCCATTAAGTTATAACCATTGATATTACAAATAAAAGTAAAAAATAAAAGAAAATAAGATCAACCTTTGGTATTCCAAACAAAAGATAAGATCAAATTTAAAATATAATATTTAACATTATTTAGCAATTTTTGTACTAACCTTTAGTATTACAATATGAATTTAATATCATTAAATTATAACCATTGGTATTACAAATATATATAAGTAAAAATAAAAGAAGATAAGATCAACTTTTGGTATTCCAATCAAAAGATAAGATCATATTTAAAACATAACCTTTCGTATTCCACTCACTTTCACAGTATATAAGCTTTTCACTTTTGCTTGATCACATCACAATTCCATTCACCACAAAGCAAAAAATAAAAGACAACTCTCAAATTGTTGAAAAATAAGAATCAATCAAGAAACCCTTAAAAATGGGTAAAGTGAAAAAAAAAACAATCTTTCTATCTATATCTATATATACTATAAAATATAATCAATGAGAACTCGTGCGATAGCACGGACCCATCCACCTAGTTATATAATAAAAGAAAAAAAGAAAAGAAAAATAAATACATTTGGGGATTTGGAAATCACCCCAAATTTAGGGTCATCTCTACCTAAAATGGGAATTAGATGGAGCATTTGTTGGACCATTTTTTAGGTTCAAAATCTCCAAAAGCTCAATCCGCAAGAATTTGGGGAATCTGTTGAGTTTGCTCTCACAAACCATTTCAAGTTCAAAGTGGTATATCTTATCAAAATTCGAGGGACCTAAACCAGTTTGATGAAGGTGGTATATATACTAGCCACATAGTTACAACGAGAAGACAATACATCGTGAAGTAGAGGGAATTTGGCTTTGTATTTGTCCTCTTCGTGAAGACAAAGATCCATAGCGTGAACTAAAGGGAATTGATTTTGTATTTCAGTCGCTACACGACTACTCTCTCGCGATCGTATGGCTCTTATCAATTATATATAATAGGTTCCTCCTATTCCACACATTTATTCCAACACTTATTATTCTCTAATCATTATAATTGATTTTTTCCTTAATTTTGAAAACAAATTAATCAATCATGACGGACTAAAATATATTTAAAAATAAAGTTTGAAATAGGTAGGCTATACACCTAGGGTGGTCCCCATATATAGACTTGGGCTAAAACAAATCAACTTCTATAAAACACGTACCATTTCTAATTATCAAAGAAGAAATCAATGTTTAAGACTCCTTGTCGACCAGCATATATTGCAATCATATAACACAAGGTGATTTTACCCGAAGTCAAATAGGGTTGTCAATTATCCATGGGTAATCGACCCATCCATTTTACCTGATCGAAATAAATGGGCGAAAATTCAAACAAAGCAGGTGTTGGATGGTTCGGGTGACGGGCAAAACGGGTTATGAGTCGGATACAGGTAAGAGTTTATCACCTATTTCACCCTACCCGTAAACCGACCCATCACCCGATTCATTACTCATTTTACCCAAACCACCCGTATAACCCGTTTAAGTCCTTAATTTTCAACATGTGTGTGGGCTTAGTGGACTTTTTTAACCACCCTCAACAATTTTACCATCCCATTTGTTTGCCTTCGTCTCCTATTTGTCCGGAAATGACATCACAATTTGAGCCTTATGGATATTTATTTTTGTTTAAAATTGTCATTTTTATATATTTTTTTGATATGTAGTTAACTAATTATTATAGTTTTCTTTTATGGATTTACACCTTTATCATTTTACCAAGTTGGATCTACCCCAAAGTGGAAGTGGGAAAATTATAATAACATGTGTGTGACGGGTGGTTTGGGTGATGGGTATATGATGCGACCCTAGGGTCACAAGGGGCGGATTTAGGCTCGAAACGTTCGGATCTTCTCCGACAAATAGTAACCGGATAGATTTGAGGCCGAAGCCTAGACTTTGAGATGAGAGGTGAAGTGAAAGGATTGAGAAGGGGGCCTAGTTTGACGTAGGCCAGGAGAATATGGGGTCGGGAAAAGAATAGGGTGACGCCCGGGCCAAAGGGGAGGAGGAACTCGACTCAAAGCTCTGGCTTAATTCATATTGGACGTGAGAATTATAATGGGGTGTGGCTCCTTTATATAGAGGAGAACCACGAAACCCTAGTCTAGCAAGGGAGAGGCGTCTAGGGTTTGTATGCAAACAAAGCCCAACGACTCCTGCCCCAATAAGACAACATACTAATAATGGAAACTAGCTATAAAGGGAAATAACAAGGCTAGCCCATACTATAAGAATGGACACACGCCTAAAAGGGAAATGACGGAAATATAAATGACGGAAATAGAAATAATAACATAAATGAGACTAAGTCCTAATCCAAGGAGGTCTCCAAGGTCTAGGCCGTCTCGGGTCCGTCGGAGCTGGGTCCGAGCTAGGACAGAGTCGCATCATTCTCCCCCGCTTAGCTTCGAAGCGTCCTCGCTTCGACGTGGGTCGGATAAGGCATGGCTCGACCCTTCGTTTTTTTTTTTTTTTTTACAATATTACGAGATCTTCCACAATCCGAAAGATCCCGTTAAAAACGGAAAATATAAACTAACCTAGAATGAAAAATAACTTAAAGATCTTTTATAAGATAAGATCTTTACAAAATCATAACAAAAGTGAAAAAAAAATAAATAAAAACAAGATATGTATCCGAAAATAATCCAAGAGATTTCGAAAATAATCTCGAAATCTAGGGTTTCCGGATTCGGCGCGGGCTGCTGCAACCTTGGCACGAGAGGACTCGCGCGAACTCGACTCCACGGCACGAAGCTGGCGCGCTGCTGGTTGGTTTTTCGGCCTTTTGGAGGGGCAAATGACGTCCGTTTTGGGCGAATTTTATATGCCCGGACTCGTATCGAAAAGACCTACAATATTATGGAAAAAACTGCAGAAAAAGAATTTTTTTTTGTGGTCGAAATCTGGGTAGAAGTGGACAAGAGGATATGCTCGGCTGATTCAAGGGCAAGAAATCGGCAAACAAGGCAACTATGAACATGCAACTAGCAAGCAAAGATGCAATTTCACCAAAATCAATTGAAATAGTCGAGTAGGGTTAGGTTTTTTTTTGTAGAAATGCTCGACAATCAGGGCAAGAAATCGGTAAACAAAGCAACTAAGAGCATGCAACTAGCAAGACAAAGATGCAATTTCACCAAAATCAATTGAAAGAGTCGAGTAGGTCTAAGAAGTTTTTTTTGTGGAGACGGAGAAGGGACCGTTCGAACCACTTGACGCTTTGATACCAATTGATGCGACCCTAGGGTCACAAGGGGCGGATCTAGGCTCGAAACGTTCGGATCTTCTCCGACAAATAGTAACCAGATAGATTTGAGGCCGAAGCCTAGACTTTGAGATGAGAGGTGAAGTGAAAGGATTGAGAAGGGGGCCTAGTTTGACGTAGGCCAGGAGAATATGGGGTCGGGAAAAGAATAGGGTGACGCCCGGGCCAAAGGGGAGGAGGAACTCGACTCAAAGCTCTGGCTTAATTCATATTGGACGTGAGAATTATAATGGGGTGTGGCTCCTTTATATAGAGGAGAACCACGAAACCCTAGTCTAGCAAGGGAGAGGCGTCTAGGGTTTGTATGCAAACAAAGCCCAACGACTCCTGGCCCAATAAGACAATATACTAATAATGGAAACTAGCTATAAAGGGAAATAACAAGGCTAGCCCATACTATAAGAATGGACACACGCCTGAAAGGGAAATGACGGAAATATAAATGACGGAAATAGAAATAATAACATAAATGAGACTAAGTCCTAATCCAAGGAGGTCTCCAAGGTCTAGGCCGTCTCGGGTCCGTCGGAGCTGGGTCCGAGCTAGGACAGAGTCGCATCATTCTCCCCCGCTTAGCTTCGAAGCGTCCTCGCTTCGACGTGGGTCGGATAAGGCATGGCTCGACCCTTCGTTTTTTTTTTTTTTTTTACAATATTACGAGATCTTCCACAATCCGAAAGATCCCGTTAAAAACGGAAAATATAAACTAACCTAGAATGAAAAATAACTTAAAGATCTTTTATAAGATAAGATCTTTACAAAATCATAACAAAAGTGAAAAAAAAATAAATAAAAACAAGATATGTATCCGAAAATAATCCAAGAGATTTCGAAAATAATCTCGAAATCTAGGGTTTCCGGATTCGGCGCGGGCTGCTGCAACCTTGGCACGAGAGGACTCGCGCGAACTCGACTCCACGGCACGAAGCTGGCGCGCTGCTGGTTGGTTTTTCGGCCTTTTGGAGGGGCAAATGACGTCCGTTTTGGGCGAATTTTATATGCCCGGACTCGTATCGAAAAGACCTACAATATTATGGAAAAAACTGCAGAAAAAGAATTTTTTTTTGTGGTCGAAATCTGGGTAGAAGTGGACAAGAGGATATGCTCGGCTGATTCAAGGGCAAGAAATCGGCAAACAAGGCAACTATGAACATGCAACTAGCAAGCAAAGCTGCAATTTCACCAAAATCAATTGAAATAGTCGAGTAGGGTTAGGTTTTTTTTTGTAGAAATGCTCGACAATCAGGGCAAGAAATCGGTAAACAAAGCAACTAAGAGCATGCAACTAGCAAGACAAAGATGCAATTTCACCAAAATCAATTGAAAGAGTCGAGTAGGTCTAAGAAGTTTTTTTTGTGGAGACGGAGAAGGGACCGTTCGAACCACTTGACGCTTTGATACCAATTGATGCGACCCTAGGGTCACAAGGGGCGGATCTAGGCTCGAAACGTTCGGATCTTCTCCGACAAATAGTAACCAGATAGATTTGAGGCCGAAGCCTAGACTTTGAGATGAGAGGTGAAGTGAAAGGATTGAGAAGGGGGCCTAGTTTGACGTAGGCCAGGAGAATATGGGGTCGGGAAAAGAATAGGGTGACGCCCGGGCCAAAGGGGAGGAGGAACTCGACTCAAAGCTCTGGCTTAATTCATATTGGACGTGAGAATTATAATGGGGTGTGGCTCCTTTATATAGAGGAGAACCACGAAACCCTAGTCTAGCAAGGGAGAGGCGTCTAGGGTTTGTATGCAAACAAAACCCAACGACTCCTGGCCCAATAAGACAATATACTAATAATGGAAACTAGCTATAAAGGGAAATAACAAGGCTAGCCCATACTATAAGAATGGACACACGCCTAAAAGGGAAATGACGGAAATATAAATGACGGAAATAGAAATAATAACATAAATGAGACTAAGTCCTAATCCAAGGAGGTCTCCAAGGTCTAGGCCGTCTCGGGTCTGTCGGAGCTGGGTCCGAGCTAGGGCAGAGTCGCATCAGTCCCTAAGGATGAACCCGAACGAAGCCACGCCATCTGCTCACACTGCACCATCAAAGTTCAGCTTAATGTAATCTTTCTTGGGTTTTGTCCACTTAGTAGATTTTTTCCCTTTCCCAGCTCTCGCGGTATCAGTGCGAACACTGAGGGAATTAGATCCCCTGCAAGTTTCCAGTCTTTAATTTGGTTTCGAGTGAACTCATTAATGTTAATCGGCATTATTCAAGGTTATTCTGTCGTTGTTGTCAAAGACTCTTTTATTTCTATAGAACCATAGGCTCCACCATGTATAGGTGAGGAGTTCCATTTCCTCTTTTGTTGATATTATCCTGATATCGTTGAGGACCTGGTGTGGTTTTTTGTCTTCCGGGGATACTTGGTCGACAATCCAATGTAGTTTTGGCCTTATGGAATGAAGGGTCGCCCTAGTAAGGGGGCATGAGAGTAAATGTGGTTTGTGTCTTCAACCTAGTTGTTACATGCTTCTCAGCCTTGTACAACCGGAATATGGTTGGCAACAAACCTCATTTTAGTTGGTAGGCCGTTTCGTGCCACTTTCCATATGAAATTCTTCATTTTGGGAGGGGTGTTAAGCTTGCTAATCCATTCTAGGTTAATTTTGGGTTCACCTTTGGATTGGTGGAGCCACTACATGACAGAGTGGGTAGAGTACCAACCATTTTTACTTGGTTGCCAGTATAATCTGTCTGGTATTTTATTAACGGGGTTAATAATTTTGGAAATTTTTTTGATGTCATTTTGGTTAACGACCTCCCTCAATTTTTTAATGTACCATGAATTGTCCTCTTGGAGGTACGCATCGACTGGTTCCTCCCAATTAATAAGGGTTTCAGACCCAAATTTTGGGACAAGGGAACCATTACCGCTCCAATTATCTTTCCAAAAACGAATGGTTTTCCCATCTCCTACTTGCTAGATGAGCCCCTTCACGAATTGGTCCCTTAGGCCTAAAAGCTTGGACCACTGCCATGAAGTGTTATGTTTTTTCTTGTAGTTCAATATATTCACCGTTTTGAGATTTTTTTCTGTCACTATTTTGACCCATAGGTAATATTTTCCATAACAATTTCATTTGGAGTGTTTCTTCCACTTTGGCGATACCCGCTCCTCCAAGGGCGGGTGGACGACAATTGGAATTTCAGCTTATAAGTGGTTTGTAGTTGTCAAAGACTCTTTTATTTAGGGCTTGTTTAGATCACCCAAATTAATACATTAAGTTATACTATATTATAGATTGAATATAATATAATACATTAAATTAAATGAACTAAACAAACCCTTTAATTTATTAGATCCCTTTGGCATTAGGGATGTCAATGGGTTGGGTGGAGCACTTGCACCACCTGACCTGCAAGTATACATGCTCCACTCGATCCACCCGTCACCCGTGAAATGTTATACTGATGCGACTCTGTCCTAGCTCGGACCCAACTAGGACAGAGTCGCATCAGGGACTCTGGTGGCTCCCCCATTCATTTTGACGAAGGACTGATTGGTCGGCTGTCTGTTCTGATCTCCAAGACCATCTCCTTGCGTCAGGGACTTCTCGAGGCCATTCGACGTGACATTCCCCGAATTCAGATCGAAGGCGATAATTTGCAGCTGGTCAAGGCCGTTCTTAGTGACTGGCGTTGCCCGTGGGAGATCGAATTGTTACGTGCGAATATCTATTGTTTGATGGCTCAGTTCCATGATTGGAGTATTGCTCATATCTATCGTGAGTGCAATTCTGTGGCGGACTACATCGCTGACTCTTTTCGACGTGTCTCATCCGTTCCACTTGCAGTTGATTTGGGATTGTGTACCCTCATTCATTAGGATGCCCTAGGGCGGTCACTAGGCTGTTAGTGATCTCCCTAAATCCTTTCCTTATAAAAAAACAAGCCCTAAATAAATCTACCCTCTCCATAAATTGATATCAAACACAACGTTAATAATTGCTTTTGCAAATCAAACCCTTCTTCCAACAATTTGAGTGTCAACTAGAGGTGTCAAACGGGTCGGTCAGGTCAGGTTCGGTTATTCCGGGTTCGGGTTGAGTCGGGTTCGAGCCGTAACGGGTCACCGATAAAATCGGGTTGGGTCAGTTCAGGTTTTAGGGCGGGTCGGGTTGACCAAACAAGTCAAGAAAATCGATTTTTTTATAATTACTAAAATATTATTTTATTTAAAAATTGATTTTTAATAATAATATATTTTTATATATTTTGATGATAAAATATACTATAATTTTCAAAATATACTATATATATTCTAAAAATATAACAAATCGGGTCAACCCAACAGGTTTCGGGTTTGAACCCAATGGGTTTCGGGTCTATCGGATTCGGTTTTCTGGTTTCGGGTTCAAATTTTCTGGTCTTGACCCTAAATTTTTCGGGCGGTTTGGGTCGGTTTTTTCGGGTCGGGTCAACTTTTGACAGCTCTAGTGTCAACCTTTATAAATATAATTATATCAAGTAAATCTAAACTTGAGCTTTAGATAACTAAGCCCATTTGTTTGCCTCTGTCTCCTATTTGTTCGGAAATGACATCACAATTTGAGCTTTATGGATATTTGTTTTTGTTTAAAATTGTCATTTTTATATATTTTTTATATGTAGTTAACTAGTTATTATAGTTTTCTTTTATGGATTTGGTACACCTTTATCATTTTACCAAGTTAGATCTACCCAAAGTGGAAGTGGGAAAATTATAATAACATGTGGGGCGACGGGTGATTTTGGTGATGGCTATAACATTTTACGGGTGATGGGTGGGTCAGGTGGAGCATGTACACTTGCAGGTCGGGTGGTGGATGTGCTCCACCCACCCATAACCCAACCCACTGACACCCCTAATGCCAAAGGAATCTAATAAATTAAAGGGTCTGTTTAATTCGTTTAATTTAATGTATTAAATTTTATTCAATCTGTAATATAATATAACTTAATGTATTAATTTGGGTGATCTAAACAAGCCCTAAATAAATCTACCCTCTCCATAAATTGATATCAAACACAACGTAATTAATTGCTTTTGCAAATCAAATCCTTCTTCTAGCAATTTGAGTGTCAACTAGAGGTGTCAAACGGATCGGTCAGGTCGGATTCGGTTATTTTTGGGTTCGGGTTGAGTCGGGTTCGGACTGTAACAAGTCAACGGTAAAATCAGGTCGGGTCAGTTCGGGTTTTGGGGTGGGTCGGGTCGACCACACATGTCAAGAAAATCGATTTTTTATAATGATTAAAATATCATTTTATTTAAAATTTGATTTTTAATAATAATATATTATTTTTATATATTTTGATAATAAAATATATTATAATTTTCAAAATATATTATATATATTCTAAAAATATAACAAATTGTGTAAACTCAACGGGTTTCGGGTTTGAACCCAACGGGTTTCGGATCTATCGGGTTCGATTTATTTCGGGTTTATGGTTCAAATTTTTGGGTCTTGACCCTAAATTTTTTGGACGATTTAGGTCGGTTTTTTAGATTGGGTCAGCTTTTGACAGCTCTAGTGTCAACCCTTATAGATATAATTATATCTAGTAAATCTAAACTTGGTTGGTTGATTTCTTTGGAAATGAAAAATGCAGCAGAAAGCATAAAACAAGCACACACAAAGAAACCACAAAAAACAAGTTCAGTTTGTACAATGCAATAGAACTGCCAATGGAGCCCTTTATCGCTGGATTATTTAGGCGTGTCTCTTCCGTCCCACACTCCCAGTTGCAGCTAATTTGGGCTTCCTTACCCTCATCCGCCAGGATGCTCTAGGTCGACCACTAACTTGTTAATGGTCTCCCTAATTTCTTTCCTTATAAAAAAATGGAGCCCTTAAAAAGCATGAGAGACATGCAACTTCATATAAAGGAGGAAAAAGTGTTCAAGAAAACAATGACTTCTACAAACATTGTATTGTGTGTTGGTGGGTGGCCTGGGTGGGTGGAGACAATGACGGACCTAGCGAGGAGGGGTCCACCGTCCCCAACCCCAATCCCTTGTCTAGTCCGCGATCGCAAGGGCTCGATCCCAATAGGATATGGGATTTTACCATTGTCGGTGCGAGTTACATACGAAAACAACCCTTATAACTTTTGTTATTTTAAATCCGTATATTATTAAAAGTATGTTATATCACGTTTTACAAGATTTCACATCTTGCAGCCGTCGGGTCAAGTGTCATGTTGGTCGACACACATTTGCATCGCCTAACACGACAATAAAGCGTCGGAGTTCAATTTTGCGACCGTCGCCTCGAAGACTCATTGGTTTGACGATTGGAGGGTTTATTTTATTTAATTCACATTTAGTTTTACAAATTTCGAATTTATTTACTAATATTGTTCTTTAATTATTTTTTCGGCTTTAGACGCACTTCCGATGGGACCCCTCCTATCACGGTATGAACGATGAGAAGGTCTGGAACCTGTGGGAGAAAATCGTCAGGATGCGTTACGATAACTTGGTCGGGAAGTGGCGTAAGAAGGGGAAGAAGCCGGATTGGATTATGTCCGCTGCTTGGGACCTCTAGGTGGTGTATTGGAACATGTCGAGTTCATGGCGAAGTGTGAGCGTCAGAAAAGGAACCGCAATGCAAATCCCGCCAATTACAACAGCGGTTCGAGGTCCCACCTCAAGACCATGCGTTTATTGGTACGTTTTGTTAATTTATATTTTTGTACTTATACTAATTTATATTTAATGGTCATTAAAAAATTTATTTTATTTCGTAGTAAGCACATCGTGGACACCAAATTACGCCTCTTGAGCTTCTAATCAAGACGCACACATAAGGTCCGAATCGACATTTTATAGACCACTGGTCCGCCCATATCGTTGTAAGTATTTAATTATATTATATATTATTATTTTTTATTTACGCTTTTTTTTATATTATTTGCATATTTTCTTTAGGCACGGTCCCGGGAGATCCTCTCCCAGAGGTCCTTCGACTTGGGCATCCCATTGTCCTTTTAGGACGAGTGTGATGCCTATCTAATGGCTGCTAGAGGAGTGGGCCCGAGAGGCGCTGTCTTCGGACTTGGAAACGCTGCGTCCGATTACTAAGGCTCGCGATTATCAGACCCGCATCGACAACCTCCTCGGGTAGCGCAGATGATACAAGACAACGCCGTCCATACGCAAACCGTGACAGAATTGCATGCAGTAGGAGCTCGGGTCGACGCAATCTAGGTTGGAGGTGCTGGAGGAGTTCATGCAGCAGATGAACCAACACTTCGACCCGCAAACGTCTGGGTCCCATCATCCCGATTCCAACGGGAATGATCTGCCAGAGAAGCGTCTGTTCGGCCCCGACGCAACCGGTTAGTTTAGGTTTTTTTTGTAAATTTTGTATATTATTTTAATTAATATAAATGTTGGTGACCACTTTGTCGCTAAATTCACAGATATGGTGCACCTCATAGTGCACAACCGTGCGCTTTCGCTCAGTAAAAGGTAAGGGTCATGCATCTATTTTACGCGACTAGAGACCATATGGTCGCCACATATGGTTTGGTCGCCACACCTTGGAAAAGGTCTAACGACTACTTGGTCGCTAAATCTGGCCAAGGTTGAGCGACCACATGGTCGCTGGATCTTTTCTAGTGTGCAGTGACCCCATGATCACCTCCTTCATGTGATCGCTAATGTTGGCCACCACTTGGTCGCCAACCGATTAATGATCGGCCTTTTAGCGACCACAGTATGGTCACGAAATCGATTTAGCGATCATTTTTGCGATTTAGCGACCACAAAACTGGTCGCTAAATCGGCCTTTTTTTGTAGTGAAATTAAAGTCGTTTGCAATGTCGACCATTTAGCGGGTGGATGTACGCAAACCGCTAAATGCTCGACATTACAAGAAACCACTCATTAAACCACTATTTATTTTAACACACCTATTAGATGTAATTTTTTTGTGGAGAACCACCCAGCCGTCTATTCTGCCAGCTTTCCCATTAGATTGTGCGCTTTTACCAAATTAACCCTTAATTTTTTGCAGGTTTTCCCTTAATGTGTAACCGGCTAGATGCTTCACTAGAAATACTTGCCTCCTGGGACAAGCCCCTTGCCGCCGCTGATGTCTCTTTATTTGGTGGTGTTTTTATATATGATTTCCTTTGTAAATATGTTTCTTTTTCCCCTTTTCTTGTGTGTTTTGTTCCTTTTTAGCTTAGTTCCCGTATTTCTATGAGATTCGGAGACTATGCGCGTTTTATGTGTTTTGTAGGTGTTTTGGCATGGATCAAGGGTCGTTTTGAAGGAGAATTGGAACATGGAGCAAGGCCCGAGCTTAAGAGGGAAAGAGAGGAGCAAGCCATGAAGAAGAACAAGAGAAAAGCCAACAAGAAGAAAGTGGAACGAGGTCCGGATCGAGCTGGAACCAACGCCGGACCCGAGAAGATTTTTTAACCTCGGACCGACTTGCCCAGTAAGTCGGGCCCGAGGTTGCTCCGTGTCGGTCCGAGTCGGCCACTGACTGCTTGGGCTCCAAGGCACGAAATTGTAAACTACCACTTTTGCCCCTCATCTATAAAGACTCTCTTATCTTCTAATTGGGAGGAGGTTCCCACACTTAGCAAGGAACCAACCCTCAAAAACTCTCAAGAGGATACTTGGAGAGCAAGGAGGAAGGAGAGGAGAAGGAGAAGAGAGGGAATCGGCCTAGGAGAGGAGATTTCTAGTAGGTTTGATAGGTTTGGTTGATAGATTAGCTTTGCCTTGTTTTGATTTTGTGGATTTGGAAACCTTTGATTGGAGTTTGTGGATTGCTTTTGATTTGTGAATGAAACTTGGCTTTGGTTTGGGATTGATGATGTTTATTGCTTTGCTTTGTGATTTGTTTGCTTTCTTTGTTTGCCATATGGAGTAGATCTCCTTGATCTTGGGTTATGGGAGAAAACTCTAGCTAGGTTGGGCTAGAAACCCCAATTCCATAAGCCTTGAGTGCTTGATCTAGGAACCCACTCTACATAGAGCTACAATTCCTTACGAAAGTAAGGAATCAAGGCTTGTGATTGGCAAAGTAACGAAAGTGAACATTTGTCCATCTCAAGACCTTGCTTCGAAGGGGATTTCCCCAATGATCGATGTGTAGAAGTGGTTGGAACGAGGGTGAAAGCACTCGATCCTATTCCGATCATCACTTATTGCTTGAATTGGGGTGGAAAAGCCTTAATCTACTAGAGAAGGAACCCAAAAGCCCAAGATCTACTTTCAATCTTTGAGTTCGACAAAACCCAGCTACATCGGGCCCGACTTGCTCTACGTCGGTCCCGACTTCCCTCTTGTTGCCAACATCGGGCCCGACGTGACACTTGTGTCGGTCCCGACTGTTCTCTTTGTTTTCCTTTGTTTTAAGTTCTCCTTTCCAGCTTTCTAGTGTCTAGGCACCTCAATCGAGTAGATTTCCCGAGCGTTCGACACCCACCACGTGCTACAACGGGGTCGGGTTATAAATTGTATCTCTAGACCCTCGCATTCCCGAGCGATCAAAAGATTGGCGCCGTTGCCGGGGAAGTCTAAGTGCATTGAGTGCCAATTTGGTGAGTTTCTTGTGTTTTGGTAGTGATTTGGGTGAGGGAATAGCCCAAACCCTTTGTTTGTTTTTGATTTGTTTTGGTTTGTGTCTTTGTTTCGTAGGTGTATGCGAGCTCGTTTCTCCCGAGGAACACTTGAGCTTGAGTTTGTGAGTGATCCGGAAAGTATTCTCAAAGAAGCCCGAAGAAGGAAAAGGATGGAGGATCAAGCTCTCCATGGTGAAGAGGAGTTGGCTCGACTTAGGGCCGAAATGGCTAGATTGCAACTTGAGAAGGACAATCAAGAGGCGGTGGCAAGAAGAGAACGGGAGAAACGGATGAGGGCCGAGGCTCAACTCAACGCTTTACCCCGGAATGCACGCCAATACATGCATCCGGAGTTGAGGGTACCCGAACCGGCTATTGTGCTTCCCGAGGTTGCCAAGAATTTTGAGATCAAGACGTAATTCATTTCCCTCATCAAGCGTGATCAATTCGAGGGCCGACCACATGAGTGTCCCATAGAGCACGTCAAACGCTTTGTGGACATGTGTGAGACGATCTCTATCGACGAGGAGACGATGGAGTATGTGCTTCTAAAGGCGTTCAAGTGGTCACTTGGGGGCAAGGCCACACATTGGCTCGAGAGCCAAGCCCCTAGGTCAATCACAACTTGGAAGGCACTCCATGATGCTTTCTTGATGAAGTTCTTCCTGCCCTCAAAGACAACCGAGCTAAGAAGGAAAATTGCAAGCTTTCAACAAGGTCCGAATGAGCCTCTCTTCGAAGCATGGGACTGTTTCAAGGAGATGTTGCGCCAATGTCCTACTCATGGCCAACAACCAGATGTGCTCCAAGACATCTTTTTCCAAGGCATCAATCCGGCAACGAAGGACAAGCTCAATCTCCACACCGATTGTGGGTTCATAGACTTGACATCGGATCAAGCTTGGGAGCTACTTGACAAGCTATCCGATTATGAGGCCATGTATAGGGTGAGTCAAGCTAGCAAAGAGGTCAAAGTTCAAGGTGAAGGTGCAAGGAAGTTGTATGATCCAAAGGAAGAAGACATTGACAAGGATGTGAAGCTCCAATTCCTTGAAGGTGAAGTGAGCAAGCTTAAGAGGCAAGTCCACTACTACAAGCAAAATGCTAGAGCTTGTGAGGAGTGTGGATCCTTTGCACATGCTACACAAGTTTGTCCGAGTGCGAGCCAAGTGCGCTTGGCCGAGCAAATTGAGGAGGCAAACTATGTTCGAGGAAATTTCGGTGGAAGAGGCAACTTCAACAATGGTGGTAATGGCCGGTGGAACAAAGGTCAAGCTCAAGGCTACAACAACAACTTCAACCAAAACGAGCCAAGGGCGCCGCAACCACCACCATATAGGCCATCGGGATTCAATGAGCTACAATCATTGGCTCAAGAGATGAGGGATGGGTTCAAGGAGATGAGGACCCAATTCAATGAGTTTGGTGCATGGAGGAGGCGAGTCGACAATCAATTTGCCCAAATTGCAACTCAAGCCCCGAGAGAGAATGGGAGACTTTCGGGCCGACCCGAGGAGAACCCCCAAGCTCAAAACAATCAAAATGAAGTTCGGGCGATTGGATTGAGAAGTGGCCGAAACCTACCCGAGCCACACATGCCTAAGAAGAATGAAGAGAGCCGGACCGACTTACCTAGCAAGTCGGGACCGACGTTCCCTGAAGTCGACCCAGCAGGAAGATCGACTCCTCTGCCCCGGACCGAGGTTGAGAGTAAGTCGGGCCCGACGTACCCAGATGTCGATCCGACTACTCTGCCTCAGCTCTGCCCCAGGACCGTGATACACGACATCGGGCCCGACGTGGTGCCTAAGTCGGTCCAACCAGGAAATGTTGCAAGTGAAGTGGGGAAGTCCAAGGAGGTTGATCCAAGCAAGATTCAAGGTGCAACAACTCTTCCATATCCCTCAAAGAAGCCGAAAGATGTTGTTGAGAACAAGTTCAAGAGGTTTCTCAAGCTTTTGCAAGGTTTGAACATCTCTATCTCGTTCACCGATGCATTGAGCGAGATGCCATCCTATGCCAAGTTTTTAAAGGAGATTTTGAGCAAGAAGAGGTCCATAGTTGAAATGCAAGATGAGGTCAAGACCTTTGAGTTACCGCAAAAGCTAGGAGATCCCGGTCGGTTTGCTATCACTATTGGTGTGGGGTCTCAAAACTTCCAAGCCTTGTGTGACCTTGGAGCAAGCACGAGCATCATTCCTTACACCATATGGAAATCCACATCCATGGGTCTCATAGCTCCGGTCAACATGAGGTTAACGATAGCGGATGGGTCGTCCATCGAGCCAATTGGTATCGTCGAGGATTACCCCGTTTGCATTGAAGGCCACTATGTCCCAATCGACTTTGTTGTGGTGGACATGATAGAAGTGCCGGGTGAACCGATTATACTAGGGAGACCTTTCCTTGCTATGGTTGGGGCAATCATTGATGTAAAAAAGGGCCACTTGTCTCTTGACATTGGAGGAAGAGAGATTGATTTTTTCTTTAGGCCAACTTCAAAAGGGGTCGTACATAAGGAAGCTAAGATGATCCAAGTTCCTCTTGGATTGCAATGGGAAGGTCAAGGCCAAGGGAGCTTAGGTTGAAAGCCACCCCACCACCTAGAGAAATTGAGATAGAACGCCAAGGTCTAGCCCTCAATATGATCGAGCATGAGCAATTGAAGGAAGGGATGTCGTATTTGGAGGTGTTCAAGGCCGAGAAGGAAGAAGTTCAAGCACCACCGGAACCATCTCAAGAACTCAAGGAGCTTCCAAAAGATTTGAGGTACGCATTTCTTGGTCCCAACTCTTCTTTGCCCGTAATCATAAATGCCAACTTGAATGATGAGGAGGAGTCTAAGTTGTTAGAGGTTCTAAGAAAACATAGAGGAGCTTTAGGGTATTCACTAGAGGAACTAAAGGGAATCTCTCCCTCAATTTGCATGCATAGGATTTATATGGAGGATAACCATAAACCCACTATTGAACCACAAAGAAGATTAAATCCTAACATGAAAGAAGTGGTAATGAGTGAAATACTTAGGATGTTGGATGCGGGAATCATCTTCCCAATTTCCGATAGCAAGTATGTGAGTCCCGTGCATGTAGTTCCTAAGAAAGGAGGTCTCACCGTTGTGCAAAATGAAAAGGGAGAAATGATACCTACGAGAAGTCGAGAACCACAACAAAATGGCGTATGTGTATTGATTACCGTAAGCTTAATAGTGGCACTCGCAAAGACCATTTTCCTCTTCCCTTCATAGACCAAGTCCTAGAAAGATTAGCACAACATGAATATTTTTGCTACCTTGACGGGTATAGCGGGTTTTGGCAAATCCCTATTCATCCCGATGATCAAGAGAAGACGACATTCACATGCCCTTATGGGACTTTTGCCTATAGACGCATGCCTTTTGGTTTATGTAATGCGCCGGCAACATTTCAAAGATGCATGATGTCCATCTTCTCCGATATGGTTGAGGATATAGTAGAAGTGTTTATGGATGATTTCTCCGTCTATGGTTCCTCATTTGATGTTTGCTTAGCTAACTTAGACAAGGTTTTGACTAGATGTGAGGAGACTAGCTTGGTGCTTAATTGGGAAAAATGCCACTTCATGGTGAAGGAGGGCATAGTACTAGGACACCTAGTTTCTAGTAGGGGGATAGAAGTAGATAAAGCTAAAGTTGAAATAATTGAAAAACTACCTCCTCCCTCTTGTGTTCGTGATGTTAGGAGTTTCTTAGGTCATGCGGGATTTTATAGACGGTTCATCAAGGATTTTTCTAAGATTGCAAAACCATTGTCTAACCTCTTGATGAAGGATGTGCCCTTTGAATTTTCCGAGGATTGCATGAGTTCTTTTTGTAGGTTGAGAGATGCCTTGATTTCGGCTCCAATAGTGGCGGCACCCGATTGGAATCTTCCATTCGAGGTGATGTGTGATGCTAGTGATTTCGCCGTAGGGGCCGTCCTTGGGAAAAGGAAGGATGGAAAGTTGCATGCCATCTACTACGCAAGCAAAACTTTGGATGACACTCAGTGCAATTACAAAACGACGGAGAAAGAATTTCTTGCGGCAGTGTTTGCATTTGAGAAATTCCGTTCATATCTTGTGGGATCAAAGGTGGTAGTCTTCACGGACCATGCGGCAATCAAATACCTCATGAAGAAGAAAGATGCAAAGCCGAGGCTTCTAAGGTGGATGCTCCTTCTCCAAGAGTTTGACCATGAGATCAAGGACAAAATCGGTGCGGAAAATGTGGTAGTTGATCATCTATCCCGTTTGCCCATTGAGTACATGTTGGAGATGGAGGATGGTTTGACTATAGATGATTCAAGGGAAGATGAAGTTCTCATGAGTGGAAAGGAGGAAAGGAAAGGTGGATCGACGAACCAAGTATATCGGGCCCAAGGTCCAGAACATCGAACCAAAGGCAGAGCAGGTACCAGTGAGTCGGGATCGAGGTCTTCAGAGTCGGGCCCGAGTTACCTGTGTGTCTGCGAAGCTAGACCGGCGTCCAACCATGTCGGGCTCGGTACACTTCAATGTCGGTCCGCGGAAGAAAGTAAGTTTCCTAACTCGATTTCCATTCCTTCTCGTTCTCAATTGATTAATTCTTTCTCTCCCACTTGCCTTCTTTCTATTAGTGCCGTAAGACGAGGGGTTTCCCCTTGGTTTGCGGATTTTGCTAACTTTGCCGTAGGGGGAGTGATCCCACCAAATTTGTCTTATCAAGCTAGGAAGAAATTCTTACATGATGCTAGACAATATTTTTGGGATGATCCATATCTCTACAAGGAAGGGAGTGATCAAATCTATAGACGGTGTGTGCCAAGTGAAGAGGTTGAGAGCATAATTCACCATTGCCATTCCTTGCCTACGGGGGGTCACGCTAAGAGTTCCAAAACCACTTCAAAAATTCTTCAGTGTGGTTATTATTGGGCAACCATGTTCAAGGATGTGCATGATTATGTGAGGAAGTGTGAGGAGTGCCAAAGAGAGGGGAACCTATCAAGGAGGAATGAGACTCCTCAAACTGGCATTCTAGAAGTTGAGTTATTTGATATATGGGGTATCGATTTCATGGGACCATTTCCCACATCGGGGCCTTACAAGTACATCTTGGTAGCCGTGGACTATGTCTCAAAATGGGTGGAGGCCATTCCAACAAGAACCAATGATGCTAGGGTGGTGATGAAGTTCTTGAAAAGCAACATTTTTGCAAGGTTTGGTGTGCCTAGGGTTCTCATAAGTGATGGCGGACCTCATTTCATTGAGAGGTGCTTCGAGAATGTGTTGATCAAGTATGGGGTGTCTCATCGAGTTGCTACTCCTTATCATCCTCAAACAAGCGGGCAAGTCGAGGTGTCAAACCGTCAAATCAAGGCTATCTTGGAGAAGACCGTATCTCGATCAAGGAAAGATTGGGCCTCTAAACTCGATGATGCACTTTGGGCTTATAGAACCGCCTTCAAGGCACCTTTGGGAACTACACCCTTCAATCTAGTTTATGGAAAGGCATGCCATCTTCCGGTAGAGCTTGAGCACAAGGCAAAATGAGCTCTCAAGGAGATGAATTGGGATATCAACTTGGCCGGTGAGAAAAGGTTTCTAGAGCTTCATGAGTTGGGAGAATTGAGGTTGAAAGCCTATGAGAACTCCAAGTTGTACAAGGAGAAGACCAAGAAGTGGCATGATAGGAAGTTAATTCCAAAGACTTATCAAACCGGTGACAAGGTTCTCCTTTTCAATTCAAGGATTAAACTTTTCCCGGGGAAGTTAAGGACTAGGTGGAGTGGACCATTTGTGGTCCACCATATCTATGTTCATGGTGCGGTGGACTTGGTTGATGAACGAGGACATATTTTCAAAGTGAATGGTCATCGAGTGAAGAAGTTCTATGACAAGGCCGAACCAAGCGAAGAAGTTAGAGCCTCATGGGCTCTCGTCCTCGCCAATTGACCTAGACATGCCATTGAATAATAAAGAAATTGTGAGCTCTTTGTACTCTTCTCTCTTGCTTTTAAGTTTTGGTTTCCTTGTTTGATGGGGACATCAAAATTTTAAGTATGGGGTGGGGGTAAGTGTGCTCAGGATTTCACTTGCTTGTGTGTGTTTGTTATTTTGAGGATATTTGGTTTTAGGTTTCTAGTTTGTGTTTGGGATGTTTGTTTCTTGGTTTGTGAAATGACATGGATGATTGATTTGGTTTTGAATGGATGAGTCTTTGTTTTTGGTTTTAGAGAAATTTTTGCAAAAATCCATAAAAATTTGAAAAATTGTGTTGAAAACAACAAAAAAAGATTTTGTGTTTTAAGTAGTTTTTGGACTAGAAATTCCCATCTTAGATTGCCAAATGAAAGCTAATGATGATGTGAGCATGTAAATTCCTTTGCATATTTTTGGATGGTTTAGCCTCTAAAAAGATGTTGCTTTTGATGTGATCATGATATCTTGCTTGTTTTATTGAACATGTGAGTTCTAGGATGAGTTCTTATGCAACTAAGTATGAGTGACCCTTGTGAGATTGATTTTTGGCCATTTTAGAGATGCTTGTTCATATTTGCATATCCCTCATGTTTCTTGTGTGATTAGCTCATGCATGCTTAGTAAAACTTGCTATTGCGGTATTTATCTATTTTCCAAGACCGTCATGAGATTTGTCCTAGCATTGTCACATTGATTTTGAACTTTATTCTTTTAGTCACATAAATATTCCATATCCTACCATGAAGTGAATCCTTTGTTTGTAGCCCCGTTTTAGCCTAGGCCTTTGTTTGAAACTCCTCAAAAATATTATTCCTAGCCTTATATGACTTGACCCTTATGGGATTGGACTTTAGAAGAGAGGTTTGGATTGTATTTGAAGAGTTGAGATTCTCTTTGGTTTAAGGGCAAAGAATGGTGTTATTAATAATGTGGGTAGTGCATCTTTGTTGTGCAAAAAGAAAATGAAGAAGAAGAAAGAAAGAAAGAAAGAAAATGTTGGAAATGTAAAGTGGAATGAAGGTAAAGAGCTTAAGTGAAGAAAAAGGGTCCGACCGAGTTACACACCACATCGGGCCCGATGTCATAAGAAAGTCGGTCCAGTGTAGAAAGTGTGGAAAATCCAACAAAAAGCCTAAGAGCAAAGATGAAGTGGAATGTTAAGTGAAATTTTGGGTTGAAAGGAAAAATGTTAAGTCTTTTGGGATGAGTGTGAAATTGATTGTGGAATTTTGGTGAAGTTGGTGAGAGTTTAGGTTGTTCAATCCCCATTGTAAGCACCACAAGACCAAATAATTCCCACCTTGAGAAATACCAAAAGCCCCATTACAACCCGGCCGAATGGAACCTCTTTGAGGACCTCCATTGAGCCAAGTTCGAATTCTTTGTGTACTTTGTATTAGGCATCTCTAGGTGGAGGATTTGGTGATATTAGCTTCAATAGTAAAGTCCTTACTTGCATGATTTTTGAGCTTGAGTGTTCATTGCTATACCCAAACACATGATGAGTGATACACATTCACATATCCCTAAAGTGAGGCTTAGTTGCATTGACTCTATTCCTTGGAACACTTAATCATGTGTGATGATGTAATCTTGCTTGAATATCAATCACTTGTGCTTAAATGTGTTTTCATACAAGCCTTTACTTGAAGATTATGTTTCGGTCTTGCTTACATTGTTATTGCTTGAGGACAAGCAAGTTTAAGTATGGGGTATTTTGATGTCTCTTTATTTGGTGGTGTTTTTATATATGATTTCCTTTGTAAATAGGTTTCTTTTTCCCCTTTTCTTGTGTGTTTTGTTCCTTTTTAGCTTAGTTCCCGTATTTCTATGAGATTCGGAGACTATGCGCGTTTTATGTGTTTTGTAGGTGTTTTGGCATGGATCAAGGGTCGTTTTGAAGGAGAATCGGAACATGGAGCAAGGCCCGATCTTAAGAGGGAAAGAGAGGAGCAAGCCATGAAGAAGAACAAGAGAAAAGCCAACAAGAAGAAAGTGGAACGAGGTCCGGATCGAGCTGGAACCAACGCCGGACCCGAGAAGATTTTTTAACCTCGGACCGACTTGCCCAGTAAGTCGGGCCCGAGGTTGCTCCGTGTCGGTCCGAGTCGGTCACTGACTGCTTGGGCTCCAAGGCACGAAATTGTAAACTACCACTTTTGCCCCTCATCTATAAAGGCTCTCTTATCTTCTAATTGGGAGGAGGTTCCCACACTTAGCAAGGAACCAACCCTCAAAAACACTCAAGAGGATACTTGGAGAGCAAGGAGGAAGGAGAGGAGAAGGAGAAGAGAGGGAATCGGCCTAGGAGAGGAGATTTCTAGGAGGTTTGATAGGTTTGGTTGATAGATTAGCTTTGCCTTGTTTTGATTTTGTGGATTTGGAAACCTTTGATTGGAGTTTGTGGATTGCTTTTGATTTGTGAATGAAACTTGGCTTTGGTTTGAGATTGATGATGTTGATTGCTTTGCTTTGTGATTTGTTTGCTTTCTTTGTTTGCCATATGGAGTAGATCTCCTTGATCTTGGGTTATGGGGGAAAACTCTAGCTAGGTTGGGCTAGAAACCCCAATTCCATAAGCCTTGAGTGCTTGATCTAGGAACCCACTCTACATAGAGCTACAATTCCTTACGAAAGTAAGGAATCAAGGCTTGTGATTGGCAAAGTAACGAAAGTGAACATTTGTCCATCTCAAGACCTTGCTTCGAAGGGGATTTCCTCAATGATCGATGTGTAGAAGTGGTTGGAACGAGGGTGAAAGAACTCGATCCTATTCCGATCATCACTTATTGCTTGAATTGGGGTGGAAAAGCCTTAATCTACTAGAGAAGGAACCCAAAAGCCCAAGATCTACTTTCAATCTTTGAGTTCGACAAAACCCAGCTACATCGGGCCCGACTTGCTCTATGTCGGTCCCGACTCCCCTCTTGTTGCCAACATCGGGCCCGACGTGACACTTGTGTCGGTCCCGAATGTTCTCTTTGTTTTCCTTTGTTTTAAGTTCTCCTTTCCAGCTTTCTAGTGTCTAGGCACCTCAATCGAGTAGATTTCCTGAGCGTTCGACACCCACCACGTGCTACAACGGGGTCGGGTTATAAATTGTATCTCTAGACCCTCGCATTCCCGAGCGATCAGCCGCCACTAACTACAAGGTCAAGTTCATGTGCAGCTATGGCAGTAAAATCCAGCTCCGTTCGCATGACAACCAACTCTCCTACGTCGGTGGCGACACCAAGATTCTCTCCGTCGAATGCAACATCGATTTCTCCGCCTTCCTCTCCAAGCCCTCCTTCATGTGTGACACTACCCCCGGCCTTTGAGATCTGTTTCAAGTACCTGCTCCCTGACGAGGATTTCGATGCCTTAATATCCGTCACCGACGATGAGGACCTCGAGCACATGATGTTGGAGTACGATCGTATCAATCAGAGCTCTTCAAAGTCGGAGAGGCTCATGATCTTTCTACTTATTGTCAATTCGAAGCCCAATTCTGAAGAGTATCAATTCAAGGAGGCTAAACAATGCGCCTGGCCCTACTCTAAAGTGTAATACTCCCTCCGTTCATAAAAACATGATGTTTTAGCCTAAATCCAAAAAAATTAAGAAAGTACATAGTTTGACTCAATTACCCTTCTTATCAATTTTTTACTCTTACTTAAGTAATAGGATTTGAATATGAAAACACCCAAATTCTGAAAAGGATCTTTATGTGATGTTGATTCAACAACAAAAAGGTTGTTGTGATCCAAGAAGGGATCAGAATGGTACGGTACCCGCCTTTTCCTTCGACGCTACTGGTTTCTCCCGCGAATCCTCCTCCACTTGCTTCTCCGGCTTCCTCAAGCCTGGATCTCGCAAGATCTCCCGCAATGATGCCGAGGCCAGTGTCGGCCGTATGGGTCCGAAGCGATGAAAAGAGTGCGACGTAATCGAAGAGGAAGGACTTCTGGAAGAAGAGGAGTACCAGAAGCCTCTCCCTCGCCGTTGATACTTCCTCGCTTTTGTTCTAGGATTCTTCTCCTTGCTCTCCCTAATTCTTTATGGCATCACTCGCCCTCAGAAGCCCAAGGTCACAATGAAGGTAACAATTTGCACTCTATCCCTCTTCGAAATCGAATTTCGTCGCTGAATTTATGTTCAATTGTGTACTAATCAATCTCAATCGGCGTTTTGCTGTTTTTCGCAGAGCATCAAAGGAGATGGAAGATGATAAAGTGGTAGGCTGGTAGCTAGCCCGGTTGTGGTTAATGGGGAAACATGGAAAATCTTGTAATATTTTTATAAATCGAGGGGTAAAAGAGTAAAATCGCGCTTTTTAACGGGAAACCTGACGGAACAGACTACTAGATGGTTCTCCGCAATAAAATTTCATTTAATGGATGTGTCAAAATAAATAGTTGTTTAACGGATGGAATCTTGGCAACCATTTATTCGTGGGTATACACAAAAACCTCAATATTTTATTTTAGAACTATCGTAACTATCAACTATTGAGACTAAACAATGCGCCTGGCCCTACTCTAAAGTGTAATACTCCCTCCGTTCATAAAAACATGATGTTTTAGCCTAAATCCTAAAATTAAGAAAGTATATAATTTAACTCAATTACCCTTTTGATCAATTTTTTACTCTTACTTAAATTTAAATTATGGAATATTTTCTGATTTGGTTTAGATTTTTTACTCTTACTCAATTACCCTTCGTCATCATTTGTACTGCTTTAATAATTTATATTAGAAAATTATCTTATTATTTTTCACATTTGGAATATTTATTTAGTGAATGAGAAGAAAAAAATAATCTAGAAAATTATATAGAAACAATCATTTTTACATAAAAATTCAATAAAAAATTATGTAATTATTTAATATAAATTGATCCTAAAATACAATTATTTAATATATATTGATCTTACAAAGTTACGTACATGTTAGACATTGTTTTATGAAATTATTTAATAGAAATTGATCTTAAAATACAATTATTTAATAATTACTTAAGAAAATTAATCTAAATAATTATTTAAAAATACAAATTGAACTACTCATTAAGGAAATATAATTAGTGAATAAGAAGAAAAATTGGCCATAAAATTTTAGGGATATATATGCATAGAAAAGAATACAATAAATTTATTCCTTTTATATAATTATTTAATCTAAATTTATTTTAAAATACAATTATTTGATATTGATTGATCTTAAAAAGTTCCATAAATGTAAGCTAATTAAGAAAGATATAGTAATGATTTTATATACATTGTTCTTAAAGAATTAATACCTTTTATAAAAATATATTTTTGTAGATACTACAATTAGAAAAGGTAAGTATAATATGACAAATCACCAATAAGTAAAGTGACCTAATTAAAAATTATAAAATTATAATGTGGTAGAATTAAGTAATATTTGAATATTTAGATGGGTAAATTAGTAAATGTAAAAATTAATTTGCTTAGGTGGCATAGTTAAATGATTTATACATAGGATTGAGTTATTCGACTTTAGTAATAGTATATAGATACAAAGTGAGTTGGCTTATTAAAAACACTAAATTATTCTATAATTAAAATATTGGAAACATATGTTCAAAATAAGATGTTAGTGCTTGTTTGGTTGAATGCGGGAAGTATACTTCGTGGGAATTTAAATCACGGGAATTTAACTTTATGGGAATTGTATTTCATGGGATATATAAAAAAAGTATTTGGTTAAAATTATTTATGTAGGAATTAAATCTCTATATTTTGTTTGGTTGAAAGTTAAAATTCATGGGAATTTAATTAAAATTACCTTAACAACCATGGTTAATGAAAATCAATAGCAAGACTTTTGGACAAATACGAGATTTGTAATGTAAAAAGAAAAAAATTCTAAATAAAAATGGTGAAAATGGAACTTACTTACCCCACCCGGGTAATTGCGATTCTCCCATTTTAGAGGAAATACAATTCATGGGAATTTAAATTTCAGTATTTTTATGTCAATTATTTTTAAACCAAACGCAAGTATTTACTTTTATTTTTTAGGATATTTCAATTCATGGGAATTTCAATATCAACCAAAAGCAAATGAGCACAATATAAATTTGTTATAATATTAATGTTAACGTACACAATATAAATTAGATAAGATGAATTTTATTTGTGTGCTCAAAACAAATTATATACATGATCACTAGATCCACAATGCTGAAGTGTTAATTTTTCACTTATCATAATTTTTCATTTGTGAAATCAATTAAATGTAATGTTTTTACTACAAATATCCAAATAGTCATTTATTCAAGTGAAATTTAATTAATAACTTATAATTTAATATTATTATTCAACCTAAAGTATAAAGGAATCAATATATTATAAAAGGCTAATGTTATTGAGCTACCACGTTAATTTTAACTCCACTTTATACTTTAAAAAATAATTTTTATACATATTATTTAACTTTTTGTATGAAATTCCTCTTTATCTATTTATGTAAAAAAATATTTTATAAAATCCAATTTATTATTAAAATTTTATAAACTTATTTTATTCTATCTAATGTTCTATTTTTTTTCTATTTATCTATTTCATTTAATTTTGATACATATTGTTTAACTTTTTTCTACTAAATTTGTATTAATTTATTGGTGTAAAAAATATTTCTATAAAATCGATATTATTAAATAATTATAAAATTATGTCTATCTAATTTTCTATCTTCCTATTCATCTATTTTGTTTTTATTTTTTCCCTTCTTTCATCTATTAACTTACTTTTAAGTATAAACTTTATATCTTGTTATTATTATTGTGCTAATAGAAATCTCCAAAAAAATCTCATTTTTAAAAAAAAAAACCTATTCATACCAAATTATATTAAATTTTACATTAAAATTTTCATAATTATCCTATTTATAATATAAATTGTTTAAAATCCAATTCGTAGTCATAAATGACATGAAGGGTTTAACTAGTATTCTTCAAATAAAGAATAATGCAAATATCATTAAATCCAAAAATTTAACTAAACACTCTCTAATTAAAACTCTGAAATTTCTAGACCTTGACGAAATTCTTCAAACCTAAATCCTAGTGTAATACCTTTGAACACTTTGAGTATTGTTCAACCTATAAATAACATACAATGGTTGTCTATTATAGATGATCAATTGATCATGAAATTGTTTTTGTAACGCTTATATGTAATTTTGTTCCTAGATTGTAAAATCTTATACCCAAAACTATACAACCAAAAATTTTAAATTGTGTACCCTAAATCCTATACTCTAAATTTATTAAATACTAACCCTTGGACCCTAAAATCCTAAACCTTAGACCCTAATTTTATGCATACTTTATCTTAGATCCTAACCCCTAAAATCCTAGACCCCAAAACTATTTAAACTTGAGTTCTTAAAACCCTAGACAATAAACCTTATAATAACTTTTAAATCCTAGACCCTAAACCTCATATATTATGCCTTGGACCCTAAACTATAAATTTCTAAAGCTTGGATCCAAGACCATAAATCCTAAAACCTTAACACTTGAATTCTAATCCTATACAAATTTTACCTTAGATTCTAAACCCTAAATCGACCTCAAAACTACTTAAGCCTACAACCCAAGTTTTAAATCCTAAACCTTATAATCCATTTTTATAAAACCCTAGACCTTACAAATTTTACCTTAGATTCTAAACCCTAAATCAACATTTTTATAAGGACTACAAAAGCAATCTCAAGATCATCTACACTAGAGAAATATCAGGGTTGATATTTATATAGTAAATAAAATATATATAATCTAATTTTGTAAAAAAAAATAATTAAATCACTATTTCTCTTATACTACAACAAATAAAAATAATTTCTCAATTTGCAATCTTATATATATATATATATTATCTTTTATTGCTCTAATCAATGAATATGTTTTGATTTTCAAGGTGAAAGAATTGAAACAAAAATATTATATCTCATTTTTCTAACTTGGTTTTGCTCAAATTTCTCCATATATATCACATAAAATACTCCAAATTATACAACAATTACTCGTACATGATATTGGTCTTTAACTAGTTTTTCATAAAAGCTCATGTCTTACCACATATATGTCGATCTCATGGAATACATTTGTATTACATTTTAGAGAAATTTCTTTTGACGCCTCTTTAGTTTTTGCCGTTTTATTTTAGTGTCCTAGAAAAACATATTCCTCTTGATACCCGGCCCTTACGGTTTTGGCTTTTGTTGTTCGTCAACCCCTCTCCGATTCAAATAAGTTAAATTCAAGCTCACCAATGTATTCTTTACCTTAAATTAGTAGGATTCGACTATGAAAACACCCAAATTCATAACTGAACGATTCTAATTTGGATTTATAAACAATTAAACTAATATATTATTAATTACTCAACAACAATTATCACATATTAATATTTATTTATTTATTGTTCTATTTTATTATACATTTAATAATAAAAATATAGTAAAAATTTATTATCGTTTTCTTTTTTATTAGTAAAACTATAAATGATCAATTAATTTTTATTATACAATTAATAAAAAGCAATGATGAAAACTATAAATGATCAATTAATTTTTATTATAAATTAATAAAAATCAATAATGAAAACTATGATCAATTGATTATTGATTATGTTTTTTATTATACATTTAAAATTATACAATTAATTTTTTTTATCCAATAAAATATATTTCTCAATAGAAAAAAAATGATCCGTTTATAGAAGTCAACATTTTTTTAGAAGAATAATAACTACAAGTCTACAAAAGCCAACCTGATATTGGATACAAATAAAAAAAAGTAAATAAAATGGAAGTGCTGCTGTGCATCCTGGTTCAAGTCTCACGCATTTATGATGTGTGGTGCAAATAGCTTTTCTTATGAACCTGCGTTTTTTTTTATGGAAAACCAAGTATATTAGATTGTTAAGTGCTTCTATGTAACAATATTACATTTAATAGATCTGTTAAAATAATTTAACGGATGGTGTCTTGCAATGACAACCATTTATCCGTAATTATACCCAAAAACCTCAATATTTTATTTTAGAATTATCGTAACTATCAGACATTTGGAATTTCAGACATTCTGATATCCCTCCAACACTTCACGAATTTTCAGTTAGACATGTGGGTAGGGATTGCAATGTTGTGGCCGATAAAATTGCTAAGCTGGGCCACAGCATCCCTACCAACCTCCTTATGGATAACTTAGAACTTCAAGCTCTCATCCGCAAGGATGCTCTAGGACGTCCTCCTTAGAGGATCTCCTAAATCTTACCTTATCAAGAAAAAAAAAAAAAAATTATCGTAACTATCAGCTATTGAGGCTAAACATTGCGCCTGGCCCCACTCTAAAGTGTAATAGTTGCGACACCGGCACTTATTTTTGATGGAAAACCAAAAATATTAGCTCAACCTCTTTTTTTTTTTTTTTCGGCACCGGTACCGGCACTTTAAATAGAGCCATATACCCATTATCAACTTGTTTTAAAATTATTATGAAAACAAACAAACAAACAAAAAACTTCTTTTTAAATTATTGAAAGCTGACGTCAGCAATGTCGTGGCTGATTTCTATAAAACCAGATGAGTTGAGTGGTGGTGATCAGGCGAGGTCGAGGGAGAGATCTCGAATGGAAGAGAGCAAAAAGAGGGGTGTGGTGTTTGCTGTCAATGGAGAGAGATTCCAAGTCCCAAATATTCATCCTTCAACTACCCTCATCGACTTCTTGCGTTCCTCTACTCGTTTCAAGAGCGTCAAACTCGCCTGTGGGGAAGGTAATAATAAAAATTTGATAAGCTAGAGTTGTATTGCATGCTCGGATTTTTATTATTATTATATTTGTTTAGGTGCTCTGTTTTTGATTTTCACCTATTAAATAATCGTTATATGGTTGGTTTTTATAGAGAGGGTGGGAGAAATATACTAGTTTATTAGACAGATTGAGACAAATATACTAGAATATTTGTAGTGCTCTAAACTTGTTCATAGGCAGGGGCGGAACCAGAAACTTTCGATTGTAGGGGTTAATAATTTTTTCTAATCTAACTAATGTTTTTTCAATTTAAAAAAATATTCGCTATGTTCATAAATACATGTCATTTTAACATAATTCTTTTGTTCAATAATATTTGTCATTTGATATATTTTACCACCCTTTTTCCAATATTATCTTCAATAATTAAAAAAATATTTACGTATAAATAAAATAAAAGTGAAAAGATCTTACAAAGATTGACGAAATTTAAGTCATATCATATGATTTTTTAATTTTTGAGATAAATCTTAAAATGACATGCATTTCCGAACGGATGGTGTACAAAATATTGAAAAATATTTAAAGAAACTCTTAAAATTATTAATACAAAATTAAAATAAATAACACGCATATTTTTTTCAAAATAGCAAAATATTATTATATAAGATAGTGTTGAGAAAGATGTAAAAATAAAAGTAAAAATTTATACAAAAAAAATATATTTTATTGAAGAGAGACTAAAATAGTTTAGAATAAAACTGCATTAAGAAAATAATAGTTTATAAAGACAACTTACACAATTATAGTTTAGAATACAAACAGATTGAATTTATAAGCACTAAAGACTCATAACTAAAAACTAAAATTTAAACTGAAACTCTCGTACTAATAATGAATTGTGTGATTCAAGACATCCCAACAATAACCTATTCAAAGCTTTCGGGTTCATTTACACTATAAAAGTAGGAAGTTTAGCAAAAGATAAAGGCATTCTAAATAAATGACTTGTTAGAAGTGATTTGTATGTGTCTAATCTTAAAACGTTCATAACTTTTGACTCAAATGTCAGATTGGAGCGTATAATATATCAAATCGAAGATATTAACATGAGGAACATATATACCAAAAAAAATTTGGATTGGGGGGCCATGGCCCACTCCCGCCCCCATATAGTTCCGCCTCTGTTCGTGGGACGGAATAAAGTTTATAATTTTATATTCTTATTAGTTTATATTCTAACTAGTTTATGATATGCGTCTTGTATAGAGATTTTTTTTAGATAAATATTGGATATATGGATTTTTTAAATAATTAATTAGTTTAAATATTATGTAGGTTATTAGATATAAGATCAAAGAATAAATTAAATTAAGAAATTATAAGTTTATATTAATGAATTTTTATGGTATATATGATTCATGAATAAAGTAATTTACAGATTTTATAAGGAATATAATACTCCGTAATAAATAGATGAGCTAACCTGATTGACTTAATTAGACAAATATAAACTTTTAAATAAGATTGAAGATGAACTTAAAAACTTTCTTCCAATAGGGATATAACTTTCATACCCATTAATTAAAGCTTTTATGCAACCTATCTATGGTGGTCATACATATAGATGAAAAAGTTATAAGAAATTATAATTAAAAACATGCTGACAAATAATAAATTACGTATGTCAAAGTCATAATGTTTATATATAATAAATTTGTAAGTTATAACAAAAAATATGGTGCATACACAATACATATAAATAAAATGTTATATTTTCATGACTTATTGATTAATATTTTTAGGGTATGACATTCATACATTAGAAATAATGATTGTTAAAATAAATTTTAGCCTATCAAAAACATGATGTATTCATTTTTGAAATATTTAAAATGTATAGACATGTTATTAAATATTTATTTATTTCTTGAACTAGTTTTTAATCAAATAGATAAAATAAAAAGGAAGTAAGAAAGATATATATTGTCCATATAATAGATAAAATATTAAAATTTATTTTAATAAAAAAATTGAACTTAATATAAAAGATAAATAATTTGTATATTGAAAATTTTAAAAAATATTTTTTATCAAAATTAATTTAGCAAGTAATAGATAAGACAAGTTATTATCATTTTTAATCAAAGTTTAATTTGTAAAAAATTTTGTACATTATAAACAGATAAAAAACACATAGATAATTTAATTTTTATCATCTTGTAATTTTTATTTATTTTTTATCGAATTTTATTTAAGTTTTTTTTATAGAAATGTATATGTTAGGATAAAGTAACTTTTATTATTTTTAAATAAAATTCCAATTCCTAATTTTTTAATAAATAAATAGATAGAAAAAAAATGATTGAAAAAGATAAAATAGTATGAACAAAACTTGATTTATTAAAATATAAAGTAGGGTCTAAATCAATACGATGGCTCGTAAATGTTTAAATTTAATATTTATTTGTAGATCTTATAATTAATTGTAGTTGATATTGCCCTAAAATATTGTTTACTTAAATATTGTTTTACGTAAAAAGGAAAAAATTAAATTTCTAATTCATTTATATTTGAACAAATAATTTTTTTAATATAAAGTGGGCCTATAATCATAAGACAAAATTCTTTTAATATAAATATAGAATAAAAATTTAATTAGAAAAGGTGAAATAATATTAAAATGTATCCAAAATAATATTGATCAAATGGGTCAAAAACCATACTTGATTGAATACCATGACAAAGTCTATGAGTTGCTAGATAAGATTGAGAACATGTCTGTATGCGTGCACATGTGTGATAAACTCAATACAGAACCATAATAAGATTGAGTGCTTGTTTGGTTGGATAGAAAGAACATAATTTATAAAATCTTAAGAAATACATTCTCATATGTGTTTAATTGATAAAAAACATAAAAAAAATTAAATTCACAAGGTTTTTAATTCCTCCATCAGGTGAGTAAAATCTACTTCCAATCTTTTTATTCTAATTTTTTTCTTTTTAAATTGTCCGATGTGAATACTCTTGACAAAAAAAAATTATGAGTATTGTTAGGAACCTTGAGGACAAAGGTTTTTTAAGGGGGAGTATTGTTAGGATTGTGTAAATAGGGGGAAACAAGGGTTGTTTTGTGTAATATGTTTGAAAGTGCTCAAAAGCCATAAAAGGCAGAGGTGTAATCGGTTCTGGGCAATTCAACAATTCAACAAATATCTTTACTCTATCTCTCTTCCTTAATCTTTCTCTGCCCTAATCTTGCTTCTTCTTTACCCTAATCTCTCTTTTTTAAACCCATTTATTCAATTGTCTTAGGCAAACCCATTTAAATATTTAGAAAGTATCAACTAAATTCCAACACACCTTTGTTTCATATAATGCAGGTGGTTGTGGGTCTTGTGTTGTTCTGGTATCCAAATACGACCCCCAACGTGATGAAGTGGAAGATTACACAGTTAACTCTTGCCTGACTCTTCTATGCAGCATAAATGGCTGTTCAATCACAACATCTGAAGGTCTTGGAAACTCCAAAGATGGTTTCCATCCAATTCAACAAAGATTTGCTGGTTTTCACGCCTCCCAATGTGGCTTCTGCACCCCTGGAATGTGCATGTCCCTTTTCTCAGCTCTTGTCAATGCTGACAAGAAAAATCGTTCAGATCCCTCTCCTGGATTCTCCAAGCTCACCGTTTCTGAAGCCGAGAAATCTGTATCCGGAAACCTTTGTCGTTGCACTGGCTACCGACCCGTTGCTGATGTGTGCAAGAGCTTTGCATCTGACGTGGACATTGAGGACCTGGGATTGAACTCCTTCTGGAGGAAAGAGGATAGTAAAGATGTTAAACAAAGTAAATTACCCTCTTATACTTCTTCCAAGGATCGAATTTGTAGATTTCCAGACTTCTTGAAGGAGGAATTGAAGTCCTCCGTGCCCTTGAATTCAAATGGATGTTCTTGGTATAGTCCTACTAGCATCAAGGAGCTCCAAGGTTTGCTGGACAAAGAAAACGCCCGTGTGAAGTTAGTTGTCAGCAACACCGGTGTAAGTTACTACAAGGAGCTAGAGAAGTATGACAAGTATATTGATCTCAAAAACATTCCAGAGCTGTCAGTGATCCAGAGAGATGATGCAGGAATGCGTATAGGGGCGGCGGTGACGATTTCTAAGGCAGTTGAATTTTTAAAGAAAGGTAACAACAATGAAGGAAAAATTGCTAATCATCTTGAGAAAGTTGCCACAAAATCTGTGAGGAATTCAGCAAGTATAGGAGGAAATTTAGTGATGGCACAGAGAAAAGGGTTTCCCTCTGATGTTGTTACCATAATGCTTGCGGCGAATGCAACTGTTGATATAGTTTCCATTACAAAACATGAGATAATGAGTTTGGAAGAGTTCCTAGAAATGCCTCCTCTCGACTCCAGAGGCTTACTAGTGAGTGTTCATATACCGAGCTATAAGCCAATCTCTGGTGATTCTAAGCTACTATTTGAGACATACAGAGCTGCGCCTCGTCCTTTGGGAAATTCATTGGCTTATTTAAACGCGGCCTTTCTTGCTCAAGTTTCTTCACAAAATGTGATAAAAGATATCCATTTAGCTTATGGTGCCTATGGAGGTGCTCACGCAATTCGAGCTAGAAATGCTGAAGAGTTTCTTAAAGGAAGGACACTAAAATATGATGTTTTGTATGAAGCTGTCAAGTTAGTTCAGGAATCTGTTGTTCCGGAAGATGGCGTTCGACATGCTTTTTATAGGTCAAGCTTGGCTGCAGCTTTCCTATTTGAGTTCCTTCATCCCCTGATGAGCTCTTCCCATGAAGTTTCTCGTGATACCGTTAATGGATCCGTTAATGGATCACGACATGCTTCATCCCCTAATGGATCTCCATTATTGTTACCTGCAAAGCAGGAACTTGGATCGAGTAGGGAATTCCGTCCCGTTGGGGACTCTCTTGTTAAGACTGGAGCTGCTCTCCAGGCTTCAGGTTTTCTTTCTTGCTTGAAGATTTGTTATTTTATTTGTTCTCCAAGCTCATTGGCTTTTATACACTGCCTTTGAGATGGATTTAGTCCTTATATCAATTTTGGTACATTCTAACTAAATTCAGCTATTATTGTCACATAGCTGAATTTCAGTTTTTCTTGGGTCTATCGGGCGTACCCCCTTTCCTTGGGCAGGGGTACACCCATCTTGACCCCCCAGATTTCGCTGTAGCAGAGTCCCACTGGGTCAATGATGACTCAGGTTTTCGTTCTTTCTTTGTCTGAGATTCTATGACATGCTTAATTGTAAGAGTTATGGTGTGTCTTTGCTTGGCCACTTGCAGGTGAAGCTGTATTTGTTGATGACATTCCTTCGCCGCCAAACTGTCTCTATGGAGCTTTCATATACAGCACGATGCCACGAGCAAGAATCAAGGGTGTGATATTCGAATCAGGATCATTTCCTGATGGGGTTGTTGCAATCATCTCATATAGAGATATCCCAAATGGAGGAGAGAATTTAGGAATCTTCACTCGATTTTGTGTTGAGCCCTTATTTGCTGAAGAGATCACAAGCTGTGCTGGAGACAGAATTGCTGTTGTGGTAAGCCAAAGATTTGCTTATTTCATTTTCTGTGTAAACAGATTCTGTTTGTGCAGTTTCATGAACAAAATGGAACTTCCATAGGTTGCAGAGACACAAAAACAAGCAGATTTAGCAGCAAATCTTGTAGTGGTTGAATATGACACGGAGGGACTAGACCCGCCAATCTTAAGCGTTGAAGAGGCTGTTGAGAAGTCTAGCTTCTTTGAAATCCCTCCTTATTTTCAACCAAAGCAAGTAGGAGATTTCTCAAAGGGAATGGCTGAAGCCGATCATAAGATTCTTTCCGCAGTGGTAACCATCTTTTGATAGTAATTAGTGTGATCTAGTTACTTTTAGAATTTAAAACTGAATTCTTCTTCTTGTGAAATACAGATGACTCTGCCATCACAATATTATTTCTACATGGAGCCACAAACTGCCCTTGCTATACCAGATGAAGAAAACTGCATGGTAGTTTACAGTTCCACTCAAAACCCTGAACACTGCAATACCATGATTGCAAGATGCCTTGGTATTCCAGAAAATAACATTCGTGTCATCACGAGAAGAGTTGGAGGCGGCTTTGGTGGCAAGGCCATGAAATCAATGCCCGTGAGTATTCTCATCACGATATTCCCTCCATCCAATGCATAAACAAGAGTTTCATTTTGTGGAAATTCTAACTTATAAACCTGTGAATCCCTTTTTCAGACTACTGCAGCTTGCGCATTGGCAGCGCACAAGCTTAGTCGTCCTGTAAGGATGTACCTCAACCGAAAAACGGACATGATACTGGCAGGAGGAAGGCATCCCATGAAGATAACGTACAGTGTAGGATTCAAGTCAGATGGGAAGATCACTGGCTTGCACCTTGATGTACTAATCAATGCAGGGAATGCTGAAGATTTTAGTCAAGTAATTCCACTGTTTATGACCGGTACTCTCAAGAAGTACAACTGGGGAGCCTTGTCTTTTGACATGAAGGTTTGCAAGACGAACCACGTGAGCAGATCTGCGATGCGGGCCCCAGGGGAGTTGCAAGGATCATATATAGCTGAAGCTGTGGTTGAACATGTAGCAGCTAGCCTCTCCATGGATGTGGATGCAGTTAGAGCGAAGAATATCCACTCGTTTGAGAGCTTAAGCTTATTTTACAAGTCGTGTGCTGGCGAAGCTCATGAATACACATTGCCATCAATTTGGGACAAGCTGGCAGAGGCTTCAAGATACACCGAAAGAACCCAAATGGCGAAAGACTTCAATAAATCTCATGAATGGAAGAAAAGGGGAGTCTCTAGATTACCCATAGTGGCCGAGTTGTTGGTAAATCCGAATCCCGGAAGAGTTAGCATTCTGTGGGATGGATCTGTTGTAGTTGAGGTTGGAGGGGTTGAACTTGGGCAAGGGCTGTACACAAAAGTAAGACAAACGGCTGCATTCGGTCTAGGCTTGATTGGGTGTGATGGAATTGAAGATCTTGTGGATAAAGTTCGGGTTGTGCAAGCGGATACGCTGAGCTTAGTACAGGGAGGGATGACTAGCTGTAGTACTACATCTGAGTCCAGTTGTGAAGCAGTTAGGATTTGTTGCAGTATCTTGGTTGAGAGATTGAAGCCACTTAAGGAGAATCTTCTGCAGAACTCAGGCTCAGTTGATTGGAAGGCGCTGATCTATCAGGCGGAGCTTCAATCAGTCAATTTATCAGCAAGCACTCACTACGTGCCAGATGTCAATTCCATCCAATATCTGAACTATGGAGCAGCAATGAGCGAGGTAAAGTCTTCTTATGATTAATTTCTTAGACAATGCTATAACTAATTAACACTTGGAGCTTAATTTTGATGTGACAGGTGGAGGTGAATCTCCTTACAGGGGAAACCACAATATTGAGGTCGGATATCATATACGATTGCGGACAGAGCCTGAATCCTGCAGTTGATCTCGGTCAGGTTGGTTTATCATGCTATGCAAAGGGTTCATATTTCCTAAGTGGATAAAATTAATTGCTTGATTGTTATAGATTGAAGGAGCATTTGTCCAAGGAATTGGGTTCTTCATGACGGAAGAGTACTTGACCGATTCAAATGGAATGGTGGTTGCTGATAGCACATGGAGTTACAAGATCCCAACAATTGACACCATCCCAAAACAGCTCAATGTTGAGATACTCAACAGTGGACACCACCAGAATCGCGTTCTTTCATCCAAAGGTATATATACTAAAACTAAAGAACATAGATTTTCAATTTTCCTTTTATGGAAGGATTTATAAATGAAGCCAATGCTTTGCACTTTTGCAGCGGTTGGGGAGCCGCCATTGCTTTTGGCAGCAGCCGTGCATTGTGCCACGAGAGCGGCAATTAAAGAAGCAAGAAGGCAGATGAGATCTTGGGGAGTAGAAAGGTCTGTTTCAGATGAGACTTTCCAGGTAAGTGTGCCTGCTACCATGCCTGTGGTGAAGGAACTATGTGGACTTGACGTTGTTGAGAAGTACCTCAAGCATAAGATGAATTGCGTCACAAAGAAAATCTAAGATCAAATTGCAGTTGAATTGTGAACTGTATATGTATATTTGTATAAAATTAATGAATATATTTCAATGAGCTATGAATGAGTTCGATTTTCTTTTCATTTTGAAGAAATGGTCGCTTAATTATTTCAACATAATTTTTTGCTTATTTAAAATATTCGAAAATGGTTAATGGCTAAACCGTAAGAGCTGAATCTTAAACTTCAGTCACCAAACATTCGTTAAGAAACAATTAACTATATTATTATGGTCCAACAAATTTGCTAAGCAATAGTGGATTGATGGACTTCAAACCTATCTGGAGTTTAATATTGATCCTTTAGTAAACTTGTCACTCTTGTCAATACGGGTTCAGGTTTCAGTTCGGTCATTTCGACTTAGTAAAATTTACTGATCAATGGGTTAGGTCGTTGCAAGTTTCGTGTAAGTTCAGGTTGACTTAAAAAATTAAGAATATCAACTTTTATACGATAACTTAAATAATATTCGAATTAAAAAATTATTTAATAATAAAATTTTATCTTTATGTACTGCACAATAAAACAAATTATAATTTCAAAATAAATGTTATACTTGTAGCAAAACAACGAACCAGGTCAACCAAATTGGGTTTGGGTCAAGGTGGTTCAAGTTACTATTTGACAAATTGATTTTCTGATCAGGTTCTAATTCTAAAATTTTCATACAATTCGGGTCGGGTTGTCAAGCCGAATTAAGTTTTGACGAGTTTAATGCTTAGTAGTAATTTTATCGTACGCCCTCCAAAATCATTAGGAACCACTTGAGATTGGCAATTGAATGAGTTATATAGGTAGATAACGCCATTCTACCACCCGACATGTGAGTGAAAATGGTCCACCATCACCCGTGAAATACTTCATCCTGATTCGAACCACCCACCATTCACTGGTCGTTTGGTGTTAATAATACAATACAAGGACAGAATATATATACCTCTCCAATATATAGGAGATGGTTCAAGAGAAACGACTCTTATAGAGAAACGAGAGAAATAATTAGCAGCGTCGGATCAAGAAAAATTAATGGTCATAATCAATGGAGCATAATAACAAATATGAGGATTAAATATATACTTGAGTATGGCTAGTTAGTTAACAAAATGAAAGGTGCGAAATTATAGGGATTTGTTGAATTTTTTTAAAATAAAAGTCAAAGCTTCCATTTTTCAATTTGGCGTAAAATTCAAATTCAAAATTTGAATATTTTATTTATGGCGTTGAATGTTTCGATGGAATGGTGTCGATGTCACTATAGCCAATTTGTACTCTGCTTGCTCTTGAGCCGATTGTAAGGTCTCAGTTGCGCTCTTAAAAGATCAAGCAATCTGTTTTCAGTGCGTATCAGAGTTCGTCTTCTCCTTCAAGCCTTTCATTACTCTCACTCTAACGTCGACTACGTCGTCTCTTCTTCTTACTGCCCCGATGCCCCATTCTCCCCGTTTGGCCCAGATGCCAAGGATATGCGAGTGTCACCACGTGCGGGATTAGACCCACCGTGGCTTGATTGACCATGCTCGTAGCGTGGACAGAATTATGGTTTCACTCTCAGTTTTGATTCGACGCAGGTTTCGAGATACGTAAATGCATTCAGTCGCGGTCGCGGTTTCCTGATCTACGATCACGATTATCCTGGCCGCGGTCGCGGTTATGATCCGTGACCGCGGTTGCTCGTCCTAGTTCGTGCGATGGCTCACGTCCCTATAAACTTCGATTGCTCTCGGATTCAGCAACATTCATTGCTGAGTCCCATACTCGGTCAAACCCATGAGATCCGGATTGTGCAGTGTCACAACCGTCGATTCCATCGCTCGACTCGGACCCTGACGGCTCGTGCGATGAACGACCATGCTTGCAAGGGGGGAGGAACATAGTTCTGGTCGTCTTCGAGTATGTGCTAGGGTTCGATCTTCTGAGCGAATATCGAAATTTGCGCGATCTCCCTCGGTGTCGTGGTCGCGGTTCTCTAGTCCGCGGTCGTGGTTCTCTATTCGCGATCGCAGATCTGCTCGTCGAGGGCGCCGCGCTCGATTTCGCTTTGCGCGATTACCTCAAGGTTTCGAAAAAACTACTTCTTGCTCTTCTAGATCGATTCCAACACCATAATTGCGTAGATCGATTACTCATTTCCCACGGACGGCGCCAACAAATAGTGCACAAAACATCGTCTTCAATGCACTAGTTGAATACTTCCTTTTTCACCTTCCGTTCCAAGCGCCTCTTCAACCTAGAACCTACAAAACAATGGACAGAGGAGGCGGATACCCCCTAATCCACCTCAAATGTCTAAGTCAAAAGAGCAGTTTGTCGATCAAACGTCGAAGTATAGGACAAGACTTGCGTGCGAGCCCAACGAATATGAGTTGCTCATCATACATGTCGATGACATGTATTTATAATGGAGGAGAGAGAGAGAGAGAGAGAGAGAGAAGGTCGAAAACTCTATTTCTAAGGGCGGGCCGATAGTGCTCCAGGCCCGACCAACAAGCGATTTCTTGCTCCCCAATTCAAGTGTAAATTTTATCTTTCGACTAAGATAGAATTTTTCATCATAACGAATAACCATCATATTTAATTTGATAATAAAATACTTAAGATAGAAAAACATAACAAATAAAAATAACTTTATGATGCATAGTAGCGAAAATAATTATGAAAATTATTTTTAACCTCTTAAAATTAATAATGCATGCATTGATAGTTTCTTGCAAGTATATCGGTAATTTTCTTGTAAAAAAATTTGCTCTTATATGTAATATCTTTATTGTACGATTTTTTTTTCCTAGATAAAACTATGATTCTGTGAACGACGTAATTCCACCAGGAGAAATTTGTGAACTTATACCAGGAGCTACAAGTGAAAAGTGCGTTGGCTCATTAAAGAGGAATCACTTTAATAGGAGGTGGTTAAGGCCATTTATTCAACTTAATTCCTTATTAAAGTCGGATCATTTGAACTTTGAAGCTCCAGTATATCTTATCAAAATTCAAGGGACCTAAACCAGTTTGATGAAAGTGGCATACTAGCCACATAGTTACAACGTGAAGACAGAGAATCCACATCACTCATTCTACCAAAAAAACAAATCCACATAACTCAGTATATATGGCTGGTGTCATACTCGTTACTCCGGCGTAAATAGAAAATGTGCATTATGATTTGGCTAAAGTTCGGTCCGTGGTATTTTAATTAATATTTTTGTTATAAATATTTTTGTTTTTCTAACCTATATTTTCAGGAAATAAATTAAGATCTTTCAATAAAAAAATTAGCATATTTTATATGTTTAGGGTTTATAAAATTAATTTGTAGGACTTATACTTTTCCTCTTAAGGTTTAGGCTTCAAAAACAGAATTCTTATAGAAATCCGGAGTATTAAAACACCACCCTTTTATGGTTGTTTTTTTGGTAACTTTCCTATTTAGGGCTAAAGCTAAAATTGTAGATTAATTAATACTCCGTATTGTTAATGATAATTCTTTCCCGGTACGGTAGAGAAATAAATGCTAATTGACAATATTCAGGCTGGTGCTGCTCGTGATTTAATTTAAGTGAGTTGAGCATAATTAGTTGTCCCTGTCGTGCCCTGCACGACTATTACTCGATATTTTTTAGATATATACTATAAAAATATTAATAAATAAAAATATAATTTAAATTTTAATGTAAGTAATTTATTCCTCGTAATATAATTTTTTTAAATCAAATAAAACAAATTAAATTCAGATTATTAGGTTTAAATAATGAGAATAATGTATACAATGCTCATAAAATGTTATGGTAAATTTTCAAATAATGAGAATAATATATACAATGTTCATAAATTGTTATGGTAAATTTTCAAATTGTGAGTTGCAATAAAAGTAAAGTATTTTGACCAAACTTCTCATAAGGAAATATTTTAATTAAAAAAAAGCATAGAAAACTATGATTAAAGTCAAATATGAAAAATAATCATATCAAAACTATAGTTCGTAAAAATATAATGAATTGAAAGCTTATTATAAAAAAAATTATACAAAAAAACGTTAATATTTCTTTTAAAAAGTTGAACAGATCAAAGGTTAAAGATTAATATAAATATCTTTAATTAATATTTCTTTAAAAACGTTAATATTTTGTTGAGCAAAAACGTTAAAATTTTTGTTAATATTTCTTTTAAATATTTTGTTTAATATAAAACATTATTGAACAAATTAAAGATTAAATATTAATATAAATATGTTTAATTAATATTTCTTTTAAAACGTTAATGTCTTGTTGAACAAAAACGTTAAATATTTTGTTAATATTTCTTTTAAATATTTTGTTTAATATAAAACGTTATTATGTTGATTTTGTATGTATTTTTTTAGAGGAAGATTTGTATGTAAATATATTTAGGAAATTTAGTAAGTAAATTTTTTTCATTAAGGAAAAGATTTTTGTATTCAAAAAATTGTATAGTAGATTTTTTTATAATTGTAGTTAAATATGACATGTAAGTGATGATGGGGAGAAAATAAGATGACGTGGCATATGACGTATCAAAAATTAAATGACATGGCTTAAGAAAAAGACGACATGTGGCAAAATCCAATGTGACGTATTATAAAAGCGACATGTGGATAAAGCTGACGTGGCGCAACATGGTGACCCCAAACCTTATTGCTTATATATATATATATATATATATATATAAGTAGATTCTTTTATCTTGTGAAATATACTCGCCAAAATTCATACACGATGTTATTTTTATATATACAAGATATGCACAAACAAGAATAAATCCCGTACAAGAAAAACACCAATGTACTTACAATAACTAGAATTTAATAAAAGTTGTAATTCTAATAAATTAAAAACAAGCCCTATACATACAATAAAACGTTATTTTCATGTATTCAAGTTAAACAGCGATATCTTTGAATTTTGGTGCCGAGGATCGATTCACAAAAAAGATGTAGCGGTGTCTCCTTTTGACTCCCGCTGAGCAATTACAATTGACCGGCGACACCAATTAACGTGATCCAATTTCTTAGTGTATATACTTATAAAAGAGAAATAAAGAATGTATGTAATATAAAACTAGAGTCGTCAAAGTCCATATTTTAGTTTAGAAAATTATGCTCACGTAACGAAAGTTATATAATAAGAGGGTATGACCTAGATTGATGGTGATCAGTTTTTTTGTTTCATATTGATCAATCAAAGAATAGAAAAACTCATCTTATTTCATTAATTCACATCTGTCCGTCTGCTAGAATGGACCCCTCCAAACCTTTTCAGTTTTGTGCCAAAATTTGTCGCATAATATTCAAAAAAATATATATATTCACGAAGAGGGAGATAGGTGGCTAATCATCCACGGATGCCCGAAATAGCATCCAAACTCAATAAAATTAAATGGATGAAAATTTCACTAGGTGGATCGAAAAAGGGTGGACAAACATCCAAACTCAATTCGTTTCACTAATTTATAATTGAATATAAGTGAGTATTTAAAATTATTATGGGAATGATTTTTACTATTATGTTTTTCGTATAATGGATATTCTTTTACATTGTTTGAGTTCTATATTTGCTTTTATTTGATATGTTTGGAAAATGTTTTATACTTATTTTGTATGTTTGGACTTAAAAAACACAAGAACAATAGAAATATCAAATAATTTCATCCATACACCTAAAATTTCTACAAATGACGGGTGAATTGGATAACAGATGATATGAAAAGAAAGAGTCTATCAAATTATTTCACCGATCCACAAATGATGGTGGATTAAATGACAAGTTATACATTTCACATACAGGTAGTAGGTCAGGTAAAACTAGTAAACTTAGAGTTAGGGTGATGAAAGTGGTAAGATGACAGAGAAATTTTTATAACATTACAGCCCGTTGAACGTGGAAAACAAATACTTAACGTTATCTCTATTATTATAAATTTGTAAGATGACAGGGAAAAGCGGTAGAGACGTGAAGCAGCAGAATACAAGAGTTGATTTTCATCTTCAACCTCGCAATACTACCATACCATGGAAGCAGATATCAGCAGGAATGTGATATTTGCTGTCAATGGAGAGAGATTCCAAGTCCCAAATATTCATCCTTCAACTACCCTCATCGACTTCTTGCGTTCATCCACCCCTTTCAAGAGTGTCAAGCTCGCCTGTGGCGAAGGTAATCTTTGTGTTGAGAGTTGACTTGCAGGCTCAGCTGCTTTTTCTGTTGTCATACTCAATTTTTTGACTGATCATATGTTAATTATTAGTTTTTTATATTCCATTTATGCTATTGTGTTTATGAATTTTGCTTATTTTGAATCTATTAGTAAATTTCAACAAGCAAACGTGCACCCCTGTTTCGCCATTGATACTTGTTCATTATGAATAGTTTGCATATATAATTGTCATGTATGAGCAATTAAGTACCTTATCAGCACAAATCCTGTCGAATGACTTTGAAGACTTGTAGTATCATAATATCAGCAGAATGCATTTGTCAGAGAAAAATATGAACAAACATTTAAAAAAGAATTAAATTTCAGTTTTTGCTCTGTTTTCTTATCTATTCAGATTGTTTCTGATTCCAAAAAAAAAAAAAAAAAAAAACAACAACAACAACAACAGACACTATGAATCAGCAAACACCTATTGGGCAAAAAAAAAAGTCTCCAATTTTGAAGAGGTTATTGTTCTATCTAAAAGCTTGGCAACTTATTTTAACTATAACACTAGCAACTAGGCTAATTTCAGCTTCTTGAATGCGAATTATCACATATAATCTCCAAATAGCAACACTAACATCTTTATAAGTTCAATTGACGCAGGTGGTTGTGGCTCTTGCATGGTTCTGGTCTCCAAATACGATCCCATAAATGATCAAGTGGAAGATTACACAGTTAACTCATGCCTTACACTTCTATGCAATATAAATGGCTGTTCAATCACAACATCTGAAGGTCTTGGAAACACCAAAAATGGCTTCCATCCAATACAACAAAGACTTGCTGGTTTCCATGCCTCCCAATGTGGCTTCTGCACTCCTGGGATGTGCATGTCACTCTTCTCAGCTCTTGTCAATGCTGACAAGACAAATCATTCCAAGCTTACGGTTTCAGAAGCTGAGAAAAGTATAGCCGGAAACCTTTGCCGTTGCACTGGCTACCGGCCTATTGCTGATGCGTGCAAAAGCTTTGCATCTGATGTGGACATTGAGGATTTGGGATTGAACTCCTTCTGGAGAAAAGAGGATAGTAAAGAAGTTAAGGAAAGCAAGCTGCCTCCTTATACTTCCACCGATCAAATCTGTACATTTCCTGAGTTTTTGAAGGAGGAATTGAAGTCTTGTATGCCTTTAAACTCGAAAAGTTGTTCTTGGTACAGTCCTACAAGTATTAAGGAGCTCCAAGATTTGTTTGAATTGATTGATGAATCAGATGAAGAAAAGCCTCGTGTGAAGTTGGTTGTTAGTAATACTGGTGTTAGTTACTACAAGGAATTGGAGAAGTATGACAGATACATTGATCTAAAATACATTCCCGAGTTGTCAGTGATTCGGTTAGATGAAGCAGGAATGCATGTAGGTGCAGCAGTGACGATTTCTAAAGTAATTGAATCACTCAAGGAAGGTAGAAACGATGAAAGTAATGAGGGAACGGGGTTAATGCTAAGAAAAATCGGTAGTCATCTTGAGAAAGTTGCAACAAAATCTGTTCGGAATTCAGCTAGTATAGGAGGAAATTTGGTGATGTCACAAAAAAATGGATTTCCCTCTGATGTTGCTACATTAATGCTTTCTGTTAATGCAACGGTAGATGTAATCAACGGTCCAAAGCGTGAAATCATGACATTTAAAGAGTTCTTGGAAATGCCTCCTCTTGATTCGAAGGGCTTACTATTGAGTGTTCATATACCGAGTTATAAGCCAGTAAGTGATGATTCTAAGCTACTATTTGAGACATACAGAGCTGCACCTCGGCCTTTGGGAAATGCATTGCCTTATTTGAATGCAGCATTTTTGGCTCAAGTTTCTTCGGAAAATGTGATAAATGATATCCATTTGGCTTTGGGGGCTTTTGGTAGTGCTCATGGCGTTCGGGCTAGAAAGGTTGAGGAGTTTCTTAGAGGAAAGACACTAAACTATGATGTTTTGTATGAAGCTGTCAAGCTAATTCAGGAATCTATCGTACCGGAAGACGGCGTTCAACATGCTTCTTATCGGTCAAGCTTGGGTGCAAGTTTCCTTTTTGAGTTCCTTCACCCCTTGTTGAATGGTTATGTTGAGCCTCCGTCAGAGAGCAAGGGATCACCCATATTGTCACCAGCAAAGCAGGATATTGGGTCGAGTACTGAATTCCATCCTGTTGGGGACTCTCTTGTGAAGACCGGAGCTGCTCTTCAGGCTTCAGGTTTTTTTTCATTCTTGGAGATTTTTGTTGTTGTTTGTGCAGAATATAATTGTCTTTCTGACTTGGTTTTTAGAATCCAGTATCTCTTAGTGACTGTTCAACTTTGACCCTTCTACTTGTTTTTTATGCATGAATTCTTGCAGGTGAAGCTGTGTATGTGGATGACATTCCTTCCCCGTCAAATTGTCTATATGGAGCTTTCATATACAGCACAATGCCACAAGCAAGAATCAAGGATTTAAAATTCAAGTCAGGATCATTTCCTGATGGTGTTGTTGCAATTATCACTTTCAAAGACATCCCAAATGGAGGGGAAAATATAGGATGCTTCACTCCAATTTGCAGAGAGCCCTTGTTTGCTGAAGACGTCACAAGTTGCGCAGGTGACCGAATTGCTGTTGTGGTTGCAGAGACACAAAAACAAGCAGACTTGGCAGCAAAGCTTGCAGTGGTAGAATACGACACAGAGGGACTAGACCCGCCAATTTTAACCGTTGAAGAGGCTGTTGAGAAATCAAGTTTCATTCAAGTCCCTCCTTTTCTTAAACCAAAGCAAGTTGGAGATTTCTCAAAGGGTATGGATGAAGCTGATCATAAGATACATTCTGCAGAGGTACTTTCTAAAATCATGCATTCTCTACTACAACTAGAATTTACAAACTTAAGTTAAAACTGAATCTTATTGTAAAACAAAATATTGTTGTGATATGCAGATCACTTTGCCATCACAGTACTATTTTTACATGGAAACACAAACAGCGCTTGCTGTACCAGATGAAGACAATTGCATGGTAGTTCACAGTTCCACTCAAAGCCCTGAATTCTGCACTTCCTTGATTGCAAAATGCCTCGGTCTTCCTGAGCATAACATTCGTGTCATCACGAGAAGGGTTGGAGGTGGATTCGGTGGCAAGGCCATGAAATCGATGCCCGTAAGGATTCTAATCTCAGTAATTTCATTCGCTGAAAACCTGTTATTAAGTTTTTGTTATTATCTTCCTTTTTCCTTTTGCTAGCAGTATATTTGATTTTTTTTTCTACTTTCTTTTATATGGATCTAACAAATTCCTTGTCATTTTCCAGACTGCTACAGCCTGTGCATTGGCAGCACACAAGCTTAGTCGTCCCGTGAGGATGTACCTCAACCGAAAAACTGACATGATAATGATCGGAGGAAGGCATCCAATGAAGATAACATATAGTGTAGGATTCAAATCTGATGGTAAGATCACAGCCTTGCACCTTGAAATACTAATCAATGCAGGAAACAGCACAGATTTTAGCCCATTAATGCCAATGTGCATCATTAACACCCTCAAGAAGTACAACTGGGGAGCCTTGTCTTTTGACCTTAAATTGTGCAAGACCAACCACACAAGCAAATCGGCGATGCGTGGCCCAGGGGAGTTACAAGGGTCATATATAGCTGAAGCTATAATTGAGCATGTGGCAGCCAGCCTCTCCATGGACGTGGATGAACTCAGAGCAAAGAATCTTCACTCATTTGAGAGCTTAAGCGTTTTTTACAGGAAACATGGCGCTGGAGAAGCTCATGAATACACATTGCCTTCAATTTGGGACAAGATTGGTGAGTCATCAAACTTTTTGGAAAGGGCCCAAATTGTGAAGAAATTCAACAGCTCTAATAAATGGAAGAAAAGGGGTGTCTCTAGAATTCCTATAGTGATGGAGGTTGCACTGCGACCGAGACCTGGAAGAGTTAGCATTTTGTGGGATGGATCGGTTGTGGTTGAGGTTGGAGGGATTGAGCTTGGCCAAGGTCTTTGGACAAAGGTTAAACAAATGGCTGCATTCGGTCTAAGCTTGATAGAGTGTGATGGGATCGAAGATCTTGTGGAAAAAGTTCGGGTGGTGCAAGCTGATACACTGAGTGTAGTACAAGGCGGAATGACGGCTGGGAGTACTACATCTGAGGCTAGTTGTGAAGCAGTAAGAATTTGTTGCAATATTTTGGTTGAGAGATTGAAGCCTCTTAAGGAGAATCTCCAGCAAAAGATGGGCTCGGTTGATTGGAAGACATTGATCTATCAGGTGTGGTGAATTGTTATTTTTTCTTTCTTTTTGTTCATTCTCCTAGCTCTCTAGAATCATTTTGGTCAAGGGATAGTAGTAAGATTTTCTTTGTTGCTACTGATTCTTCATAGATAACTTAGGGCGTAGGACAAAGTCCAAATTTAGAAATATTCTCTAGATTTATTGATATATATATATATATATATATATATATATATAAGAAAAATATTATTTTTGGGTATTACTGTATTAGTTTCAAATCTTGGATTCTTCTAACAAGACCGCATCATCACAACCTGAATCTATCTAAATAATAATAATTCACTATCTCCCCTTCATTAAAATGCAGGCTGAGCTTCAGTCAGTCAATCTATCAGCAAGTTCTTACTACGTGCCCGAGTTTGATTCCAGCCAATATCTGAACTATGGAGCAGCAGTGAGTGAGGTAACGTCTTCTGAACAATAATTCTTTTCCCAACTATTGCAAGGTTGAGCCACAATCAAGTTTTCTTCTTATGATCTCTTAAACACTGCCAGAATGAATACTTGGAGCATCAAAATGTCATCATCTCCCCAATATATTCGCACACAAGCAGGATCTCGGGGGTGAAGATGACGGCACCTATATCCTGAACATGTCAAGAGGATGTGCCACATAGACCTAAGGAAAACTGAAATTCAATTATGTGAAAATAATAACTAAATTAGTTAAAATGCATCAAAATTGATATAGGAGTTATATCCATCTCAAAGGCACAGTATAAAACAGCCAATGAGAAGGAGGACACACCCCAATTGGAGCATCAAAACGAAAGAGCCAAAATTTGCACTATAATCAAATGATAAAAAAAAGCAATTTTTTCTCTTTGATGTAACAGGTGGAGGTGAATCTCCTGACAGGGGAAACCACAATATTGGGATCGGATATCATATATGACTGCGGACAGAGCCTAAATCCTGCAGTTGATCTAGGACAGGTTAGTCTTCTTGATAAGCTAATAAACTGTTCTTATATAAGATACTAAGATACTAACATGCTAAAATTGTTACAGATTGAAGGTGCTTTTGTTCAAGGAATTGGATTCTTCATGACAGAAGAGTGCTTGGTTGATTCAAATGGAATGGTGATCACTGATAGCACTTGGACATACAAGATCCCAACAATTGACACAATCCCAAAACAACTCAACGTGGAGATACTGAACAGCGGCCACCACCAGAAACGCGTTCTTTCATCAAAAGGTATTCAAGTCACAAAATATCCAATTTACTTATCTCGATTTGCCTTCAACTTTCCAAAACCAAGTGTTCTTAATTGATGGATTTGTACCTGAAATTGCAGCTTCTGGGGAGCCACCATTGTTGTTGGCAGCAACTGTGCACTGTGCTACGAGAGCGGCCATCAGAGAAGCAAGAAAGCAGGTGAGATGCTGGGGAAATTTGCAAATGTGTGAATCTGATGACATTTTCCAGTTAAGTGTGCCTGCTACGATGCCTGTTGTGAGGGAGTTGTGTGGACTTGATATTGTTGACAAGTATTTACAGCATAAGATGGATTGTGCCAAAGATCAAATTATAGTTGAAGCGTAGTGTGTATGCATATATTATTAGACAACATTCAGAATAATGAAGTGTGCTGTGTGAGCAATATACCAAGACCTGTTACAGGTTTTTTTATCCTCTGTAAAAAAGAGTGCAAACTGCAGCACAATGAATAAATAAGTTGAATTTTTCTCATTTGTATTTTTAAGTGACATGATACAGTTCGGAAAATTTAAAAACACATTTTATACTCCCTTTTTTCCCTCTTGGACTTTCCACAGCACTCACATATGAAACAAGCACAGAATATAACTTAAAATTTAGGAGATGATCAAGTGTTCATACTAGTGTTATGTAAGCACCAAAAATTTTACTGTGCCATAGAGGGTAAATATATTGAAAAGACCAAACAAAATTACAAGAAACTTTATCAAGGGGATGATTAAGTCCAAAAACAGAAACTTAAGTAGTGACACATCCAAGCGCTCTACTTACAATGATAAAAACAGATAAGTTTATGTTTTGGCTGGGAACATGAATCATCAAGGGAGGCCATTGAGATGGAATTGTGAAGCAGTAGAGCAGGAGCACATATTTCATATATGTTCAGACAAGTTTTACATACACAGATAATTAACTAAGGAAATAAAAGATGCGCTATAGAACAAATTGATCTGTTTTTATCTCCAATAAAACCTCATAGGATAATATCTAATTCATCCAACTGACAGATAAACGTTTTCACACCAACTGGAATCACGAGCACAAACCAGCCACAATATACAACCAACATTTGTTGCTCAAGTAGGAAAGAAAACCCTTCATGTAATATTTAGGACAAAGAAAGGGCAATTAGTAGAAAAACCAAGCTTAAAAAGCGTGATTTTGCAACTGCTAAATGAATATTTATTAAAAAAAAACACTATACTGTCTCTGTTCTGAACTCAGGAACAGAGACTAGCATCCAAAACATAGCTCAGGAAAGTTACATTGATTATTGGTATTGAATGTGCTCAGCTGTTGTTTTCAGCATATATGATATCATTTATCAATTCCACTGCATGATAGATATCAAAGTTGACGTGAGAATCAGGGAATCACATACTATATTCTTGCAAACTATAAAACATAACCCAACCAAATTACCTTCCTCCATTGGTATATTAGGCTGATGAACCAAAAGCTGCAGGAATGCACTCAAAATGCCTACCCTGTAGGCCATCATAATTCATAAGCAGTGCTACTTATGTCATATTCATCACCTAAGATCTATTCATAAGTAATATATACGGAAATTCAAAATTACTCCCTTTCTTTCAAAAATAATGCCAAATCATTACCAACCAATTCACCAGCCTAGGTTTACGAAAAAGTTCATAAAAATACACATGTAAAAAAACCACTTCCTACAATAGGTGTTTTAAACTTATAATTGTGGCATCCATATCAGTTTTCAAGCAATTATTTCTTATACTTAGTTGATTACATCAGCTATGGAAGTAAAATAGATGCACAAGTGCACTGATGAATACCTAGATTCAATTACAACCTTGGGAAGTGTTGCCACAATGGACATTTTCAACAAGTACCTGAATTTTTTTAAGAAAGAAAGAGCACAATGATCAGCTCAAACTGATTTTAATTTCAAAAAGTTTTTCATCACTGCAAAACTTATTATGTATTCAAATAAACAATGAAACTGTAAATGAAGAAGCATACTCTGAGTGGTGCATTTCATAGAGAATTATGAGACCATCTAAGCAGTCATTTAGACTTGGTTTAGCACCCACTCTCTGTTGCAGCTGCTTAGTGGAAGGCTGCTGAGATCCCCCTGTAACAAGCTGTCTACCATCTTTAACCAATTTGTCAAGGCACCTAACAACTTCATGGAAGTCTTCCCTACAGATATCTATAGCATTTACATAATAATAATAATAAAAAAAAAGAACAAAGTCAAATGAGTTTTAACTCACAATGATGACACTAATAGACACCCACGAGGCTAGTTCAAGCTTCAATAACCATAAAGAAAAAAAAATGGTTCTCGGCAGAAAAGGTTATAAATTCAGTGTGTGGGACCATAAGCCTAAAAAAAAAATGTCGCTGTAAATAATAAATAAACACTTGGTGCTAGCAAAACTTACATGGTCTTGTTAATGGAAAGCATAATCATCTCCAGAGAATCCATTTGCTTTTGCAAAACAACCACCTCAATGCCAGCAACACAACTTAAGCTACCATAATTCTTTCTGTCTTGGATCATCTAAACCAACAACAATCCAGAGAGACTCATCAATTACCAAACGTTGAAAGAAAAGATCCAATAAGTTCTAATTTTGAGTTGCGCAAAATTACAAAGACCTGCCTGCAGTCTCTCGATGACTGAAGATACATTCCTGAACTGAGAAAATAGTCGGGCTTGAAGTTGATCCCAATTATCCATTTGATCACGTGCTTGTTTGAATTTTTTCTGATATATTTTCACCATATCCTCCATTACTACTAAGAAGTCAAAACAAGTTTTTATAACGAATTAGATCAACTTATGTAAGGAGAGATTATGTATTAGGCAAAACTAACTACTTGTGGTACATAAACAAACAAAACAAATTAAAAAACTATTGGAGGTGTGCGAACATAATCAGTAGCATCAAGTAATGATTATGCTGTACTAAAATAATACCAATTCAGAATTCAGGGGAAAAAGAACTTTTTTTCCATCCCTAACCACCATTAACACCAGAATACAGGGAAAAAAAAAGTCATTATCACCATGCCTATGATAAGCAGCAGCATACTTGTCATAAACTCTATTTAAAAACTTACATTAATTAATAAAAATACGAATAATATTCATTAAGTCGAACGGGTCGATGGCGTTCCCGGACCGGCAGTGACACTGTAATTTCCCGCTCATCTCTTTGCGTATCATGCACCTCCCAATCCCATCCTTGAAATAAACAAAGAAAAAGAAAATGATCACTGATCAGTGACAATGTAATGATGGTCGTAAATAAATAAATAAATAAAGTTGTTGCTGAAATCACAAGAGATGTGAGAATTCAAATCTGGTAGTCGTACCTGAACCTCCCATTCCTTAACGAATTTGTAGGTTGCCAAGGGATATAAGTTGTTGAAGAGAATCGGGCAGCCTCTTGTCTTCCGGAAATTCATCAACTCCTAACAAACGGAGGTTTGGGAAGGAAGCCCAATCCACACTACACCATTCTTCCTGCTCTCTTTGATCCCACAAGTCCAGCTTTGGACAGCAATGGACACTGAACTCCTCAAGAAAACTTGGTACTAATTCTAGATTCATTAAATCTGGACAATTACTAATTTGAAGTTTGCGAAGGGAGGTTAAACCTTCACCCGAAAAGCTTGTCAGCCCAATGCACCCGTTAATCTCAATTTCTTGAAGAGAAGATGATGGAGTGCTACTAGTAGATGGCCGAGAAGATGTTGTACATGTTGCCACCAACTCTGCACTCGTTTCATACAATTCGAGTGATTTAAGATGCGGTGCTATAGGCATGGACACAAAAAGTGGACAATCCGTGATGCGTAGTTTTGATAGAAGGGGAAACACTAATGATTGATCCTCATTTAGCCGCCTTGACCATCCCTTCAATTCCCCCAGCTGTTGTAATACAAGTTGTTGTAGACAAGGAAAGAAACGCGTAGTGGAGACAATCTCCTCATCTTCCATGTACTCTAATTCAGGGATATAAACTAAGCCTAGAAACCCTAGACAAGGGAGACACCTGAGAGGTGGTAGATGCTTTACGTGCTCACATTCACTCAATAAAAGGGTTTTAAGATTAGGCAGCCTCAAAGCAGGATCCTCCCTCCACCAAGCTGGTATTCTCATGTTTGGATAACTTACCAGCACAAGCGCTTCTAGAGTATCAGGAATCTGGCCACATTCCAACATCAATTCATCCTTGCTTTCGCCATTACATTCACCATCATAAACGATCCCCAAACTTCCTTGGAGATTGAATCTAGCCAGTGTATCCAGTCCACAATGTTTCCCATCAACGCCACTCCTTTTGTTCACCCTGAATTCACCCAAGTGCTGAAGCGATGTCAACTCACCAAAGCTAAGCGGCATTTGCACCAACTTGCTACACCTATCATTATTCAAATGCCTCAGACTAATCAACTCTCCAATATCTTTAGGCAACTCTACAAGATAATCACACAAACTGATGTCTAAAGTGATCAAATTCACCAGCTTTGTGATAGAATCTGGAAGATGTGAGAATTTATTATCTGAGAGATTAAGATACCTTAAGTATTTCAGCTCTCCAATAGAACATGGAACCTCTTTAATGCTCTGACGTTGTATATCCAATGCACGCAAGAGTTTGAAATTCCTGACTTGTTAATCAACAACTTGTGAGACCCAAGAGAAATTACACATGAACAAAGATGAACGTAGCCGGCCAGATTCGAGCATCGACATTCGACAATGAATTTTCTACCTCATAAGCAATAGTTACATGTCGAATTTTCTTGTGGGATTGATTCATTCCTTCAGTCATTATAGCACTTCCCTCCCCAGCCACATGTTGTGCCAAATCATGGACTAAATCATGCATCTTACAATTATAAATTCCACCAAAAGCATTGTTTTCTACCTCTTGAAAAAAGGACCTCCTAAATAATTCCATAAAATACGTATGACCGGCCATCTCAAGGGTTTCAACTTTTTTCGGTATTACATATCCTTGAGCAATCCAAAGATATATCAAGTTTTGCTTATCAAACACAAAATCCTTTGGGAATAAGGAACAATAAGCAAAGCAATTCTTCAAGTGTGACGGTAGGTGATCATAACTCAATCTTAATGTAGACATAATGGGATTGTCACTAACTTCTATCTTGGAGAGTTCTTCATTTTGAAAGGACTATTAGATTATTATTTACGTATTTACTCTTCTAGTCAATAGTTGTTAGTTTCCTTATTAATTGCTGATAGACTTAGTCAATATCTTTCTGTTATGGAGATTGCCTTATCCTTCTTTATAGGATCTGTTAACTTTCCATTTATGTATAAATAGGCAACTGGATTATTAATAAAAGATATCGCTTTCCATACTACTTTCTCTATCTTTTATGGTATCATACGCTTGATATCCTGGGCAAACAAACCACAAACACAACACAATGGCGGCTGACTTAGCAGGCGTTATTCCAAATCCCTACCAAAATGATAAACCTTTCCTTGTGGTTCAGTTCCCACAAATTCAAAAACTTACTTCTACAAACTATGTTACATGGAAAAATCAGATTGAACTCACTCTGGAAGGCTATGAGTTATATGGCTTTCTTGATGGTTCTCTGCCTACGCCTCCTGCTACAACCGGAGTCCCTGCTGTACCAAACCCGGCCTACAAGACTTGGCAACGCCAAGACAAGTTGATCCACGGTGCTTTAGTTAGCACGCTTTCGGCCTCGGTGAACTCTCTTGTCACCAGGGCAAAAACCTCCAAAGCAACATGGGATCTTCTCAAAGCAACCTATGCAACAGCTTCTCGTGGCCATCGAGAGCAAATCAAACAGAAGATTCGTTCTACAAAGAAAGGGTCTCGCTCGGTGTCTGAGTACATGCTTGGCATGCGGGCAGATGCTGATCTTTTGGCGTCCCTAGACGCGCCAATGAATCATGAAGACTTCACTCACCATCTCCTTGAAGGTCTTGACAAAAGTTTCCAATCAGTAATTGATGGTGTTCACAATCGGGACACCCCAATATCGTTTGAAGAACTTCACGAGAAACTGATTGTCAAAGAACTCGCGCTTAAGCGTGAAACCGCGGCTGCAGACACTCCGGCAACGGCTCTCACGGCTCAAAAGGGTAAAGGTAAGCCTAAATCTTCTTATCCTATGCAATGGCAGCCACATCCCTCGCCACAACCACCCAAAAATTGGACTTCTACTACTCAACAGCCACAACCCAATCCTCCTCCACCACCCTCAAACCCAACTTCCCCACAAAAGCCCTTCCGAGGCAGATGTCAGTTTTGCATAGAAACTGGACACGTCCTAAGTCAATGCCCCGCCTTCCGCAAACAATACCCTCATGTCACTCTTCGAAGCACCCCTCGCTTCCCAATCACTCCTCAAGCCAACGTCCTAACTCACTCTATTCCATCCAATTGGATTGTCGACACTGGTGCTAATCAACATGTCACCTATGATCCGAGCACTATGTCCTATCAATATCCTTACACTGGGCCGGACGAACTCGTTGTGGGTGATGGCACAGGTCTTCCGATTTCTCACTCTGGCTCCGTTATTTTAAATACAGTGAATTGCTCTTTTAATTTGCCAAATGTGTTTTGTGTGCCAAAAATGACCAAAAACGTTTTGTCTGTTTCTAAATTTTGTCATGACACTGAATCTGAAATCTTATTCTCATCTGATTCCTTTTCTGTGAAGGACAAAGTGGGCAACACTCTGCTTAAGGGACCTTGTGTGGATGGCATCTACATATGGCCTAAGACAAGTCCAAGCGTCCATCATGTTTCGATTTCAAATTCCGCCTTCTTGCATCACCGTTTAGGTCATCCTTCAACAGCAACTTTCAAATTTCTCAAGTCTTACTTTCCTCAAGTATCGTCAGTCTTTCAACAGTCTGATTGTACTTCTTGTCAGCTTAATAAGAGCCATAAGTCGAAATTATTGTATCGAATTTTCCTATCGAAATTATATTCTCAGATGTTTGGACTTCTCCTATTATGTCTTATGATGGATACAAGTATTACATTGTCTTCGTTGATCATTTCACTCGATACACTTGGCTTTATCCAATTAAACACAAGTCGGAAACCATGGAAATTTTTAAAAATTCAAAGCTCTCGTGGAAACTTACTTCCACACAAAAATTAAAATCCTCTTTAGTGATAATGGTGGTGAATATGTTGCTTTAAAAGATTTTTTGAGTACTAATGGAGTGACACATTTGACATCACCACCGCACACTCCTGAGCACAATGGTATGTCCGAAAGGCGCCATAGACATATAGTTGACACTGGGCTTAGTTTATTAAGTTTTTCAAACATGCCATTGGATCATTGGCCACATGCTATGATGACTGCTGTTTATCTTATAAATCGTCTTCCAACCTTGGTTTTAAAGAACGATTCACCGTTTTTTCGATTACTGCATAAACAACCAGATTATGGCAAGTTGAGACATTTCGGTTGCTTGTGCTTCCCCTGGTTACGTCCATATGCACCAAACAAACTTCAAAACCGATCCATTTCTTGTATATTTGTTGGTTACTCTACCTCCCAATCTGCTTATAAGTGTCTTGACCCAAAAACCAAAAGATTATATATTTCACGTCACGTACACTTTATTGAGCATGATTTTCCATATAAAACTTCACCAGCTACACAGCCTACACCACATCCCGATTTGGTAATAGGTGAGGAATGGGGTTCAATTTCCTTGCCTATTCTAAATCCAATCCCTAGCCCTACCCCACCATCAAATTCATCTCAGTCGCCACATATTTCTTCACCCGATCTCCCAGATTCTCAACCTAACAACTTTCCTCTATCCACAAATATTGGGCCCATCATATCTTCTCACCCCACTATCTCTAAAACAACTCCACCTAATCTCCAACAAACTAATCAAATCTCCACTATATCTCCACCTCAGCCTAATCTCCAACAAACTAATCAAATCTCCACTATATCTCCAAATCAACCTAATCCACATACTCTCTCTCTTCCACCAAATGCGTGTGGTCAACGATCTCCTAGGCCCATGCATGAGTTGGTTACGCCGTCTCGTCCCTTAACTCGCTCTCATTCACGTGCTCTTGCTCCGCCTAGTCCGCACACTTCTCCACACCCTAATTCTATCCTACGTAGCCCACCTTCCGTGTCCATGCATCCCCCTTCTACTGCTGTTGCCTCGGACATGCCTCCACTATCTACTCAATCAAATTCTAATCCACCACAAAATCCTCCACCCGTTACTCAACCTATTCCCATACCTACGCATGGTGTAATTACCAGGTCCAAAAATAACATCTCCAAACCCATAACCAAACTCAACTTGCTAGCCCAAACAACCACATCCAAAGAACCCTCTACAATCACTCAAGCCTTAAAAAATCCCGAGTGGCGGGCTGCTATGCAATCGGAATTTGACGCTTTATGCTCAAACGATACCTGGAGTCTAGTACCGTCCACGCCGGATCAAAATCTTGTAGGCTCGAAATGGGTCTTCCGCGTGAAATATAAGCCCGATGGAAGTGTGGAGCGCTATAAAGCGCGCCTTGTGGCGAAAGGTTTCCATCAAAAGCCCGGACATGATTATCATGAGACGTTTAGTCCGGTCGTCAAGCCTGTTACTGTTCGCCTTATTCTATCTTTAGCGGTGTCTCGCAATTGGCCGATCAAACAGCTAGACGTCAACAATGCATTTCTACAAGGTACCTTACATGAGGAAGTTTACATGGCTCAGCCGCCGGGATTCGTTGATAGCTCTTTTCCTACACATGTGTGCAAACTCCGTAAAGCAATTTACGGGTTAAAGCAAGCACCGAGGGCTTGGTACAATGAGCTTAAAGGATTCTTGCTTCAACTTGGTTTTAAAAATTCAGTAGCCGACACATCTTTGTTCTTTCTTCAGTACAATGGTACTACTGTCTATCTATTAGTCTACGTTGACGATATTATCGTCACCGGGGATGACTTGTCAATTGTGAATCGCCTGCTGAGCTCTTTATCTGCTAAATTTTCTCTCAAAATTCTGGGTGATCTCACCTATTTTTTGGGCGTTGAAGTTATTCCACACAAGAATAGGCTGTTCTTATCTCAGAAAAAATATATTTCTGATTTACTTCACAAGGCTGGAATGCAAGACTGTAAACCAGTTGTGACTCCAATTGCACCTCTACCTGCTCTGGTTCGTCACTCTGGCACTTCTCTACCCAGTCCGACAGATTACAGAGTACTGGTTGGCAGTCTTCAATATCTTGGCCTAACACGTCCGGATATAGCATATGTTGTAAATAAGCTCTCACAATTTATGCAAGCACCTACGACAACACACTGGAGTGCACTCAAGAGATTATTTCGTTACCTTGCTGGCACATCGGAGAAAGGAATTCTTTTATCCAGTAGTTCAACACCAACCATTCGAGGCTTCACTGATGCGGATTGGGCTGGAGACAAAGATGATTATGTCTCTACAACCGGGTATATTTTGTATTACGGTTCCAATCCAATTTCTTGGAGTTCCCGAAAGCAGAAATCTGTTGCGAGATCGTCTACTGAGGCCGAATACAAGGCGCTTGCTGAATCTGCTTCTGAGTTATTATGGATTCTTTCATTAATGCAGGAGCTTGGCATGACCTTACAAACCCAACCGGTTATGTTTTGTGATAATCTTGGTGCAACCTATGTTAGCTCTAATCCTGTGTTTCATTCTCGTATGAAGCATATTGCCTTGGCGTTTCATTTTGTACGAGAACAGGTCCAACGTGGAGCATTTCGTGTGTGTCATGTGTCTACTGATGATCAGTTAGCAGATGTCCTTACAAAGCCGCTTCATGGTCCAAGATTTGTCAACATCTCTACAAGGCTTGGATTATTAAGCAGAAATGATGCCAATCTTGCGGGGGGATATTAGATTATTATTTACGTATTTACTCTTCTAGTCAATAGTTGTTAGTTTCCTTATTAATTGCTGATAGACTTAGTCAATACTCCCTCCGTTCAGAAATATATGTCGTTTTAGCTTTATTTTCTTGTTCAACAATACTTGTCATTTGACATGTTTTACCACACTATTTTCCAATATTATCCTCATTAAGTAAAAATAATTACGTAAATATATAACAAAAAGGAAAAGATCTCAATAAGATTTAGGGTATTTAAGTCAATTCATATAACTTCTTAATTTTTAAGACAAAATCTAAAACGACATGTATTTATGAACGGAGGAAGTATCTTTCTATTATGGAGATTGCCTTATCCTTCTTTATAGGATCTGTTAACTCTCCATTTATGTATAAATAGGCAACTGGATTATTAATAAAAGATATCGCTTTCCATACTACTTTCTCTATCTTTTAAGGACTTCCATTCCTCGATGGTGTCTTTTCCACTAAGAAGGCTAGCAATACTCTTTATGGCAGGGGGGACATTTGCACACTTCTTCACGATCTCCTTCCCAAGACTAATCCATACAGGGTCATTCTCTTGTTCTTGGGTAAGGGCAAATCTTCTAAAGAGTCCCCATGATGCTTCACTTGATAAGCCCTTTAACTCTAGAGTCTTATCCGTTTTCATTGCCTTTGTAACTGATGAAAGTCTTGTAGTGATAATTATCTTACTCCCTTTTGCAGCATCACTGCTTAATAAAGACCGTAACTTGCTCCCTCTAGCATTATTGCCATCCCACAAATCATCTAGTACAAGAAGAAACGGCCCATTCCTGTCTATGAAATCCCTAATCCCTGATTGTAATTGATCCAAGCTTAATCCGTGATATTGTCTCTCACCAGTCATAGATTGATAGATCCTACCAAGGACTTCTTTCTCATCAAAGATATCAGAAATGCACGCCCAATACCTCTTTGGAAAATCATTTCGGATCTTCTGATCATTGTAAACCAATTGAGCAAGAGTTGACTTCCCCATGCCCCCTATCCCGACTATAGAAATGAGTGAAATGTTCTGCTCGGCATATGCATTATCATAGAGAAAATTGAGAACTTGATTCTTTTCTTCATCTCTTCCTATGACTTCTTTTGGATCTACAAAACTCCCTGTCTCAACTACACTCCTCACACCACTCATTGTCTTCTCATTTTCACATTTCACAAAGTTAAACAGAGCCATGTCATCAGATATCTTACGCAAATCCTTCCTAATGGCCTTGACCTTCTTAGCAATGAAGTCACTTGAAGCGATTGGATTCAGCTTGGAGAAATAAAACCCGTACCTCTTTCAAGTGTTTTTTCCCCTTGATTCGGCGCTGCTTCAGCAAATCATCGGTTGCAACCGTGTCGAACAGACCTTCAGCATCATACAGCACGTCGCTGACCCTCTCCATCCAGTTCTTCACCTGAGCAGATTCTGTGTGCTTCTTCTCAGCATCAAGAAGCACGGCTTGGATTGCTGTGATGGTATCCCTGATCTCTTGAAGCTCGTCCTGCGCTCCCCAGATGGATCGAGCCCTTTCGTATGCAATCTCAAATGTGGGGGAGGCAATGGTGGACAAGACCTTGGAAGCAATGCTGAATAAGGCTGCTTCAGCCATTGCTTGATTTCAGAAAATGGTAACTGGTGTTTGTTGTTGGTAGCTAGCAAAAGTAGAAGGTGGATGTGTTTGGAGGAAATTAACGATAGCTTGTGATGATCTACGCCTATCAAAGATGATAACTCCGAATCAAGTGCGACTTCTAATCATGATGATTAGGTACTAACGTGCCCACTTAACCAGCTACGCCAATATATATATTAAAGCCAATTTGGTATATACTTGAATGAATTCCGGTCTAGTTTTGCTTTAAATCAATTTATATTCCTGTATCATCGTCATTCAATCGGGGCTGCACATGGGTATATGCCAAAACGCTAGCAAGTAGGAATAGGATTCACACATCAAGTCAATCACTTAATATTGTTTATAGTTTCTTGTAATCTTAATTTTATTCAAAATTGAATAACTTCAAGTTCGAATTGAATAATTTAGGGCGTAGCTTTCAAGTTTGTTGCACGTCGTGTAATCCATACATAGATAAAATTAGGCCGGGCATTTGGTTTTTTTTTTTATAATTAAGAAATGTGCTCAAATGTTGAATTTCAACACTCCTCATTTCTAACTTAATTGTCTGTGCTGAATTCAATAAACTCATCCCATATGGGGGGATATGATGAGATTGCAATATTTTAGGCATAGGTCTTAGAACACACAAAATTAAGCAAGGGGTTTTCATGTAATAGAACATATCTAGGTAGTCAACATATTCAACATGCCAAGAAAATGCATGGAAGGGCATATAAATAATAAACTGGGAGATTCATTTCGAACAAAAGCATTTACACAAACCGTGGGATGGTTTGACAGCAAATGTCATCAACATATATACTACCAAAATACTAGTAGAATTTACGGTTATCTAGTCTCAATAGTAAAACTAAAAATGCATTTATATGCAGATATCAGTTTCAACTTAATTGTTACTTGAGTTTCAGCTTCTTCTGATCACGCAATCACCACTCCACCACCATTGCTCATATCACCATCCTCTTTCGCCTCTCCAACAATCTCGGTACCTTGATCAGATTTCTTCGCCTTGAGAAACTCGAGAAGCCCTTCAAGTGCAGCCTCGGGATCCTCAGTCTTCAAGAGCTGCTCACCCACCTCAGCAGGGGTCACCTTGGCTTCAGGTACAAGCTCTTCAACTTGGGAGAAAATCGGGTGATGGGTGAGTCCGAGGTAGTTGGAGGCTAGCATCTTGAAGCCGCAGGGAGTGCAGTACGACATGTGGATGTGCACATCCATTCGACCTGGTCGGAGTAAGGCCGGGTCCAGACACTCCTTGTGGTTTGTGGTGAAGATGATGATTCTTTTGTCCCCGCAAGTCGACCATAATCCATCAATGAGGTTGAGCAACCCAGACAAAGTTAATTAAAATTGACAAGAAGCACTTTAATTAGCCCATGACGTTGGGTTCTCAAGTTGTTAAGTATTTTCACTCAAATTCAACTCAAGTCCACTAGCAAGTAGCAAACCACATGATCCATGTAATTCCATTCCCATTAAGAGTCGGCATCATCATCATCATTGACCCAGTAAGGCTCCTCCGCTACAGCGGAATCTGGGGTCAAGATGTGGTACCCCTACCCAAGGGAAAGGGGTACACAATAGACCCAAGAAAACTGAAATTTAACTATGTGACAATAATAACTGAATTTAGTTAGAATGCACCAAAATTGATATAACATTGTATAAAAGCCAATGAGCATGAGGATGCAAGACCCATAATCCCATTAAAAGAGTGATTTACTATAATAACAATATCTAGAAAGTTATCAGAAATTTGCCTGCTTTGGTTTTTGATGAAATGGATGGAGGCTGTTGGGCCGCCATCTTCCTCTCTAGATCAATAGAACAGTCGATGTCCTCCACCACGAGAATGGACCTATTGGCAGTCCCGATGATGAGCTTTCGAAGCTCGGAATCGCTGCCGAGGGCGGTCAGCTCCAAGTCATAGATATCAAAATTCAAATAGTTAGCCATGGCAGCAATCAAGCTAGACTTGCCAGTGCCAGGAGGGCCGAACAGCAGATAGCCTCTCTTCCAAGCCTTGCCAACCTTCCTATAAAAGTCCTTCCTCTTCAAAAACAGCTCCAAATCCTCCATGATCATCTTCTTCATATCGAGATCCATGGCCATTGTATTGAATGTGGACGGATGGTCCAGATTTACCGACACCCATTCACCGGCACTATCGGGCCTCAGAGTGTGGATCTTTAGAGTCTTCTTTTGTTGTTTGAACTTGCGCGCCTCGGAGAGTATGTAAGGGAAGTAGCAGTCAAACACCATCTCTCGGTGTTTCTTGTGGAAGCTCAACTCAAAGTGTGACACTTGGGTTTTGTAGGTGGATTTGTTTATGATTTCGTCATGCCTTGAGAACCTTGCGTTGGTCTGTTGAGAATTTAGAGTTTGGAAGTCAAGAATCAAGAATTAATAATAGACCTATACAATTTCAAATTTACAATCGATCAGGATAAAGTCCAAATCATATATATAATCTGAAAGCGCGTGGAGTTTAAAAAGAAGAGACCTTTTTCACTTAGTTGAGGTAACTACCTGCTCGTTGACCTTGGTCCACTTGAGGTGAACGCCATTGAAGACGTCAACGACCTCCTGATTCTTGTCCACCGAGAAGACGACCTTGGTCTCCTTGGCGGGAATGGCGGCCCTGAAACTCTGGGAGGAGGGGCAGATTTTGGTGCCCAGGTAGACCTCCGCCGCCTGGAACAGCTGGTTCTCGTGCAGGCCTTCGACCTCGTCGATGGTGACGGTGATCTGAGGAGACATGGAGGAGAAAAGGAAGAAGATTTTCTGGCGGAAGAAGCGCTCCACTTCATAGGGGAGGAGGTCTCTGGCCATGGAGCGTATGAACACCACCGTGGCTGCCGCCGACAGCGCTGTCTCAAGCTGAGGATGCATGGATTTTGTTTGATTGATTTTCTCATTCAATGAAATGGTTTTTATACAAGTGATTAGGAATTTCTTGGTGCCCAAGCAACTAACCTAGGGTTATACAGGATAAAATCTTTCCATAAAATAGATTGTTGAGATTAGCTCACTATAAAAAAAAAATTAAAAATTTGAAAAAAAAATTTGATCATTCAATATATAGTAAAGAAGTAAATATAATTCTTACTATAAGTCTAGTTCCATAGGAGTGGTCCTAACCAGGGAACCATGTCCTATATAAACAAGGAAATGAATATGAGGCGTCAAATGGGGTAATTTAAGTTCATTTTTTTATAATTAGGGAGAGAAATATTTGATTGTCACCAAAAAGGAAGGTATGAAATATAAGGAGGCTGAATTTAAAAAAAAAATCTCATTGGCAAAATTAGGAACAACCACCCATGGTAGTTTTAAACAGTTTCCTATTTGAACTAAAATCTTATTCAACCAAAATTCGAAATTACCCCATTGAAATTGGACTACACGTCTACACCTGATTAAATGAACGCCAAACCCAGACCAACCCAATTTCACCTAATTGTCATAATATCCGACATCGAACCATATCCAACCAAAATGGTCCTCAGCATACAGCAGCTCATTTCATTTTCTTCAGTTTGATCAATGCTTCAGTTGTCCATTGTGAAATCGGTCTATTCCATTTTTTGATGTGATGTAAATATTCAAAGTGTAACAAAAAAATGGACGTCAGTGATAATGTGACAAAAAGATACAGTATATATTTATTTTTTGATCGGAATGTGACAAAAAGATATGAACGAATCTTTGTAATCATGAATCATGATAGTGTGATAATTGTATGTAATTACCCGAACATTCAGCACCAAATAGAGAAGTCCAAATTCCAAAGCGAATTTACCTGGAATCTTTAGTCAACGCCCACACACAAGATAACAATTCAGTGAGAATCTAAACACAGCAAAGCTACAAGCCTTGCGAACTTTCCACACTACAGGAACAGGATATATGAAACAAGCTCGAATATAAACTAAGGCTACACGTTACATGATAATCAAGTGTCATGTTTAGGATTATACAACTAATCACTACTGACTACACAGGCATCGATGATTCACAAGACTACAAGAGCCATACCAGGGCTTACTAGCTATAGTAGCAGTGTACTTCAGCTACGATAAACTAAACGTCAATAAGATAGTTCAAGAAGGCGAAACCTCAATAGATTCAACCCACTCACCATGTCCAGCCTGCAGCATTTGTTCCTGAGGTAGGAAATTAATATCGTTATTAATGTACAATTTTAGCAGGCATAAGTGAACATTACCAAAAACCATTTTATAAAGGGGGGTTCATTTTCTAACCAAGACCCTCTCATTGAATACTATTAAAAACAACTATAATTTCAGTATTGTTAGTGAATCACTGTCCAATAATCCAAGCTCCATCCTTCTTTCTCTCCTTGTTTTCAAGAAAAATGATGAATTTAGACCCAGCATAGAACCGAACCAAGAAGCCTGACCCAACCAGGCTGAGTATTTGTCCAAGATCAACACACAATAACTAAGCCTAATTCAATCCAAGTTGACAGAAGAACTGAAACGATCCACACCCAGTAAAATACAAACACAAAACAAACCTGGAACCGAAACATATTTGAACTCGAAATCAATTCAGACTATATACAACTCAATCGACCTTAAACCCTCAATAGATGATTTGAAGTAATTTTCCAAGTTCCTAAAAGGACAAAATCAGCCAATCATGCAACAGACTCCTGGTTATATCATTGTCGAATCTAATAAGTCATTTTAGCCATTCATACCTCACTCAACATTATGAGACTGATCATGCTCAATGAAGTCCAAAGCTTCGTCCTTTGAGACAAGGTTGACTTTGCTAACTCTATTCTTCAGTGTTACCCCATAGATCCGATCAGCAACTTTCACAAGCTCTTGACGAAATGTAGTGGTTATAAATTGAGTACTTGCTTGGTCAGCCAGCCGACGAATCATATCTACCAGGGTTAGGAAAAGACAAACTGAAAGCAGCACGCAAAAAAAAAAACTATATTGCATGAAGACAGAAAATCCGAGATGGATGGTCAAGTGGTAAACAACTATACGCAAAATCAAAAATGTGCAGTAGATTCAGTTTCTTCAACTTCTTTTACATGTAATGTTTCTTTGGCCAAGCGGGTCAGGAAAAGCAAATGCAAGTATCACATAAAACTAATTGCTCTTTTGTGCCTGTAGATGACGATGTTATATGCATGCATCAATCTGGATATGAATAAATAAGAAGGATACTTCCAACAGCAGTTCGGTACTGAGGATCAAGGGCTGCATCTATTTCATCAAAAAGATAAAAAGGTGCAGGATCACATCGCTGTATGGCGAATATAAGGGCTAATGCAACAACAGTTTTCTGACCACCTGATAGCTGCTTCATGGACTGTGTCTCCCCTTGTCCAGTAAAAGAAACCTGACATCATGAGCACAATATTGATTATTGAAAGAGAATTATTCAATAAACGGCAATATATATAATGTCACAGTACAAGGATCTTTTTTAAACAAATTGGCTCCCAGCCACATGCAAGAAAAAATATTGAATAACTACATGCCTTCACTTTCACGCCAATGTATTTTTCAACTCTCCCTTCTGCTTCAGCTCCTCGAGGCCCGTCATCGTCATCGTCCTCGTCATCGTCACCTTGGTCACCATCCTGCAGAAACCAAAAGTAGGATTAGACATCTGGGACATAAACCGCCAATATCCTAGTTACATCATGCTGTATTTCAATTTAGATTGGAGGGAAACAGAGAAGCTATGTCTGACACAGCATCAAATATATATACAAGATAAAGCTATCACATCCAAATCAATCCAATTCCAGGCTCAGAACCATTTACGGCCAACTAACCTTTTTCTTCATCATAACTAAGAAACCATTACCACCCTGCACAAGTTCAGAAAATACTTCTCGAAAGTTTCGAGCAACACCCTTGAAAGTACGTTCTATAGATTCATCCTTTCGCTGATCCAGAACATCAATAAGTTCCTTTATTTTCTGCAAGAATCATATTGTTCATTAATGAAACAGAAAAATATTTCAAACTCTTAAGAGTTTAGCATCACCAAAAAAACTACAAGCTTATTATAAGAACCATAGCAATAAGTACTACCTCATCACCAGCATCCAACTCAGCTTGCCTTTTCTGAAGTTCTTCACGTTGCTCTGTGAAATTTACATACTGATCTAGTGCTTTTTTGTTTACATGACTGAACTGTTGGAGCTGCTCATTACACTTATGAAGGGCCTTTTGCAGATCCTTGACACTTTTCCTTCTATACCTATTAATTTCAATAAAACAAATGACAGATAATGTTATAAGCTTCCTTGTAAATCAAGCAATTCAAGATCAAACCCAGGCCGACAGAAATACTATAAATCAAACCTCTAGTGAGTGATCAGTCAAATCTAGCAATTCAGAAGCAACATAAAACAGTTTATTGAACCTACTATGTAACAAGTTTTACGTAACTACTTCATGAGAACCAAGAAATCCAACGGTACCAAGTTGCAAATACAGCTTAGTTTGGGAAAAGGGGTAAGGGAAAATGCTACCTCCTTTAAATCCTCTCTTTCCTCCCTCATACCAAACAATGTTAAGGGTCTGTTTGGCAGGGCAACAAAAGATAAGTGACCTTATTAATAACATTATTGAAAGTAACCATTCACAAGTCATGAAACAGACCCTGTAGCAAACCAGAGGGAGAAAGGGAGAGAGGGAGAGAGGGAGACCTCCTATTTCACAATTTCCACGTTATTAAACCTCCAACATGATCTTCTAGTCAAGACTCAATATAGCCAACACTTAATGTCTGCCTCTCCCCTATAGTGACTCGTTCAGTGAACTGCTGAACTGGGCAGTTATTCAGAGCTCGGACAGGATGATAACTAGTAGATCCGACCTAACTCAGATCAGACTGTCAGGGAAGATCTAGTAACTATGCATCTATTAACCATGAAATTTACCTAGAAGATCTAGTAACTATCCATCTCTTGACCAAGACATTTACCTAAGCTGAAACGTATTCGCACAGATCACCTTGGTTGCAGATAGGGGGAAAAGGGAGGGAGTGAAGTAAAGAATGTGTAGGGGAGAGTAATCGAGGAGGCAGGAAGAGAAGAGAAAGAGCACAATAAGATCAAAGGCAGCGATGTAGTACTAGATGGTGACCATGGGAAATTGTAAGGTGATAGCATTGCATTTCCCTTCTTTTAAAAAAAAAATCTAACTCATTGTCCTAGCAAGCAATTTAAGAAGGAAAAAGAAGAGCATTCATGTCTTTCTACCTGCTCACCATATAATGCAAACAAATCCGTATGTCAACTGCCTAAGGGGAAAAAAACTCCCTGTAACAATTGCCAAGTAATACATCTCCTCTAATTCACCATTTCAAGCTAAATGCCTAAAAAGGAGGACAGATTCGGGCATATAATTAATGCATAAAAGAAAGGAAGTAGTGTATAAGTTCAAACAAAAGTCATACGTCTCAAAAGCATCTGAAGACAACGCTCCTAGTTCTCGAATCTTCTTTGAATATTCCTCCTGTCTAGCACGGAGCATATTTTGTCTACTTATTAGTTGTTCCAGTTCTTTGCCTTCCTCATTAAGTGTTTTCTCATAATTCTCTTCCATAGCCTGTGTTAAGTGTAAACCGTCATTATTCACCAAAAATTGGCATTAGCATCATGTGAGATTGAGGCCACTACCGCTATTATTACCTTCAACTTATCCTTCTCATCTTTTATCTTCTTAAGCTGTTTGTTGATGCTATCCACATTCCCCGTAACTCCTGCCAGAAAGAAAATTAGAACAAGGGACACGGATGTAAAAGGTATTACTTGTAAAAGATACATCCAATGCTCACTTTTCAGTTCCTTTGTTGACTCCTCAACTGCAGCTACAGCATCATTAAATTCCTTCTCCTTTGATTCATATTCAGCTTGTAAAGACTCACTTAGTACAGAATCTCTTATAGCTTCTAACTCCTCTTTGCGTGGGAAAAGATTAGTTGAAAGATTGGTCTCAAGTTCAGCAATCTTTGTTTCAGCCTGGGAAATGAGCATGCGTTGAAGATTAAGCATAAGTAGTAGAAAAACATCAATGTCAATAGAGATAATACCAACCTCCACACGGTCAGTCCTGCACGCAATCAGTTTCTCTTTCATTTCTCTGATTTCAGGATTTAATCTAGACAAAAGATCTCTTTCTTCTGGTGCCAAATGATCAACAAGGTCAGTGCCCATTTCTTCCTGTTTAGCAGCGATATTTCCTCTTAGTTGTGCAATTTGAGCTTGAACATTAGAAAGCAACTTGCCCTGCAAGCAAAGATAACAAAAAGAAATTAAATTTATAGTAAACTCATAAACGATGCAAGAGAATAACAATTAAACAGAATCATCCACAGCTGCTAACACACCTTCTTGTCAAGCGCAGTAAAAGTTGATTTCTTGCGCCTATTAGCATCAACAATGTCCTGACGAAGCTGCTCAAGTTGTGATCTATCATGAGCTCTCTCAGCATCGATTTTCTGCTGCTCGGTAATAAGTTCAGTGACCTTCCTATCTATATGTATGACATGTTAAGTAAATCAAGGGAAGAAATGTAGACAGGCATTTGATCAACATTGTGGGGATAAGATGACTAAAACACAAAACGTTAAAAAGCTTATCAAATACAACAACAACAACAACAACAACAACAACAATTACCCAGTAGAACTTCCCTTACGGGAAATCTGGGGGGTCAAGAATTATCAAATAGAGAACTGAAAATAGAATATGCTCTATGTTAGGTTTGTTTAACAAAAAGGACAATGCATATCACCCAAATTCAGCAGCAATCTTACACATTCAAGTAAATCCACACATCGAGATCAGCAAATGAATTGTAAAGACAACACAAACAGTCAAAAAAAGCATGACTTAAAATTTGGCACAAGAAACATTCCCTTTGTTGAACACTCCACGTATAAAATTTAGATTATCGTCATTGAAATGCACATGTATAAGTTAAAATGTGTACGCTATGCAAAGGATATCTTGAAGTTCAGCCTTTACGTTTTCCAGCTCCTGCCTCTTCATTGTGATAGCCACCTCATTCTGCTTGATGATATTCATAAACTTCAGTTTAGAGCGCCTATGGTCATAAAATCCTCCAGTCATGCCACCTTTCTTGCTTACTTGGTCACCTATTTCAGTATGAAAGCACTTATGACCTAAATCAGCAACACAGTATTTCCAAAAAAAACAATGAAAATTTGGTACCACCCAACCTTCAAGAGTTATGCAATCCAAACCCTCATTACGAGCAACCCTTGCAGCCACATCCAGGTCTCGGCATACAACAGTTCTACCGAACACCTAAATAGAGAAGTATTACTATTTGTAGACATAGAAGTATTAATAATGCAACGCAAAAAAAAATTACATTTATATGATCCTGATTCCTGAAGTAACTAATAAATAGAGAATATGATACGGCAACCTCACAAAAGGATGCTCCTTAATTTCTAGTTTACATTTAAACTGTGATTCATCTTAGAACTGCAGATTTATGTCACATCAAAGTGCGTCAATCTAGTAGAGGCTGCTATCTACCTTATTGTTTCATTAGATTTACAGCCACTTAATATACCAAGTTATAATCTTTGTCCGGTCCTTATGAATGAAATTGATAGTCCGTTCAATGTCCTCCCTATAACTAGACATTCATGAACTCGGATTTCATGGATCAACCATGGCTACTTGTTTGAATACTGTGAAATAAGAGGTTCACAATCCATCGCCAGTCCAAGAAATTCACAACACTCTTGCGTTAATATGTGGAAACTTTACAGGGCATTACATATATGAAGGGGGCACTAATGACTTCTTTGTATCATTCACAACCTGAAAAACAAAAGCAAAAAAAAGTGCTGACCTGGGCAAAGGCTTTGGAGTACTCATCAGAAAACTTCAGCTTTTTCAACATTGGTATCACATCAGGGCTTTGTGGATAAGTAACATGTGGAGGCTTGACCTTGTTAAGAGGTATAAAAGTCACTCGTCCACCTTTCCGTGCATTAAGATCTCTAATTATCCTTGTTGCCGTTTCATCCGAATCAACCACTACATGAAATAAGCTGGAACAAAAAGTAAAATGGGCTTCATTAAAGGATACACTGTTCTAATTAGCCCAACCTATCCAAAAAGAACTTGCAAACCCACACACTTCAGAAAATTTAGCTGGCGATAGTCATGCGCTTATGCTATGACAGGTCAGTAAAGAGAAGTCATGAGAAATCCATACCTATTTCCAGCAGTTACTTCCACCGCAGTAAAGAATCTCTCATCACACTCGAGCAAATCAATAATGGAACCAAACATTCCATTAATTCTCTCGTCATTGCAAATCCTGCGAACAGATACTAGGCCTCTTCGAACATCCTGTATGATTTCAAGGAATCAAATACACTGCACCATATAATAATTAAACAAAACAACACAAGAAAAATGTATCGGAAAAAGTAAGATACAGAGATGTCAATGAATACTCCCCAATCAATGGTCAGTGGAAGACTAAAAAATTTAAATCCTTATATTAGGTACTACCCTCTAATCAGGTCATATCTTTCCTAAGAACCTTCACCAATGATAATATGTATGCTCAAGACAAGACTCAGAACTCAAGAGAAGCAACCAATAATGAACTAGAAGCAAGATAAACCAATTTCTGCAACACTAGAAAGTTCACCACATGACAGTGGATTTTCAGAGCAAGTCAAACATGTGGAAAGAAAAGGGCAAATTCCAATTAGCTCATCATGAACATGAATTCAAAACCAAACTCAACTTTTCAGCATACAGAATGATCCAATTAAAATGCAGAATGGTACAGCAACAAGTCATCAGAAAGATGGGAAGACGAAAAATAACACTCACGCCGGGAGTAGCATGATCAAGGTTCTTCTGTGCCTTCACTTTTTCTAATTTCAGCTTATCAACTTCTGCAGAGAGTTCATTTTCCTGAGACCATAAGGACCTGAATTGATGAAAATAAATCATTATTATATTCAGTTCATTGCAAATAATCTAAAGAGGAAAAAGGAGGGACATGACAAAGAAACTAAGGTTGAGTTCCCTTCTCCTTTCTTCATAGTTAAAGAGGGAGGTAGTCAAAAGCACAACTCACTTGCGTTTGTCCTGCAACTTGTCCCTCTCTGCCTTACATCTAATAAACCTGTCATTGGTCTGCTTAATGTTGTCTTCCAATGCAGCTACACTATTCTGACGTATTTCAATATACTCATCTTGCTCCCTGAGTTGAGCATTAAGATGATTAATTTCATCTTGAAGTTTCTTTTCCTGAAGCAAACAAAAGTGTGTGAGGAACCAGAAATGCAGCCATTAACACCCCCACCGGGAACCAAACTCCACACAATAGTAAAAGACAGAGTTCACTAATTACTAATACTAGTAATGGCATCTAAAATAAGGACCATAATGAACATTCCTTTTATAGTAACTTCTCTACTTCACAGCAACTATTGCGCCTCTAACTTTCCAAGTAGAAGGCTTGCAACCTATTCCCATCAATTGCCTCAACTTTAAATTAATCATACCTTGAGATATCCTCACAAGTGAACAAGATCTTCAAAATCTAACAGTATCTAGGACTTATAGCTCATGTATCCTATCACAATATATAAAAAAAACCTTCAATGCTTCTCAATGTTGCATTTTATATATTTGAGGAAAAAGAATTGAAGCTACCTGAGATAAATTGGTAGAAAGAACAAGCTCAAGGTCATCAATTTCCTTTCTAAGCCATTCATCTCGAGCAGCTTTACTTGAAAACTGTGTTGCACGACCTTGTTTTTGATAAAGAATACTCAGCTGCTTTTCCCGCTCCATTATTCTATCAAAATCCCAAAAAGTAAGGAGAAAAATGTTATTGTAGATCCTATTACAACTTAAAAGTTAAAACACTTTGGCCTAACTCCAGGACATCTACTGAATAGAAGTCTGAAAGTACAATGTATGTTCCATGTAAAAAGAAGATTAATTACTACAAGGAGTCTAAAATAATACCCCATTGATAATTTCTCCTCTTCCTTTAATTTTTTATCATAAGAGGGTTTGATACTATCAAGTTCCCTCGTGGATTCTTGAATTTCCTGCTTTACAATGTCCAGCTGCTTTGATGCACCTTCCTGAAAGAAGAAATACAAATGGATTATACCTGCCTTACTCAATACCTTCATTTGTAATGTTTTGCTTGCAAAGTCACATTGACTTCAGATCAGTACCCTTGCACCAATGTGTTCTTTGATCTTGTCATTTATATCTCGAGAATCAAGCTCAAGCTGTGTTCTTCTCTTCATGGCTTGTTTTCGTCGCTTCTCTGTCTCTTCTTTCTCTTTGATTATTCCTTGAAGATCTTTTGTCAGCCTCTTAAATTCCCTGTCCAGGTCCTTGACTTTTTCTTGGGACTCGAGCACACTATTATACATTTCTGTTGATTTCTCAGAAACTCTCGCTCGAGCATCTTCTAGCTGAAAAATTATAGCTCCGTTTTAGCATTGGGTGAAACCTTTAAATGAAAGACATTAAATAAATAGTTCTCTAGAGCCAAAGAAACCCTGAAATGAAAGACATTAATCAAATAGTTCTCTAGAGCCAAAGAACATATTGTGTTGCATTTTAATCAAATAGCAGAATAACAGTAGTCCATTGGTCATGTCATGATGATATAAACATCAAACAGAGTCAACAATTAGTTAAACATATATTAAAAGAAGTAATGAAGAATCATATGACGCGTCAGACTGTGTAAGAACAAAGCTTATTGGCACTAGTAAAATAATTCCAAGAAAATCAGGAAAAATCAATAAAATAACCATTTAGCAACCCGCAATATGTTGAAGAGTGATTTAGAAAGGTGTCCATTCTAATTCACTAGTTTGAAATAACAAAGTAGATAATAAGGGGATGCAGAAACTTTTTAGGTAACTTGTTGGCAATTCTTTTGGTTATTTTTTAAACATTACTCCAGTAAGGAAGAGAACAATGTTTAACATGCAGAGTTTAAGAACTGCTAAGTGCTAACCTCAGCCAACTTCTGTCGAGCATCAACAAGCTCTTTATCATACATTGTGTATTCCAGTGCTTTCCTCTGCTTGTCAAGTTGCTGATACTTTCTCAACTCCTCTTTCTCTTCATCCAGCTCTCTTAGTCTCTCATCCAAGTACTGAACAACTTGAATTATCTGCCTTCTTTTATTGCCTAGAAAGGACACATTAAAAAGATAAGAGGATATAAATTGATAATTCTGTCAATGTGTAACATATTAGTGATCACTTGCCAGTTTCTTGCATGATTTTCAGACTCTCCCGACGCCTTTCCTCATAAACTCTGGTGCCACCAATTTCCTTCAGCAAATCCAGGCGTTCAGCATCTTTCATCAGTGTTAAAGATGCTATCTACACAGTAGTTACGACATACACAAAAAGGTCAGCAGTAAACTTTAAAGCAGCAGATAACAGTAAGAAACCCTTTCATTATAAACTTTGAAACTATTACATATGAATAAATATCCCAAAAACTACCTTTCCTTGTTGCACAACATAATAAGGATTTGAACGAGAAAATCCAGCACTTTCAAGAAGGTTCATAACTTCATTTTTTCTGTTAATCATGTCACAATACTTTAGTTAAAAAAACATGAAAAGCATGAATACTGAGAAAGCATAAGAGTATAGACAGTTCAATTAAAGATCTATATATCCTCACGTGATATGCTTCCCATCCAAAAAGTACTCGTCCTTTTTTAGTCCAATTGATCTTCGTAAGCGAACCTCCTCCTTATCCACCTACAAGGATGACATTTATACTGGGCAATTTCATATTTGTCTTCTTGTCCAAAAGCTTCTAAATATGCACATTAAAAGTTCCCTTGTAGGCAACTGTATACCACTGTGCATCTAAGCAAATAAGCATAGTCAACTGACTGACTACTAAAGAACAAAAGACTAATCAGAATTTCTTTACTTTGCATAAAAAGGGGATATGGATAAATGTTACCGGAATACGATTATCTGAGTTGTCAAATACAATCTCTACAAACGCTGATAATACTTGGTTGCCTGCACCCTCCTATTATATATAAGCATATACAAATAAGATTTCATTAAATATTAAATTGTTACACAAATACACATGCAAATACATACATGGAGTAGTGCATGTCTGTCTTCACTCCGCAGATTTTGAAAGAGATCGCTAAGCACAAATCGAATTGCTACAAAAGGAAAAGCACAAAAAGCTAAAAAAACAAAGAAGCAAAAAAAAATTACTAAAAGAATAATGAATTGCAGAGAAACAAAAATCACCATGGAAAAAGTTTGACTTTCCAGAGCCATTAGCTCCAACTGCAGATAACAATTAAAAAAAATACAGTATGTAAGAAAATAGCAATAACTGTAATAATCCCAACCACATGAAACAGCTAACGATTAATATTCAAATAAGAAAGGAAGGGTTAAGAAGGAAGAAAAACAATTTATTCAAACAGTGACATTTGTTGCGCTAACATTGCAACATGAATCAAATTTATAGAAGCTCAATTGAAGACCTATCTCACCTCCAAAACAAAAACCAGCCAATCTTTACAGTGATAAATCATAAATTAGGGTTAAGGAAGCTATATCATCCATTTTAACATAAATCTAAGCTCAATGCACGTACAAAAATATTTTGAATGATAAATAACCAGGAAGAAAGTAAAAAAACTTAACAGGAGAAGCCTATACCAACACAGTTAACTTTAGGGCTAAAAGGTTCTGTTGCAGTCTGCTCTCTATAGCTTTTAAACCCTTCGATAATAACCTGCATACAAGAAGAATCATATCAGGTAGCAAACTAGTATCACCTGGGACATTAGTGAGCTTAATATTACCTAAGTAGACAACAATTTATAATCTGAAAATTTGCTGCCTAAGGGTGAGCTTGGTAAACGTTGAACTCTAAGGGTGAGTTTAGTAAGCATTTATCACCTTATCCATTATCTTATCAGCTACTGTTCATAAGCATGATTATCAAATTCACCTTCAAAATCTAAGGCTAGGCATGCATGAAGCAAGCTTTATAGTCTTAAAATTGACTCATTTAGGGTCATTTTAGTACACTTCTTTCAGTTTATAATATCTTCAAATTTTAGATGATTTTGAATTACTCATCAAAAAGTGATTTAGCTCTAACTGTGAGGTTCTAAAGTCAGGCGTGTCAAGTTATAGGTCAAATCAAGATTTTAGTGATATGGATACACTGATACAGAAACACTGCTCTTCGATACATCCGAAAAGCAAATGCAATTTAGAAGCGAAGACAAGATTGGCCTTACCAGCTTTATATACATGTTGGTAGCTCCAGATTAAACCACCAAATCTGCAGATGGAATAAAGAACAAACAAATTTTCAGCAACCTAGAAAACGCAGCAGACCTAGAGCTAAAGACACACTTCATAAATTTCATGAACGGCAGTGGCGGGGTGCGTCTGGGAATTCTCAGCCAGGCGCCAGCGGCAAGAAACAAGTGAAATTTTGGATCATTCTCAATTGAGAAATAAGAACCACGGTTGACATGAAGTACATTAGGAAACAAAATTCAATTGAGAACGGCAAGTTCAAACCGACCAATTTTGGAGACGAAATTGTAGTAGACTTTGACGAGGCAGAGAAGATGAGCCGGCGGTGAAGAATTCGAATCTTTCTCCCGTGTCCGTCGTTCCGTCCTGGTTCCGCTTCTGGTTCTGGTTCCTTCTTAGGGCTGTTTAGCAGTTGAATGAACTTGCTTGTTTAAGACAGGCCCGCAGTCCGCTAGAAGCGAAAAAAAAAAAAAAAAATAAGGGCACGTTCGGCATCCGGCTGAATTTCCAGTTTTAGTTTTGAACACAAATATAAAATAAATAAATAAAAAAATTGTAAACGGTTGTCTAAATAAAAAACCTGTTATATTTTGAAAACTCAACACTTAAAATATGAAATCACAAAATTTTGTTGTAAGAAAATAAAACATCTTCACCTTCAATGCTTCACCGCTACAAATATCATCACCTTGCCTACAAACCATTATCGCCGCCACTAACACCAACACCGTCACCTCCACCACCACTACTACAACCTCTGTTACCTCCACCACCAACACCTTCATGTCTACGTACCACTATAAACCATCACTGTCGTTGCCACCACCAACACCATTGTCACCTCCACCACCACTACTATCACCTCCACCACCAACACCTTCACATCTACGTACCAACACCACCACCATCACTGCCGCCACCACCACCGTCACCTCGTCACATCCACCACCAACACCTTTATCGTCTACATGCCACTACTACCATTGTCACATCCACCACCTTCACCTCCACCTATATTACCACCGTCACCACCATTGTCACCTCCGCCAACACCAACACCATCACCATTAGCTCTACCACCAACAACAACAACGCCTCCACCTCTACCATCACCACATTCTGCCACAACCACCTCCCCAAACCACCAACTCCTCCACTAACAACACCGCCACCACCACCTCCAAGTCCACCGCCACCGTTATCGTCGCCATCACCTCCGATGTCGCCACCACCACCTTTATAACCAGCATCATCGCTGGCAATTAATACCCCCACCACTACCAAACTCACCACAACCACCACCAATGTCTCCTCCATCGTTGCCGCTATTGCCACCAATATTGTCGTTGTCTCCTTTAGTGTTGCAACCCCACCATAGATATCATCATGTTTATTATTATACTAAATTAATTTTTAAGTCAGATATATTATATTATTAGTTATTATATCACGGTAATTATAGTAGTCAATATGGTATAACAGAAACAAAACAATATTCGATGGACAAAATGTCATTTCGGACTTGTATCGGTTAATATTGAACAAAGGAGAAACTGGGAGAAGGCCAGTCAAGAACAAGCAAAATCGGAAACCTATAGTACAAGAAGGACATCCACAAGAAGCAATAGACAACAACATAAATGGCAAAAGGCAAGACAAGCTTGGTGTAAACCAAACGCAAATGTATCAAAAATGGAAAATGGAGAAACTGACATTGGGACAGTGATTAGAAACAATAGTGGGGAAGTTTTGAGAATATGCTCCCCAAAAATAGGTGACCAATCAATACTACATGCGGAAGCTATGGCGCGATACAAAGGTCTCCAATTGGCAATAGGTTTGGGCATTCGAAAGCTAAAAATTGAGAGAGACAATCAAACTTTTATCAAGGCATTAAGACAGGAGATTAGATGTTTGTGGGAAATTGAAATGCTTGTAACAGATTTTTTGATGCTTTGCACCTCGTTGGAGGACGTGGTCATTTCTCATATACACAGAAGCGCCAATTATGTGGTAGATAAAATCACAAAGCTTGCCCTTTCATTCCCTCATAAGGTCTTAGGCAACCACCCAAAGCTTATTGCTCTCATCCGCCAGGATGCTCTTGGTATTGGTAATTGACCCACTTACCAAATTATTACCTGATCAAAAAATATCTTAAAACGTAAAAAAAATAATTTTTAAAAACCATAGTTTTAAAACTGAAAACTGATCTCGATTTTCTAAAAACTAAAAACTCATATGGTTATCGAACAGGCCATAAGCTGGTGAATTTGTTTTTTATTAAGAAGAATATTGTGTTATTATTATACGTGTTCTTGTTTCGTGGCCATAAACAAGTTATAGAAAGAGTCATAACATTCTCATGTCTAGTGACTAATGACATGTTTACAAGCTAAATTAAAGAAAACAAAAATTAAAACAAGTGGTCGTTTTAACAGTCGAATACATGCATAATCCAAAAGGGGTTTTAATAACAACCACTAAGCCTCGACTATTAGCACCACATAAGATAACATTCCGATGAGCTGATAAAGTACGAATAAACCGAACTTCAAATAATGTCATATGACTCTTCCGACTAGATGCTCGTTCATATTTACTAAAATGTTCAGTTTTTGTTGAGCATTCGTACAAGTTTGCCTTTGCGAAAATTAAGTCACTAACAACGAAACGGAGATGTGAAATCGAAGAGGTCGTATGAATTACATGAAAACCATTAAGTGCATAATAGGAGACAATAATTTCATAAATAAGTTCATCCTCAATGCTGGAAATGAGTGATGGTGCGCTACGAAAACCAACCCGCAAAGCAAAATACCGATCGGCATTACAACGCGAAAGAATTATAGGAGACCTGGCAATTAACCGTGAAAAGAGTGGTGGTGTACATAAAATGAATGTCAACAGAATTCGGAAGGAATTAACCCTGAATCGGCGAGGAAGCCGAAAAAAATAGATTCAACCACGTATGGTCGTTTTCTCTCATTCCCTAATTCAATCAAGTGGACGATCTTGTCAGAAACCCACAACACCAACAAAAATACAAAGATTGGAAATATGACCAATTGTGGTACAATCAAAAGCAAATTGACAACCGATCGGCCGAGCATAAATGATTCCTCGCAATTGATTATTAAACTAGAAAGAGAGAAACAAAATAATGGACAATTAAACATCAAAAGACTTGGTTTCTTCTGATCATGATTCTTTCAACGAAATAAGGACCAATTCTTATTCGATCTATTGGTCATCAAAAACAAAACAATCACCCAATTCACTTACCACAAGACCTTGTAGTGTTATCCAAATTGAACGAATAACACAATCTAGATCTGTAATGGTTGTTGAATAGCTAGGGTTAATTGACTTGATAGATGAAGAAAAAAGGACTATTTGAGGGTGCCATGAGAAGAGAAAGAGAGAAAGGGCAGGGAGGATACAAAGGGAAGAAGGAGGAGGAGAAGGAGGAGGCACCGCTAGAATCGTCAAGAACCATCAACGAACGCTAGCCAAAAAAGTTAGACAACCCCCTAGAGAGTGCTAGGGATTAAGCTCATGATTGATCGCCTATTTAGTTTAACTTTTGATTTTTAGTTTTATAGCGTACTAGGCCTAAGATTTAATGTCTTGAAATTATTTTTAAATTTATATTTATTTTTTATAATTATTTTTAATTTGAGGAAATACTCGAGTTATGTACGAGTTTAATTTTTTATTATTTATGTTACATTACGTAATCATAATATTATTATTTTATCTATATTTCTTTCTTTTCAAACATTAATCAATTATTTTAGGTCATACATTTTTGAATTTTAAAAATAAATATTAGCATAACATTAAACACTAAGAATAATGTTAATAGTTTAGAGTGAGAAATAAAATAAATCAGATATATTATCATCTTCAATTAAATAAAATATCATGTTTATTATTGATTTATCAAAAAATTCTAGATTTCTAGGTCGATTATTTTACTCGGAAGCACGTTAGTAGTATTATGATCAAATAAATTTACTAAGTTCTATAAAAAAAATGAACAAAATATTAAGCAAGTGAAATAAAGATTAACAACATATCAATTAATGATAATATAAAATATGAATAGGTTTGAGTTATAAGAATATGAAAAGATTAAAGTTTTTATGTATATTCAGAAGAGTTAAGAATAAGGGGCACGCATTATGACTTGCTCAATCGTCTCCGGGTAGGCATTGTATAAGGGGCACACATTATGACTTGCACACCGCAATTTAAAAAGGCGCTCAAAGGTGGATAGTCGCCCCCTATAAGTGAGCTAAAGCCGAAAGCTCCAACTCCTCGCTTGCACCACACCTCACAACACTCCTCTTTAGGCGTTTTCTCTCTAACCAACTCATAAAGCCTCTTTGTGTCCAGCCCCCCACTAGGCATAGTGATAGCCAAAGCTTCATTCAAGTCCCCTAGAAAACTCTCCTCAATAATCCTCTTGAAGGGTTCCCTTAACCTCAACAAATTCCTCTAAATCCAAGAGTCGGGGCTTTTCTTTATCACACTCCAAAAGTCCACCTACCTTGTATGGTTTACCTCAACCCACTCCTTCCACAAATTATGACTCCCAATATAATATCATACCCAAGTCGAAAGAACACAATCTTGTTCCATGCTCCCAACTCCTTAAAATTCAGCCCCCTTCCTTGTATTTATCTACTGTTTTAAATAACTCATTGTTTTTGCTTAAAAAAATTACACTAAAACCCATAGACACCAATTTTGTATATATTTCATTTATTATTGAATTAAATATGTATTTTCAACTTGTTTAAGTATAGAAACTACTAGATTTTTTCACCCATAATTTTGTGACTGTCCATTATTTTTTATGTGTGCCCATGATTATCTATGAATGATTTCGGATTGAAGAAACTCTTGTTTTTGGCTATATATGGACATGACTCATTTCCACAACTCACTCAAATCATCTCTTCCAACTCTCTTTCAACAAATGCTTTCTTCAATTTTATACGAATGATTTAAATATTCCATCACAATACTCGTATAATCATCCAAGTCCTCCATAACAGTACTTATATAGGTATCTTGTATACTATCAACAGGTTTTGTCTCATTCTTATGGCAATCCATCAACCTATGTGATGCTAGCCATCACCAATCCAAATTCATGGTTATGGCAGTCCCTTTTTTGCCTCAACTTCTAACCCTGATCCAAACTCCCATCCTTTTAAAAACCATCCATACAACACCCAACCAGAAGGTGGTCGTGGCCATGATTGTAGTAGTGGTCATACTCGTGGAGCTAGTGGTTGTGCTCGTTCCGAAGTTGGCGAAGAAGAAGATTCTTCTAATAGGAATGAACAAACTACAAGACAATGGTGGAGTCCAAATGCCAAAGTTCTCCCAATGAGTGTTTGACTGGATAGCACTATAGATGTAGTCACCAACAATATTGAGCAAAAGTCAATCATTTTCTATCGGCGAATCAAAAACTATTACAATGCAAATAGGGTTGAACACCAAGATTGAGGCAAGAATCATGTAAGTCTAAATGGACCAGAATGAACGCAAGTGTTTCAAAGTTTATAGGTCAGAGAAAGATTCATGTGGCCATAGATTCCAAGAAGAGAATTGCTTGAAACATCTAACCGATTCGCTAAGATGGAGTTCTAATTACATTTAGAAAGTTAATTAGGCTACCCCAAGCTCATGGAATGGGACCTCTAAGAGGTCGATGGTGGATACTAAAGCTAATGCTTCTAACACTATTCCGAAAACTCCAACAAGTATGTTCAATGAAGATCATATTCAACATCCAATTGGCATTAAGGATGCTAAGAGAGGGAGAGGATCCACCTCAACATCTTGTTCTATCTCCGATAATGTTGAGCTATCTAAGCATATGGCGGAGGATAATTTGGAGGGGGGGGGGAGGGAATGACAATTTATAAGATGACAGAGCTACAACTTAGGAAAGACAAGCCGCAAGCCAAAAATATGAGGGACTATGTGAAGTTGTGTACTTCGGGACCACATTATGATGAGCTTGAAAAAGTGAAACAAACTTTGAAGGAGGAACTTGGCTTGAATTAGTGTTTAGGGTATGCTACGAAGTGTGCTTGTTTGAATGTTTCATGTTCATGTTCTTTGCTTTGTGTTTCGAGTTTTCATTTCCTATATTTTCCGTTTCAATGTGTTATGATGTAATATATTCCATTGTTTGCATTTGTTTCAATTAATGTAATTGATTTTTGGTTTTAATTTTTCATGGATTAAGTTTATTACGTTGATTCTTATTTTCTGCATAGGGGAGTTCTTTTCAATACATTAAATTTGGTCAAGTTGATTCTTATCTTTTGCAATGATAAGTTAGATCCAAATCCATTCAAATTGGCCAAATCCTTATCTTGTAAGAGTGGCATGCATTTAACCCGTAGAGATTGGTCACTTGAAACAATCATAGCTTGTAAGAGTGGTCTATGATGTGTAAGAGAGTAGTCACTTCAAACAATTCTTATAAGAGTGGCATGTGATGGCAAAGACTAGTCCCCTCAAGTGTTCAAAATTTGAAAACTATTTCAATTTGTGTTCACTAGCTTTTTGATTTCTATATAAACCATTCAAAGTCATTCCACAATTTACATCAAGTTGAATAAACCATTCTCACAAGTGAAAATTTTTCTTTCCCACAATCAAACTCCTCACTCTCCTCACTCTCTTCTTATTCTAGTAGCAATAGCAATGAAAAAAACGAGGTAGAAGTTACATACATTAATAGGCAAGTTGCATACCTACAAGGCTACAACTTCAAGTCGATATTCAATAAGATGTAGAAGCAAAAAGTTCAAGGTCGTGACGTCACATTGGGAGAGAAAGGAAACAAGGGCATGCCAAGCTATTCAATGATACTCCAATGTACACGGATGCCCAATTCTCACAAGGGTTTCACATGTGGAGGCCTATTTTCAAGCGCATTGTTGAACAACCCTCCGTTGGAATGTCTTACTTCCAACAAATTCTAGATGCGACCAGTAGGCTTGGTTTGACCCAGGTATAAAAATGTATTGCTGCCTTCTGCATGTTGGCTTATGGAGTTGATGCATATGCTTGTGACCATTATATCCGTATTGGTGCATAGATGCTTTCACCAATTTGTATATGCCATCATAAATTTCTTCGGTGAATAGTACATGAGATGACCAACCTTGGCGGACATACAATGCCTATTGTGTGTAAGATAACAAGGATTTCTTAGGATGTTGGGCAACGTCGGTTGTATGTATTAGAGGTGGAAGAATTGCTCAGCTGAATGGGCGGAGATGTATCATCGTGGAGATCACAATGGTTCAATGATTGTCTTGGAAGTCATTGCATCATATGACACGTGGATTTGTCACACATTCTCTAGTAAACTAGGTATGTGCAACGATATTAATATTCTTAGTCGATTTCATATTTTTGATGATGTTCTTCAAGGTGTAGCTCCACCGGCGAACTTTACGGTCAACATGCATAAGTATTGCATGTGATATTATCTCAATGATGGGATCTATTTGGATTGGGCGACGTTTGTCAAGTCCATTACGCTCCCTTAAGGCCCATAGGTAAAACTATTTGCCCGAGAATATGTGAAATGTTGCAAAGATGTCGTACGAGCATTTCAAGCATTAAAATCCAGGTTCGCAATAGTTCGTAACTCGACACTATCCTTGCAACATGAGATTATTGGAAATGTAATGAAGATTTGCATAATTCTGCACAACATGGTTGTAGAAGATGAAAGGAGTGAGTACAAGACAAATGGATATGTCGTTCTTGTTGATTTTAGACAGCATCAAGACTTGGATCAAACGTTTACAACCAATAGGCCAGTTTAAATGAGCACTTACATCCGAAATAGTAATGAACTTCAGTACAAGGTTACACACCACACACTTAATGAGGACTTGGAGCAACAAATTTGGCAAAGATTTGGGGATGATTATGATAACAATGGATATGTAAATTGTCCTTCTTGTTTCGGTTCAACTATGTTACTTTATGTCGTTTCTTTACGTATTATGTTTTATGTATTTTGTTATGTTCTGTGTTTCATGTATTTTGACATGTATTGTATTTCATGTATTTTGATATGTATTGTATTTCATGTATCGGTTCAAGTAATGAAGTTGGCTTGCCTTGTAAAATATGCACTTAATTAATGATATGTAAAATAATGTGTAATTTAATAAAACTAGATATATTCACTTAAGTGGTGAATTAATTAAATGTCTAATTTTAAAAAAATAAATATAATTAGTTAGGTAGACAATGATATATTAAATAAAAATATGGATATATTTGTAATTGGGTAAAATAAATGTTTGTAAGGAAATAAGAAAAGTAAAACAGAGGAGTTTATGGACTCAACTTGTAAGGCTCAATCCTTTAGAAGCGCTATCATATGCCAATTCGAGGACTTCCGAGGAGGTCACCCATCCTGGTACTACTCTCGCCCTTGCACGCTTAACTTCTGATTTCTTTGTCCTCACTCGAACATAGAAAAGGAAGAGCTCTTGTCGACATGGGTAGCACCTCAATCCTTTATAAACCATCGGGGTGTTATAATTTCATGGGGAGCACCTCAATTCCTTATAAATTATCGAGGTGTTTCAATCTCCCCCACTTAAACACTTGACGTCCTCTTCAAGCACCACCCTCTAGGTCGAGTGACCGCCCACCGAGTCAAGCTAACTTGTACCCTAGAGTCGGCTATGATACCATAATTGTAACACCCCCGTTTTTTCCTCGGAGATATTACCGCCATTGACCTCGGTATTTACTTTCCGAAGCCACCCTAGGCTTTCACAATATACATACTCAAATACAAATAATAATAATGCATAAACCATTTGTTAAATTAATGTGACTTTTAAACAATAAATTCTTCAACTTGTGCGGAATACCAAATACATCTACTAATGGTTGCGGAAATATTCAAAACGGTCCTCACAAACCAAGGATCTTGACCTTTTATTTTAAACAAAAACTCAAATAAAATGCTTCGACTTCTTTAGCCTTGTAGCTCTGCTCCTTTACTTCCTGATGTGTCGTATAGGGACGGTGCACACCAGTCGGCCATACAAAAGAAAGAAAGCGGTGTGGTTAGTCTTGTGACAAACTAAGCAAGTGGAATTTATGTGGTGGTTCTTGTGACTTGTTTTAATTTGACCATCGAATTCCGAATGAAAGTCGGTCGATGATATCTAACCAAAATAGTTTCACGAAAAGGAAATATGCCGAAAAGATAAGGACGCCACAAGAATATGGTTCCTATAAGGAAGAAAGATTTGTTGGGAACTTTAATATTCATACAAGTTTTCAAAAAAAACCCGTCAACTAATCGGGCTTATAACCAACCTCACCGAATGCGTGTTAATAGGAAAATAGACCTTTCAAAGACGGGAGAAAGAGTGGTTTTTCAAGTTGTAGTCACCACCCGAGTTCATTTATTACGTGCATTGACACTTATCTTACATTAATGATAAAACGTTGCATTTGAGTTGATAGCTTTTAAGATGACAACACGGTATGCCAAAGACATTGGGTTTGAGGTCCCCAAGAGAAAGAGTAACGGTTCCTAAGTCCCGATACGAAGCACTAGCTAGGTGCGACACCCCTCGAAACGATTGAGCGGGTAGCACTAAGGTCTAGGTCCATCCTAATACAATTGTTATAAAGAGGTGTTTAGGAATTTAGAACTCCCACCCCTAGTTCTACGCTCGAAGCACAACAACGACTCTCATAGAAGATCGTGAAACAAACAAAGTACAAGCATGCAACTCAGGTATAAATTCTAGCACAAACGATTAATACTACTAATAATAAGCTACCTTGCACATGGGTCATTATTTCTAAACAACTTAGATTCATTTTATTCAAATAAGCGTCCCCAACAAACATGCAACATGAATAACGATATCCATGACAAAATATGAAAGTGAACCACCACTTGCCTTGATTGCATGCGAAAGTAAAGTTGTCTTTCAAGCGAGGTTGAAACCCTACAATAGAGTTTCCTTTCCTGATTTACACAAAAAAATACAAAATAAATTATACTTAATTTAATTTGTTCTCTCTTTGAAAGTTGAAATCCTGAAAATCTATTTAAAATTACTTTCCTTATTATTTAAAATAATAGGAATAACTAGGCTATTATTTAATTTAGAATTTATAATGTTAAATTTATTATATTTAATTAATTATCATGTTACACTACCCAAATTAAACTACTTACTAATAATATGACTTATATGTGTATAGGTATGTTTGACATGCTTGTTTATATAAATCTATATTTATTTCACAAACATGTAATAACCAATTCATTACTTTCTAATTTAGTGTTATTTATTAATCATTATGATTTTTCTTACTGTAAGTACAATCGTAGAGCTAAAAATTACAATCTAATATACATGTGTATATGTGAGTTTTCATACTTATGTGTATATATTAACCCATTACTTATCCTTAATATAAAACACCAAACTAATTAATTAAGTTGCATATATACATATAAATTATAGACATCACTTAGGTACTAACCCATTAAATATCTTATTATATAACTAACCACAATTTACTTTATAATTAATTAAACTTAATCTAAAATGTATTTTAAATTCTCTTTACAAAACTTAAATACTAGTATAAGTTATCTATTCGGTTTGGTGGTATATGTACTGTACGAGACTAACAAACAGAGATTGGTACCGTTCAACTCTTCGAATAGAACAGGGGGAACGTGTTTGGATTCAACTGGCTCGTTCGGGCTCTTCCGGCATCGTCTCTGGACGGGACCAGTGGCGTTGGAAACGGGACTAAAGTGGCTTCCAACTGTAGGCAGCAGCGTTCGATGGTTCGGCCGATGGCGAGAGAAATTCATCGGCGAACAGTACCTCCAAAAAAAACAGAGGTGGGCGAGCAAGGTTATTTCGGGAGAAATTTTTAGGTTGATTCCAAGAGGCCGGTTCAGTCGAATTCTGAGGATGGGATGGAAGGGTAGGCTAAAGAGTCTATTTATAGTGAAAGATTTCAAGTAAAACGATCCAGAATTGGATTAGAACGAATCAAAATAACCTAGAACTCAAATCTCGTCTTAACAACCCGATTTGATTTTAGTTGAATGAATTCGGACTAAAAACCGAGTTATGTACCTTCTAACTACTAAATATAAGTTATTTCGACGATATCTGGTGATCTTTGATACTAAAATAACAACCCGTCATTCTTATACAATCGAATTTGCAAGGATCAAGATATAGAACCGCAATATTTTGGACTGACGAAAGATCTGATATTTGGGATAAAATTCGAAACCAATCCTTTCAATTGATAGAGGGTTTTGCTAGAGGATTTGATGTGGAACAACCCAGATTTCACGGAACTGATTTTGGTTAACAATCGGGCTCGAAATCTTGATTTGAAGATTCCACCCAAAGTTGTCTTGACTGGGGTTAGAACACCTTTGATGCAATTTGGCGGAAATTGCAAAAAGATCCAAACGTTCCAAAAAAGTAGAGGAACTATCCTTTTCACTTTAGTTTATGGTTTTGAACAATATTTTAAGTTTTAAGAATATTTTTTTATTTTTATTTTTATTTTTATTTAACCCATTAACACTATATTTTGCTGACCATATTATACTTAGTCATTTTACACCAATTATTTTATAAACTATAATTTTATAAACTATTGTTATTATAATAAGAAATTTTTACTTATGTTGTTGTAAATAAAACTTAATTGCTAATATTTTATTTTTAATTATAAAATTTGAGGGTTATTACAATAATATCCCTTAAAAATAGTTTCGTCCCCGAAACTAGAGGAAAGAAAATATAACAACTAGACTAACCTCTCTTAGAAAAAGAGGGTTATTACAATAGTACCCCCTTAAAATAGTTTCGTCCTCGAAACTAGTTTGAAAATAACTCTGGAAATTTATTCTGCATATCCTGCTCTGTCTCCCATGTTTCCCACATCACCTCTTCTCCACCATTTCTTAACCATAGTATTCGCACTAATGCCTCATTCTTATTGCGTAAACTTTGTACGCGTCGTTCTAGCCCACGAACGGGTCTCTCCTCATAAATGCCATTAGATTGGATCTCGATGTCATCATAGTTAAGAACATGAGACTCATCGGGTACATACTTGCGCAACAGTGACACATGGAAAACATTGTGGACCGGATCCGGATGTGCAGATGGGGGTAGGGCGAGTCGATAAGAAATCTTGACAACTCTCTCCAAAATCTCGAATGGTCCAACATATCGAGGGTTTAGCTTCCCTCGTTTCCCAAAACGAAACACACCCTTCGATGGGAAAACCCGAACAAACACCTTATCTCCAACATCAAACTCAATCTCTCTTCTTTTCAGATCAGCATATGATTTCTGACGGCTTTGAGCTGTCAACATCCCCCGTCAGATTATTGCAATGTATGCAGATGTCCTTTCAACTAACTCTGGGCCGAGAAGAATTTTGTCGACATTTTCATCCCAACAAATTGGTGAGCGACATTTTCGACCATACAACTCTTTGAATGGTGCCATCTTAATCGTTGAATGCCAACTATTGTTGTGGGTGAACTCTATCAGGCTTAAACTGGCATCCCAACTAGTATATCGATCTAACACGCAAACCCGAAGCATGTCTTCTAATGTTTGAATGGTCCTCTCAGATTGACCATCTATTTTAGGATGAAAAGCACTACTAAAACATAACTCTGTTCCCATGGCTTTGTGCAACTCCTTCCAAAAATGTGACATGAATCGACCATCTTGAGCCGACACTTTTGATTTCGGAGAGCCATGTAATCGAACAATCTCATGTATGAATATTTCTGCCAACTTCTTCACTTCCCAAGTCATTTTTATCACGATGAAGTGTGCACTCTTTGTGAGTCTATCAATGACTACCCAGATAGCATCCTTCTGTCCTTGAGTTATAGGGAGCCCTAACACAAAATCCATAGCAATATCCTCCCATTTCCATTCTGGTACTGGTAAAGGTTGCAACTCATCTCCTGGTCTTCTATGCTCAATCTTCACTTTTTGGCAAACCAAACATCTCGCTAAAAACTCTGCCACATCATGTTTCATGTTCGGCCACCAGAAATTCTTGCGCAAATCCTTGTAAATCTTTAGACCTGAACAAACCTGGGTTCGGGTCGGATCCGATCCGGACTTTGATAAAAAATTCTGCCCATTTATTCGGGCGGGTTCGGGTCAAGCCTTAGATTCGGGTTGACAAGGCTGTCCAGACCCGTCCAAACATCCGGACCTGGACAACCCACGGGTCCCGTATGTAATTACACAACCTGCCTTATATAAAAAAGTTAATTTAACAGTATAAAATTTGGCACATAATCTATCACATACAATCACGGCATGGAGAATTAGTGGAACACTGAGGCAAACGAAAGAGGCGCTTAGAGGCAAACTTAGGTTTAGAGATCTCGACTAAGAGAGGGGAAAGGCTGAAAGAGGGACTAGAGATTGAGAGAGCTAGAGAGTTGAGACGTGAACAAGAGGAAGAGTGGACAGTGGGCAGATCTAACGACATATTTGAGAGCTTAGTGAAATTTATTAATTCATTGTTTCAAAAATGAGAAAGAGATAGAGTGGGCAATGGGTGGCGCAAATGAGCATTTAGGATTTGCTCTCCTGAATGAAATTTAGGGTTAATAAAAAATGAGTAGATATATGGGCTATTTGGCAATGGGACAAATGGGCCATTCATTTAGCTAATGGAGTAATGGGCCATCTTCATATTCAAGACAAAAAGAAACGTGTAGTATGAATTGTAAGTCACATGTTGCATTGTTAACTTGTACCAGTTTACATATAGAATGATGATAGAAATTAATATTTATTATGTATATATATATTTATTTATAAATATATATTTATTTATATTATATATTAAATATTTTCGGGTATTCGAGCGGGATATCCGAGATATTCGGGTAAAAATATTGTCCGTGTTCCGTCCATGAATTCGGACGGGCGGGCTTAAAAACCCTTTCGGGTTAGGTATCTTGTCTATGCCCGCCCATTTTCCCGGCAGGCGGTACGTGTTGGACGGGTTTGTCCGACTTTGTTCAGGTTTATACATCTTGCTTGATCCAGGATGAACCGAGTAAGCAAAGGAATGCACTTCCTTTAAAATCAGAAGACGAAGCTCTTCAACAGCAGGAACGCAAAGTCGATTTTAAAACCAAAGCGAGCCATCATCTTGAATGACAAAACCAGGTGTCTTTCCTTCCTACACCTCATAACTTATCTTAATTAACATGACATCATCCACTTACTTTTCCTTAATCTGGTCCAATAGAGTAGCTTGAATCTCTATCATATTCAGGCTACCACATTGACATCCAAAACAAACTTCGATCTTACATCGAATCAACTCCTACTGGAGCATTGGTTGAGCGGTGAGCACAACCACGATGTATTCTTGAGAGGTCTTGCGACTCAGTGCGTTGGTTACAACATTTGCTTTTCCATGATGGTTTATAAGGGATTGAGGTGCTACCCATGTCAGCAAGAGCTTTTCATTTTCTGTGTTCGAGTGAAGAAAAAGAACTCAGAAGTTAAGCGTGTGTTGAAAGGGATTTACTGCACAACAAATAAGTTTATAGTCAAGACCCCGCTGAGTATAGGGGAGTCAAGATCGTCCACGGGAAGCGAGGTTGTGTTTAATTACTTAAACTAGAAAGCAAAAGAAAAGAAAACAAAAGCAAGAAATAAAGCAAAGCAAACAATCAGTCACATCTTAGAGAAGACTCCGTACCGACCTTCTCAAGGTCGGTAACGAGATAAAACTAGAACGATCAAAGCACAAATTCAACAGAAAATAGCAGGCTCGGTACCGATCCTTGACGACTGGGTAATGAGGTGTAATTGAAAGTTTTTTTTTACTAACAAATGAAAGAAAAATCTATGATAAGGGTCCACCACAGCACAATCATGCAATCGAGATAATATGATTCAAAAATATCATGCCTTAAACATAAAGTTATCAACTTTCGTTGTATAAACAAGTAATCGAGGTCAACTGGTCTTGTTTCCTTTGGACTATTCACTCCTCCTTTTGAATTTCCCGGGATTTCTTCAAGTATGTTCATTTCTTCGTTTCTAGCCATGCTCCGCTCACTCTCCTCTACCTTGATGTCTCCAGAATGCTTCCAACTTTGCTCCAAAACCTACATAAAAACACCAAACTAGAGTAGTTTCCATACTTTACACAAAATATGCAAACTAGACTAAAAGACACAAAACTAACACAAAAACACAACTAAACAAGACTAAACAACCTAGAAAAACACTCTAAAACTAGACTAAAAACGTGGACATCAGCGTGCAGGGGCGAGAGTAGTACCAGGATGGGTGAACTCCTGGGAAGTCCTCGGGTTGGCATGGGATAGCGCTTCTAAAGGCTTGGGCCATACAAATGGTATCAGAGCCGACTCTAGGTTACGAGTTGGCTTGGCTCGGTGGGCGGTCACTCGACCTAGAGGGCGGTGCTTGGGCCTTGACAAGGACGTCAAGTGTTTAAGTGGGGGAGATTGAAACACCCCGATACTTTATAAGGAATTGAGGTGATCCCATGTCAACAAGAGCTCTTCCTTTTCTGTGTTCGAGTAGGACAAAGAACTTAAAAGCTAAGCGTGCAAGGGCGAGAGTAGTACTAGGATGGGTGACCTCTTGGGAAGTTCTCGGGTTGGCATGGGATGGTGCTTCTAGGGCCTTGGGCCATACAAATGGTATCAGAGCCGACTCTGGGTTACGAGTTGGCTTCACCTGGTGGGAAGTCACTCGACCCAAAGGGCGGTCCTTGGGCCTTGACGAGGACGTCAAGTGTTTAAGTGGGGGAGATTGTAAGACCCCGATAGTTTATAAGGGATTGAGGTGCTACCCATGTCAACAAGAGCTCTTCATTTTCTGTGTTCGAGTGAGGACAAAGAACTCAAAAGTTAAGCATGCATGGGCGAGAGTAGTACCAAGATGGGTGACCTCCTAGGAAGTCCTCGGGTTGGCATGGGATAGCGCTTCTAAATGCTTGGGCCTTACACAACTAATAAGAAAAGATATATAATTAAAAGAAAATTGAAAAATTATAAGATGATAAAAAAAGTGAAATTCCTTCTGGTACTCTCAAGGTTTTGACTTTTCCTTTTAGTTCCCAAAAAAATTTCTTATTCCTTTTGGTACCCTCCTAGTTTTAAATTTTTCCTTTTCGTAGCCTAAACACACCCAAACATGAATTTCCATCCATTTCCCTAAAATTTTCATTAACAATTAAAAAAATCATATTATTTTTAACCATTTTTACTTTTCACTCGACTATACTCTCTGGACAAAAGGGCAAGGGCCACTTGCGACACACAGGAAGGTGACCAACCTGCCAGTGAGTTTGGGGCCGAGAACCAGATTGATGAGGTCGGAATTTGAGCCTGGCAAGGAGGGTGGAACCAGGAGCAACCCAAGTGTAACACCCTGTTGGCGAATACCTGGGGCGTGACGAGGTTGTAGACCTCACAATGGGTCTACCAGAACAAACTGACAACAAAAGACTATTTTGGACCTTGCAACAAAAGCACTGCGAGTAAATTCACGAAATCATCCAATCTAGTTATGTCATAAAGTTCATGCATGAAAAAGCCAGAAATCTAACAATCCTGACAAAAGGACTCTGTAGCTAGTCTAAACATCAGACAACTCAACATACTCCAAAAGGTTCACTATCAAGCATAACTACTCAAGTCTAACAAACTAAAAGACTAAAACGCTAACATCACTCTCTTAGAACACGCCACGTCAAGACCGAGCTCCACCACCTGGAATGCAATCTCCTAGCACATTTCCCAAGCCGGAATCCTTACCTAAAACGCCACAAGTTGATCACATTAGCCTACGATCCCGGTATGGGCCAAACAAGTAAATCAAACATGTAACAAAACATATTTAGTAAAATAAACTTGCATATATCCATATACCTAAAGGTACACACCCAATTACAGTCACAATTCAAGTATGATAGTAGCCAAACAATATAGTCAAATGTGAAATCATTCACAGTAATGTCAATAATGATATTAGCAACAAGTAGAAGTGTATTACCAAAGCACACATAACCACAACTTACATTCTATTAGGTCATCACTCAAGCATTTTAGACATTTCAAACAAAATTCATCAAATACAATAGCAATCCAACATCATCCTCAATATATGGCACCCTCCGGCCTCTCATCCATGGCGCACGGTCAGGGCGCATAACTACGTGCCCATTTCCTCCATTCACCCTTCTTCCCCCGGCTAAACCTCTACTAGAGTGTTTGCCAAAACAATTTAGTTTATTTTTAGAAGGGGGTTCCTTCCAGCCGCATGACCATGCCCGGGGGCCACTTCATCTCCAACTTGTCCCGTGCTCCATGATCATACTGGTGGAACCCAGTGCACGCATAACGAAAACATTTAAAAGTGATTTTCATAATTCAAATATATATATATAAGCACGTATTATGGAATCATTCCAAAATAAGGGCTACACATTCAATTTACTCGTTCAACGCATAACGAGTCGTAAACTAAGTAAGTCGGCAAGCGACTTACCTCGAAGGCGAGACACAAACACGTAGCGGAGAAAGAAAGCTCGAACAAGTCACACACGAACGTTATCGAATCTTAACAATTCAATTACCGAAACAATAATTCGAAGAGAAACGAAACAAAACTTAATGCCCTAAAGCTAAAGCTCTTTCTAAGTGATGCTCAAAGACATTATTGATTTTGGTTAACAATTTACCAATCTCGAAGCATCTCAAACTTGACACCCGTTCGATTCTAACCTAAGCTAATAGTTACTAGCACACTTCAAAAATGACATTTTCTAATAATACCGGTCTACTTAATCAACATAGTAGTATTTTAACCTACTAATCTTATCAAGACATTCATTTTAAAACCACAACAATTCAATAATCACTACCAACTGAACCATTAAACCATTTCATGACCAAATTACAATTGATAACCAAATCTAGTCAACAATTCAGCCTCCATTATTTATCAATTTCGTAGCTACAAAAATCCAACAGTGACAACACATCAAAACACCCTACTAAACTTGACTGAAATCAAACATTATCACTTCCAAATGAAATCTCTATAGTAACACGCTTACTAACCCAGATTTTACCCAGAAGTTCGACTCTTCAAAATACAACAATGACCATTCATCAACCAAGAGATTGACATGGAATCTCAAGTACAACCCAAACCTTAAGAACAACAACAACAATATATACTATTGATTTGCACGAGAACAAAATTGGACAAGGAACACCACCTCTTGCACTCCTATTGTTTGCAAGAATGGAATGCAGGTTGGCCTTGATATCGATCGAAGACGGTGACGGGGAACGGCGATGGAAGAGATGATGACTCGAACAGAGGATGGTTACCGACGGCGAACGACGAGCTTGATTGGGAAACGGCGCGCTCGAACCGAGGAGGACCATCCACGACGACAACTTCTCCGTTACTTGCGACGAAGACTGTCCACGGGGAAAGAGAGTCGTGGCAGCAATTGACTTCTCCAAGGTTCAAGGTCCAGGTCGATCGCCCAGTTCGGAGTGTCGAACGGAGGCGAGAATAACGGAGGTTGGAAACGAGAGTGTTTGGGATCGAGTGTGAGAGAGGAGGTGAGTGAAAAACAGAACCGACGAGTTGATAGGAAATGGAGAGGAGGTGTGCGGCGCACAAAGAGGAACGAAGAATACAATGAATAGTTCCTCTCCAAAAAATTTAGGGTAGTAAGTAGGGATAGAGGATGGCAATTGATGGGCTTCGACCCATTTTAATTTTAGGCCCAACTTAGGATGAAAAAGAGAGAGGATAGATTGGCCCAAAACTTTAAATGCTCGGAATAAAACGTACACCCTATAACGCTCGAAGATTCACCAAAATAAAATCTCGGTTATTACATATACCCCCACTTAAAGAAAGTTTCGTCCTCGAAACTTAAGTAGAGATAAGTTAATATACGAATAAGAACAGGAGATTGGTTAATGTCTCACAAATCCCCATCCCTTAACGTAGGTTCGTACTCGAACCATTTTCCAACGACCACAACGACTAAAGTAAAGTGTTCATCAAATGAACGGAGTTCTTTCAGAACACGTAGTCAACATAGTATCTACTCTAGCACGTGAAAGAATCATTGGAGTCATATAAGCGACCAAGCATTCAAGCATAAGTAACTAATCAACCAAGCAAATTAACAATCAAACAAGTTAAGGTATTAGATACGATGCAAGAAAAGCTCAAGTCATAACCATTTCCCACGGGCTCTATCAACTTAGAGTATAACTCGGGATAACTCTCTTGTATACTTGCCTCGGTTTCCCAAGTGGCCTCCTCAACTCCGCGCCTAGACCACTGCACTAAGACTAAAGGAATCTCCTTGTTTCGTAGTTTCTTCATTCGTCGATCCAAGATAGCTATCGGTTGTTCAACAAAATTATGATCCGGCTCGATTCTCAACTCTTCATAACTAAGCTTGTAGTTGGGATCGTGAAAGGCGGCCACACCACCAACATCAAGTGCGAGATCACAATCCTCCACCACGTTCGCCACAGGAACATCATCCGCAATCCCAGATCTTCTTCTTCACGGAGTACGTGCGTGACAGCGAGCTCTTCACAAACGTGAAGCGCGACCGGTTCAGCGAGGATCTCAACCGCTGGTACTTCTAGCAACAGATCTCCGTCGTCGGTTACTGCCACGCGCAAGGGATCTTCCACATGGATCTAAGCCCGGAGAAGTCACGACCCAAACTCACAGGAGGCTCCAAACCTAGTGCAGGACCCTGTCTACGTGGCGTCGGAGATTATGATGAAGGTCGATGTGAGGTATTGCTTCAGTTCAGCCCCAAACTCACCGGAGTCTAAAGTATCGAGAGAGAAAGTTTTTTTAAGTTTTTTTTAAATGAAAATAGATGAAAAAATGAGCTTAGGTTACATTTAGGAATTTGTCAAAAATAGAAAGGTACCAAAAGGAATAATTTTTTTGTCGACACCAAGAGAAAAAGTCAAAACCTGAAAGACATCAAAAAGTATTTCCCTAAAAAAACTTATAGATTTGGAGTTCACAGAATCCATTGTTGGAAAACACTCTCACTTATTGCGTGTAATAAATTGAAGTATTTTTTTGGTTACCAAATGGTTCACCAGAGTTTCGGCTTGGTTACGTCTAGCTCGATCCGGATCGCGCACCTTGTTTTGGTAGGTGAGTCTCTCAATTTTTTTTGTTTATTAAAATTGAACTCCAAACCTCGTGGACATGGAGCAGACCACTTTGCACTTGAGATAAGCACTTGAGATAATTCTTTTTGATAAATTGAATAATTTTGGTATTACTTTGTTAGCTTAAACTTCTCACTCCCCCACCAGTATTTCAAGACCGCGTATAGTTGGTGGCTTAATCATTTGATTCTGATTGTACAAATGGTGCGATTCAGGCAATGATAAACGTTTGGTTAATGCATACATATACATATGTTAATTAATTAAAAACTATATTTTGTTTAACATTAATATGTATTACACGGTTTTACATATATTGCTTGGTGGTTGCATGTCTTCAATCTTCATTGTAGGTGATTAGTCTATGACAATAACAAACTGCTAAAAATATTTAAAGTTCAACCATAGTATTTAGAGACTAATTTGATTCAAATGAAACAAAAACTTATCTTAAAACGTGAAACAAATACACTTTTCCTAGTTCGCAGTGCACTTTTCATACAAAAAGTGCATTGCAAAATACGAAATGTGCAATCTGAAAAAGTGCACTGCGAAAAGTACGAAAATGCAAATTCGAAAAATGCAATCTAAAATAGAAAAAGTGCACTACGAACTAGGAAAAGTGTCTTCGTTTCAGGATAAGAGTTTATTTCAGAATAAAAGTTTATTTCATTTAAACCAAACTCTACCAAGCACAACTAAGTGCGACAGTAAGAATGCCGACTAACGCTTATAAATTAACTTAATTCTCACATTGTAGGATTATTAGTACTTTAAAGTCGCAGAAATATATATATGCAACGAAAAAATACTTTAAGAAGAAAGCCTTATTTAACAAAAGAATTTTTATAGTGGAAGTATTTGGTTAACAAACTCGATCAACTAAGTGAAAAAACACTCCCTTTCAAGTTCTCATTTGGTCGGATCAAAAGGTGTAGCTTGTTTTATTGATCTATTAAGTATCTTTCACGCGCCTTCAAGATCATGCAAGTCCGCCTACATTTCATGTCGAGAACATGACCCATATTACAACGTCACGAATATTTCGCAAATGTTTGATATTGGGCACTTCACTTGCGTTTGGAACCATCAAAATTAATGTCGAGCTTTGTAACACACATATTGCTCAAAATAAAAGAAAAAGAGTTTTTATAAGCCTTTTACTATATTTATATTTATATCCTACTAATATTTTTTAAAAGTAATTATAGTAATACTAATTAATACAACAACACTAAATCATTGTTAACCGACTTCAGGCGGGGTCTAGGGGTCAACATGGAGGCATCCATAATTGTATGAAAGATTGATATTGATCCTCTTCTTTTCTCGAGTCTAAAGGAAGGATCGATGTATATGGTTAAAAGAGAACGACCAAGGGGCGGGCTGGGTACGCTCCAGTCCGCCCTAAAAAAAAATAATAAGAATAGGGCAAATTTAATAATAATAAAAAAAAGGTAAATTTAGTGTTAAATTAAGGTAATTTAGCCCATCCAAAAAAATTTAGTGACAATTAGCCCACCTTAATATTAAATCATGCGTCCGTCCTTGTGGCTATCCAATGTTAAATTAGTTAGAGGGATGAAGATAAATAGCTCAAATTTTGCATAAAAGATGGGAGAAGAGGAGTAATGGATATTATCTTAATCTATAAATCACGAGGTTGATTCACATGGAAATGGGGTTTATCATGAAAATTACGAACAAATGATGACTCTTGGATTTGAGAAATGAATGGCTAAGATTAGAAGAGATAGGGGCAAAATGGTAATTTTGACAATAATATAAAATAAAAAAAATATTTTTTTAAAATTTTTCTTACTTTCTCTTGTTTTTGCCAAAAATACGAAATTTGATTTTTTACGTTACGTTCACATATTTTATGCATATGTTCACACTATTATAAGACATGTTTACATCTTATCACATTTTTCAGTTCAAAGATTTTATAATATGTTCACATATATTACAAGTGTGTTGACATATTATTACTGTTTGTTCATGTTTTATGGCCATATGTTCATGTTCGATTAAATCATAATACATGCATTAAACGGCTTAAAAAAATTTGACAAAAAATAAATTTATGTAATTTTTAATTTGTTTAATTTTTTAATTTTTTAATTTGTTTCATTTTTAATTTTTTAATTTTTTTAATTTTTTAATTTTTAATTTTTCTCTTATTTTTGCCAAAAACACGACGGTTGACATTTTACGTTTTGTTCACATATTTTATACACATGTTCACAATATTAAAAGGGTTGTTCACATATAACCGCATTTTAACTTCAGAAAATTTAGTATACGTTCACATATTAATATTGCATGTTCACATTTTATGACTTTATGTTCATACTCGATTTATATCATTCTACATATGTAAAAAGACTTTAAAAAATAAAGTAAGAAAATTTTTTTAAAAAAAATAATTTTTAATTTTTTTTTTAAATTTTTTTCTATTTTTTTAATCGGATGGCCTAGATTCATTTCTAGTGTTTCAATCGGATGGTCCAGATTTGTACTTAGTTTTCATGATAAGCCTCATTTTCATTTGATTCATTCTCATAAACCATAAACTAAAAATATATTATATATATTTTTACAACTATATTATTTCCATACTCAATTCCAAACCAGCCATTAACCTTTAAAAGTAAAAACAAAGTGTGGGAGACAAGTTTTTTTTTTTTTTTTAAGAAATGAGCTACTAGCTCATTACATAGCCAACACTAGGATGCCCGTACAATACAAGGTCACCCTAAATCATCACTGCAGATGATCTTTAGAAAGTCAAATACGAGAGGATGAGTCTGGATCCAAACATTGGAACTAGAAGTATCCAAAGGATCAAACAACGACACCGGAAAAAAAATGAGAAATAGCAAAACTAAGATCTGAAAAAACAAATCACCTTCTGGCGATAAAATCCGCCGCCGACTTACACTCCCTAAAACAATGAAAAAACACCACACAGGGAATAAAAGCAACAAAATGACGGATGTCATTTACAATAGCTTGTATTTAATTCCCAAGGAGCTTTCCAAATGTTTTTCAAAGAATTAATAAGAACCAAATTATCGTCTTCAATAATAAGACGAGACAGCTTTAACAGAACCGCACTTTTAAGACCTTCAAGCAAGACAAGGGCCTCAGCCTGCAGAACAGAAACAGAGCGAATGAGTTTACGGTCATAGCACAAGATTTTTTAAATTGACGTAGAAGAAAGAAAAATTTACATAGTAAGGTTAAGGAGTTCGTTCAGGGAAAAGTTTATTGATAAAAATGCCCTTACCAAACTCATGACACGACTTTGCACAATAGCGGATGATATTGGGAGGCTCTCCCCCAAAATATGGCCACGAAATACCCGGTCTGGATGTAGAGCGGTGTCGGACCGATCGAACCGGGCGAGCCAAAAGGCAAGACCAAAAAAAGTAACAATTGGAAAAGACTACAATGACACTTTGCATAAAAATTTAAATTTTACACTCTTAAAAAAACATGTCAAATGTCAATTGCATTTAATTTAAGTTTTTTCCTTTTGAAATTTATAACTAATTAAAAATCATTTTTAACACATTTACAGTAGTACACATCTGATCGTCCAATTTCATTATAATCTTCACCGTTCCTAATCGCACAAAACACCACTGCTTACACACAACCACACAAATATATTGTACTTCATAAAAACCTCACCACCTCCCACACCCCTTATACCAATATCCATTAAAGCTTCTTCCTATCCTCCCGTTTTTCTGGTCCATTTTTAATTTATTGAGGCGATTTGTACACAAATATAAAAGCCCTATTTTAAAAAAAAACACAAAACCTTATATCCTTTATGGTCTTCGATCCATAGCCTATACCACCCCTTCCCTTCTCCTCTAGTTGCTCCACTCGAAACCCAATTCCTCTAGGCCCGACCTCCTCCATGACCTGCAAGCCCCACTACTCAAGGTCACCGACTCCCAAATCAAGCCTTGTTGAAACCCTATCGATGGCCATTTCCTCCCCCGACAGTTCAAAAAACAAGGTCGATTATGGTCATATATATGGTTACAACATCTTCTACAACAACATTTTCATGAATTTGGTTTGGTTAACATTAATAGATGATTGGGAGGGGATGAAGCTAAGGTGGGGCTTCAAGGAAAAAGAGAGAGGAAAGCTAGAGTTTGGAGGAAGAGGAAATGTTAAAGGCTAGGGTAATATTATAAAATTAGCTAGAATTTGAAGGAGGAGGAAGGGTTAAAGGCTAAGGTAATATTGTAAAATTAATTTATATGGGGTTTATCATTTTTATTTGCTTAGGAAAATTACTACCAAGTAACTGTTATAACTACGGTTTTCGAGGATATTTTTTGAATTTTTCTCGGATATCCTTTTAACTTCTTTGTGCGTTTTAACGCTTAATCCAATATTTTTATTGGAAATTCAATCCTAGAAAATTCTTGGTGATATCCTAAAATCACAAAGAAATGATTTTATGGATCGGTGTGAATTCTATGATTTTTCAGTGGAAAAAGAATATTTATTGGATAAACCGTCTTTTTAATTATGTACCGGAAAGGATTTAAAATGCGAAACGGAAGCTTAAAAATTGAAGGTAGCAAGATAAAATCATGGAAAATTGATTTTATTGGTCTACATAATTTACGGTATATTTTTCGTTTAGTAAGTTTTTCCACCCGAGGTACATAATTTTACCGCTTTAGCGCGAGGCCTGTTCCGAGACGGGTTGGTTTTGTAAGCCGCTTTTCACTAGCTTAATTGAGAAGAAAATTGAGATGGAAATCCACCCAGGCATATCTTCTCTGCGTTATCAAAAGTCCACGAATTCGGTTTTCAAAAAAATAAAACAAAAGGAACCAACTAGAGGATAAGGACGGAACAAACGGACTTGGGGAGATGGAATTCGACCCTTCACCGCCGGCAATTCTCTCAGCCCTCTTCCACCTCCATCACCACCTTCCACCTCCATCTTCATCTTCACTACTTCTTCTTCCTCTTGGGTTTGTGCTGTTGTAAGGAGGGAGCCGGACCAGCCGGGAAACTTGGACGGAACGCTGGGCTCGGGGAGGAAGGTGATCACCGCCGGCTAGCTTCTTCGCCTCGCCGTTTGTGACGTCGCCGACGACCGTTAGCCTCTTCGACCACCACCCACAGCAAGGACTGTCGCCGGGCAATACTCGACCACCCTCGGGCTCGGGGATCGAGCCAAACGAGCCATGGGCTCGAGTGAAGGTATATACGATCGAAATTAATTAGCGGGTTGATTGCGGAGCCACCGTAAGGGCCTTTCGGTTCCGCTTTGCAAATTAAATTTATGGTTTTTATAATCTTGACGTTGATACGGTCCCACAGGTTCAAACCGCTCGTGAAACGGACGTTCGGATCTTCAGTTATAGCGAATACAAGTTTTGGTTACCGATTGGCAGGTAAAGGACTTCGGATAATTACTCGGGATTCGTTGTTAATCCGTTTGATCCGAGATTTGGTAACTTTTAAGAACTGTTGTTAATGAACAATTTTTATTTAGAAAATTGTTTCAAAAGTTAAGCGGATCATTAGTTATAATTCCGCCAAGATGGCTCCTTGAAGCATGATAACTAAGGATTTATTATATATCGATATTCGGAAATTAAATCGTTTATCAATTAGGAAGTTGTAGGAGTTGAGAATACAACTAAGAAGTGTTTCTGTGAGATCGTTGCTGAGAAATCCTTTTGTTATATTTGTCAGAATGATGATAAAGATTATTGTTGAATTGCTAAGGAAGTTGAGCACGCCTTCTAAGGCAAATGGACGATTCTCTCTTGCGTTATTGTTATTAAATGAGGAATTGGATCCCATTTAATATTTGCGTTGGGAACAACTTGTATGATTAATAAAATATGATAGGTTGTTATAATTGTTAAAAATAATGACCATGTTGTTATTCAGTTTTGCGCTAGAACTGGATTTAGGTCCGTTATGGGTGACCTTGTATGCTGTCTCACGCTGAGACTTTGTTGTGATTAAGGTAGTTTCAGGGAGGGGAACGTGGTTCCATATCCTCTCTTTAAAATAATATTACATTAGGAGGGGTCTAATCCTAATGGAGGGTCATGACTCTCTTCCCCTGCTCTTCGTGTGAGAGGGTTGATAGGCACTCTAGCTAAGTGCAGGTTTGGCACGGTGTAGTGTGGACGACATGGTAATAGGCCTCTGTGATCTCTACCTCACCATATGCAAAATGAAATATCAAGGATAGCTTAAGTCCTGTGATCTTGGTACATGGTAGATGACAATGGATGAAATACTCCGATGATCTCTACAATACCAAAATATTTCGGCAGTAGTTCGGGCCGATTAAAAGCCACCAACTTGTTTGTGAAAAGTTTTGAAAGTAATATAAGATAAGCGCGTTAGGCACATTAATATACCTGAATGGTTCATCCAGTCGGAAGGCCATTCTTGCTCCCGGTTATGAATGATTCTTAATCAAACTTATACTTGAAATTGTATCACCCTTCGAAACATTAATATACCTGAATGGTGTGTTAGGCACATTAATATACCTGAATGATTCTTAATTTTTATTATATACTGGGTGCGATTGTATCACCCCCCGAAACATTTTGATGGAGGGAATTGTCTTGCACTTATACTTGAGATTTTGTCCATTCAACAAGCTTGATTGTAGAATCTAATTCCTTATAAGTTGTGCAAGTGATCAAGGCTTCTGCCCTTTTGACGCATTCGGAGTTTGGGACAATCGATCAATATTGAAAGTTGATCTCCCATCATTAATGGGAGCTACATTTGAATCATGTGATTCATGTCAAAAGAGAGGCCAATAAAGCAGCAGATACTCTTGCAAATCATTCTTTGCTCTTTCCTAACTATTATAGGGATGTACTTGAGTTTTTATCCTCTATTTGAAATCAGATAATGTAGCTCACCTTGAGCAAACTTATATTTGAGTTTTTTTTAATACAGCACAAGGATTAAGTCCCATTTGTTGATAAAAATAACATTTTGATGGCCCCCTTGTGAAATAGTTATTAATTTTTTTTTGAGAAATTCCTTTTGACACCCCTCATTTTTTGCCTTTTCTTTTGATATCAAAAAAACTTATTCCTTTTAGCAGTTTTGGCTTTTCTTATTGATACCCCTTTTCGGTTCAAATTATTTAATTCAAGCTCACAATGTATTCATCACCCTTAAATTAGTAAGATTTGACTATTAAAACACCCAAATTCGTAACCGAATCATCCCAATTTGAATTTGGAAACAATCTTCCAAACAATTCCTTAAAATTGAGGGTTGTTTTAAAATTCAAATTGATGTGGTTTAGTTATGAATGCGAGTGTTTTAAGAGTTGCATCATACTACTTTAAGGATAAATAACACAATAATCTACTATATATATAAAAGCAATAAGGTTTGGAGCCTCCACGTTGCGCCACGTCAGCTTTTTCCACATGTCGCTTCTAGAATGTGCCACATCGGATTTTGCCACGTGTCGACTTTTTCTTAAGCCATGTCATGTAATTTTTGACACATTATATGCCACATCGTATTATTTTCACCATGTCACTTACATGTCATATTTAACTATAATGATAAAAAAACACTTTCCTAATAAAAAATATTTTATATAAATAGATAATTATAGGTCTATGTATTTTGATAAATCTATGCTTTTTTTAATTAAAATACTTCCTTATGAGAAGTTTGGTCAAAATACCTTCCTTTTATTGCAACTTACAATTTGAAAATTACCATAACATTTTATGAGCATTGTATATATTATTCTCATTATTTGAAAATTTACCATAACATTTTATGAGCATTGTATATATTATTCTCATTATTTAAACTTAATAATCTAAATTTAATTTGTTTTATTTGATTTAAAAAACAAAATAATTTTTATACATATTACGATCAATAAATTACTTACATTAAATTTTTTATTAATATCTTTTTTATAACATATCTAAAAAATATCGAGTCATAGTCGTGCATGGCACGACGGGGACAACTAGTAAGCTTAAATTTAATTAATCAATATCAATATACTACAACTAAAGTCGAATCCATCTATCATACGTGTCGTCGTCTTAACTATGCCACATAGGTTTTATAATTTTTTCATTTACCTCTTTGCACTTCGTTTATTTAAGTATTTACAATCCTTATATTATAATAATATTCTTATATTACTTATAATAATTTTACTAATCCATATCTCTATATTAGCTATATTTGGAATACATAGAGAACTGCTTTACTCTAATAAAAGATTGTGTATATATTTTAAAAAAAACTTTAACATCTTATATACTTTATTTATTTATGTTAATTGTAATAATATCCTAAAATATATAATCCTAATACTCATTTGTTTTTTTTATTTACTTTAAATTTAAAAAAATCATTTTCTTGCACAATTAAAAGTGAATTTAAAAAATTTAAATTAAATTATATTCTTATAATTTTAATTCTTGCACGATTAAATTTAAAATTTAATTTGGTAAAAGAGATTCTTATAATATCAATTTGGATGGTTTTCTAATATTACAAAAGTTTCAAAATTTTGGCATTTATCTAAACCAATTGTTAGTATATTTTTTTTTATTGAGATTTCATCTTCACATTTAAACATGTCAACAATATATGATTCACATCTATTTAAATATTATAATTAGTTAAAATTTAATTGACAATAATTTTATTAGTTGCACACTTGAACCTCCCATATATAACTAATTTATAAATCTATGTTGTTATTTATCATTTTTTCATAATTATATATTTAAAATATCACTTTTTTTATTAATGAATTCATAATATTAATAAAATAACTATTAATTTAAATGATACGAATATGACAACTTTTATAGTTTTGTGATTTAAAATATTTAGTCAAAAATAATTATATTAAGTATTTGTATTACTGTTTATCATGGATGCATGATTGATATATTTGAAATCTTTTTTTATTAATATTTTGTGTAAGGAATACATACTAGTTCAAATAAAAAAGAAACAATACCAGTAAAAGCTAAAATTTTAAGGATATTAATTTTTTTTATTATTTAAGACACTTAAAACAAAGGAAAAAATTGAAGTAACAAAAGAATTTTCTAAAAATTTTATTCTCCTATAAGTTTTTTTTGGAAAGAAGTAAAAACAAGGCTCCTTCTCAACGCCCCGCTGACAACTTCTCACTATGTTTATGTTATTTCAATTTTCGTATTCAATTTAGGTTAAATTATCAGATCTGCCAAAAAGTTTTAAACTTATACAAATATATCCAAACTAAATTGGTTTATAAATTTAATGACTTTAAATGGTACTAACTAGCATAATCTACTAACTATAGCATGAATAAACTATTTTCTATGAACACAAGCCCACCGTGCTCCGTAATTAAAGAAGATTATAAATTAAAGAGGTTTGACCGTTACCTGAGCGTAGTATCACTGGACCTCCGGTGTTCCTGTAGCTTTCGAATTTCTAGGAGTTGCTAATCCTCAATCAGGCTCAAGCACATCACAAATCTGTTTCGTTTCCTACCTTAGACCGTAGTCTCTAACTTAAAATCTTTCAATTTTAGTGGATGAAGGATTTGTATTCAAGAAAGAGGTTTATTCAAGACATAGTTTTCGATTAAGTAGCTTTCCCTTTCTTAAAAACAAACTTTTATTGAATTTGAAAGGATTACAAGCACACAAACACATTGAAAACACTCAAACTAGAAAGATCCATATAAGGATTTGAACTCTTAGAGTGAGGGAACACGGCTTCACTTTCAAGTTCAAAGCTTTCTCTATCTCTTTCTCTAGATTCAGACTTTGTTTTTTTGATTTTCGGTGCCCCTCATTCAGCTTACAAGGGTCCTATTTATAGAGTCTTGGGAGAGCATTGGATGCTCTTATAGTGTTTAGTATGACTCAAATACTAAATTTCAGGTATAAAATTAAGCGATACTAAGATAAAAAATATTTGATAAAACTAATATTTTTAAAGTAAGGATATTTTTTTATTTTTAAAACTTACTGATTAATTTTATAATTATCTAATAATAACAGAAATAAAATATAAATACTATAAATAAATAAAAACTATAATTAACGAAAATAAAAATCGGACAACTGATCAAAAAGCCTAGTGGACTCGCGAGGATCGTGTCTTTTTACCTTTTTAGAATGTGGGGCCAACACAAGCTCTCGTATCTCTCTCTCAATCAACAACCAATCACAGCGTCCCACATCATTAGCCTACATTCCTACGTCAGCAAACGGAACCGACACGAAGTTACCACTTTCTCTTTAATTCCCTCTCCAGCATTATTCTTCCCACTTCCCTTCCATCTTTGATCTTTCCCCACCACCACACCTCTGCTTTGCGCCACCATCGTACTCAACCATGGCCGATTCCTCCATCACCATATGCGCCTCATTCTTCCTCCTGTTCCTTCTCATTTCCTCCCAATCCTCCCTCTCATCTCCCGCCTCCACCCAGATCAACTCCAACTCCGTCCTCGTCGCGCTTCTCGACTCCCGCTACACCGAACTCGCCGAGCTCGTCGAGAAGGCTCTCCTCCTCCCCACTCTCGAAGCCGTCGTCGGAAGCCACAACATCACCATCTTCGCCCCTCACAATCGGGCTTTGGAGCGCGAACTCGACCCCGATTTCAAGCGATTCCTGCTCCAGCCGGGGAATCTCAAGTCTCTGCAAACCCTAATCCTCTCCCACATCATCCCCTCCCGCCTCCACTCCTCCCACTGGCCTAACAGCTCTCACGCTACTCTCTCCGACCACCGCGTCTTCCTCAGCCGCCGCCGGATCTCCGGCGACCGGCTCGTCGACTCCGCCAAGCTCGTCCACCCCGATGACGTTGTCCGGCCTGACGGCGTCATCCACGGAATTGAGCGCCTCCTCGTTCCAATGTCCGTGCAGCAGGACTTCAATCGCCGCCGTAGCCTCCGTGCCGTCTCCGCCGTGCTCCCCACCGGGGCTCCGGAGGTCGATCCGAGGACACACCGGCTCAAGAAACCGGCGCCTCCTTCCCCTGCCGGCTCCTCTCCCGCTCTCCCTATCTACGACGCGATGGCCCCGGGGCCCTCCCTCGCCCCGGCGCCGTCACCGGGACCCGACGGCGCACACGGCCACTTCCACGGAGAAGCCATGGTCAAGGACTTCATCCACACGCTGCTGCACTACGGCGGATACAACGAATTGGCCGACATTCTCATGAATCTCACCTCCCTCGGCGCCGAGATGGGGAGACTGGTCTCCGAGGGGTACGTAATTACGGTCTTAGCCCCCAACGATGAAGCCATGGCAAAGCTCACCACTGACCAGCTGAGCGAGCCGGGGGCGCCGGAGCAGATAATGTACTACCACATGATCCCGGAGTACCAGACGGAAGAGAGTATGTATAACGCCGTTAGGAGGTTCGGCAAGGTCAGCTACGATACACTCAGGCTGCCGTTTAAGATGACGGCGGAGGAGGCCGACGGCTCCGTTAAATTCGGGCAAGGGGACGGGTCGGCTTATTTGTTCGACCCGGATATTTACACGGATGGCCGGATCTCCGTTCAGGGGATTGACGGCGTGTTGTTCCCCTTGGAAGAGAGTCAAGAGACGAAGACGGATCAGGAAACGACCGCGGGTAGTACGGGTACGACCCGACCCGCGAAGATTGTAACGAAGACCATGAGAGGTAATTTGGTTGGAATTCAATCTTCTTTTTAGTTTTATAGCTTTTGTTCTTACTGATGTGACTATATCAACTCTCTGCTTTTGGTTGAGTACTGTTAATATGATTCTCATGAAATTGACTTACATTTTGGCGGATCTTTCTATGTTAATTATGTTGGGGTGGAGGTAATGGCCTGAATTCGGGTTGACCCAGCACATCAATTTCTGGAAATTGGGTTTGTGATGGGAAAATTGCAATCTGTTTTGTATTTTCAGTAATTAAGGTAATCAGATAGATTAAGGTTAGGTGGATGATAATGAGTTGGGTCCCTGGGTCGTTTGCTGCAAGATGATAATCTAGCTAAATGGAGAATGTTCAGTTAAAATTTTTTAAAGTTGCCGATTTCAATTTTGGCACATTCCATTTGTTCTTAGCCAGGAGTTGATCTGCTGGAGTTTCAGACTCAGCAAATGCATCAGCTTGGCTAGGAGCTTCAGGGGGAGGCCAAGAGAAAAGGGATAGGACGTTTACGCAGTGAAACCAGTCGCTAACTATCACTCACTCAAGCACCTGCTTTCGCTACGTTTACTTACCTTTGAGCTATTCACCTTCTTTCAGATTGGCGCAGTTGAAGTTCCAATTTTCTATGATCATCTTTCTTTCTGGTATTCTAGGGATCCCTCATTCCATTCTTCTTTCATTCTCGGGTAGCAAGGAGCTCAGCGAACGTTGTAGGTAAGAGGTTCTTGGGGATTAGGATTGGAGCCATGTGGTGGGTAGAAGGGGGAACTTGGGTTTGTTTAGATAGGCCTGTGTTTGTTAGCTTAAGTACAAGCTGTATATTGGCTCTCAATTGCCTGAGAAACTGCTGCTGGGCATGCACAAAGATGATTATATTACTACTGTATTAAAATTTGAACTGTTTTTAAGAAGAATGTTCCTAGTTTTAAGTATCAAAAAAGTACTAATGATTTAGGAAAGATATTCCTTCTCTATTCAAAATTAACAGGCAGGGGGTTAATTTATAATAGATCTTTAATTTTTCTTTTTCAGTTCTGTAAGAAAGATATTTTTGTGCCAGGTAGCATTTAACCTTTGTCATGCTTCTAACTTGTGTTGCTTTGTGATTCTTGTGGAATAAATTTTATTGCTTGAAGTCAGTAAAAGAAGCACAGTCTGTATTGTTTAGTTGGTACACTAAACTGTAAAAATTTTGATCATTTGGAAATTCTTTTCTTTGTATATTCTTTTCCTTGTTTTGGTGCATGCCTGTTTGTGTTTAAACTAATGCGGATCAGTGCGGAAACGTGCAGGAAAATTGATGGAAGTAACTTGCCTGATGCTGAGAACATTCAGACAAGATTCCCGCTTCACCACTTGCCAATGATAAAGTCCCCCCTAACAGATACTGACTGACAGCTAGGCATCATCTGCGGAGAGAAAAGGTTTCATACTCCTACAAACCCTTACTTTCCTCATTGAACTTTCTATGTTACACACATTCTTCTCTCATGTTATTATGCTAATCTTTATTCATATGTTTATTAGTCGGCTGATCTTTGATTCTCATCTCATTTATCATGATAAGATTTTTTGGTTGAGAAGTCTTCTTCTGAGTTGGTCTCTTAAATTTTTTGCCCTCTTTTTTTTGGTCATTGTCTGGGTGCCTCTAATGAAATAGTTAATAGGGACAAATACAGCATGTGTTTTTCCCTTGATATGAAAAGTTCAAGAGAAAAGGAAAGATGAGAAGAATTTCTTCATCTGAAAGGCAGAGGGAGACATAGATCTAAATGGCATTTTGCTTATACATGCATATTTATGTCTCTTGAAGTCCAAGTATGGCATATCATTATTGCTACAAAATGAGATCGATAATATAGTAATAGTAGTATTTCAAGGTTCAAGAGGTGATTTTTTATTTGGTAAAAGGTTCAAGAGGTGATTGACCCAGGATATAAAAATTAAATTTCAAGTTCGGTTCTGACTGGCCATCTTTTATTTGCAGAATTTGTATCATTGAGAGTTTGAGTCATGTTACATGTAGAATTGAAACTCATCATTTTTTGCGCTTGCAGATGTGAAAAAGATGAGGAAAGATTCAGATTGACAGAAGCAGCAAACATGGGAAACAAGGAGAGATGTTAATACATTTCCTTATTATTTTAATTTACATCTTCAATATTTTTAAATAGTAACCAGGGAGAAATAATGGAGTGGAAACATGGGCAAAAGGTGTTTCCACTGGAAGAGGGAGGAGATTTACAATCAAACTGAAATCCTGCACACTTGCAGAGACCCAAAGTGCACATAAATTAGGAAGGGAGTGAAAATGAATTGTGAGAAGGTTGAGGACTCTCTGAATAAAAAGAATTGTGAGAAAAAATATATGGATCAGGCTAAATTGAACTGTAAAGAATCAAGTGTTCATGTTAAAACGGCAAAGGCACATAGTGTGGAGACTACATCACTTACCAAGGTAGATAAGTGGCAAGCACAGATTTCTATTAGAAAAGCTAAAGTTTGCGCAGCTATTTACACTACTCGTGAAGAGGCAGAAGCAGCTCTTCATAAAAGAAGGCAGGACTCAGATTCTATGCCTCATGTTGAATCGTTTTCAAGGGAATATGTTGCCTCGACTGAACCTGTGAATGGACAAGTGACTTGCAGCAGGCCACGTGGTGTGTATCAGAGGAAGACAGGCGGGTGGTTTGCCGAAATCCAATGACAAAAGTGAAACGTTCTGTAGGTACTTATGATACTGCTGAAGAGGCTTTAGAGGCTCTCAACAGAAAGAGGCGCGAGTATACTGAAATGGTTCGTTCTGAGAAGAAGCACAATAAATCAAATGTTGAAGCTGGGCTCGTTTCGAACTGTCAGGATGCTGTTTCTGAGGCCACGGTAGGAAGCCAAGTGAGTGTGGATAGTATTCGAGTACCATGTTCATCTTTTGTTGGTAATGAAGAATTTGATATTGGTGTTATAAATGTTTATGGGGAATTAGTTGGTGAGTTTAGTAGGCTGGATGATGAGCTATGGTTGGACGTCTGAAGTGAACTTGATGTTTCCATATCTGCTTATATGAAATCTCTTGTGCTTCTGAATGTCTTTGAGGAAGATGCTGACTTGTTTATTTCTTACTGGTCATTTAGCACCGGTCCACAACTCCACAAGTAATTAATTTGTAACTTTTTTGTGTACATACCTAGGAGATTTTGTTTTATTCCAATAGTCCCAAATGTTAGCCCGGTTTTTTGGTCACTAATGCAAAGTTATACTACTTTCTGAGAAAGTGATCTTACTTCGTGTTTATGGGACAGCATTTGGGACAGACTTTGGACTGGTGCTTTTCCAATTGTAAATATTTGGTAATTGTTAGTTTCGGTGCTCTATCTTTGATAACAATCTGTTGCGCTATTTATTTTGTTGGCTATGCTCATAAGAATTTAACATGGATTTCAGCTCTAAGATGGGGATGAAACAGTCCATTTTACTTTTCAGATAGATGAATGCACAGTGGAAGAAACCAACAGGACAAAAGATTAGGAAACAACCACCATGATTTCAGCTAATCCTGTTTATATATTACTCTCAATAACACAAATGACTATCCAAGTCAAGATTATTATGCAAAAAGCTCTTCTTAATAACTCTGAAACTAGTACCTCCTAGCTGAAACAAACTAGTCCAACCTTGTCTCGGAAACTTCTGATGCAATCATCAAACATTTCAGGGATTGTCTCAAAACCAGGCAACCCCAGCTCGACGATCTTGCTCGTTGCTATGTGGGTTTGCATCACCCTGCTGATTAGTACTCTAAATCCTAATCCTTAAACACTAACCCTAAACCTTTTTTAAAAAGCATCAATTTTCGATAAACGTAGTACTATAAACAAGGGTTTTCTCAAATTTTAGAATCAAATATCAAACATTTGAACATAGACGGCCACTATGTAATAGATCAAGTTCAAAAAAGTTTCTTACAAACGCAACATATTTCTTCTGCTGCACAATTGGCAGATGTGTTCATAAAAGCTTTAGGAGAACAACATCAGTGTCTTGTGGGCAAGTTAGGCCTTGCATGCTTCCCTCCAAGTTCAGCTTGGGGGTATTAAATATTTGTATGTACGTTTGTAAGAAATATTTGTATATCTATAAAACTTCTCAAAACCGTATCAATTAACGTGTTCTCTCATTTTTCAACAGAATTTGAATTTATTTCTTTTATATCATTCCCATATTCGGTATAAGCTTTCAAATTGACACTTGAAATAAAGTTTTATTATCACCCTTATGGCCTTATTCATAATTCAACTCTCTTGACCAAAAAAAATCAACTATCTAAAATCCTGTCCCAATTTCGATAATTTCCTACAATTTTTTTTATTGAAGTATCAACTCTTATATAAAAGGAATTACAGCCAAGACACAAAAAATAATCTCACAGACAGTTGACCGTTTCTTCGAACCTTTTACTATATGTAGAGCAAGAAAGGCAATTTAGAAAGAGAAAAATACACCCACCAACAGAATTACACACTTGCATTCGACCAAAAAAAAGAATTATACACTTGCAAAGAAGAAAAAAAGAGACATTCTAGATGGAATATGGCGCTGCCAACTACACTGGAGCAAAGCTAAAGGGCAATTTGAAGTAAATGCTGTCAGGGATATGTTTCTCTTCTCTTGCTAGAATACACATCCAGCATTGCTCTCACGCTACGCAACCTGATCGATAAGATTGTTTATGTCAAGAATCAGCATTTAGCATCGCGGAGAAGAGGATTACTAAGTGTAGAGCCCTGAGAACAGAGTTGTCCTGTTGCCGCTGTTAACATGGAAAGAGAGAGAACAAAAAGTCAAGACGCTTGACACCACCCAAGTAATATCCTGCATTGAAAACCCTTTCAAAATCATCACCACTGTGTATTTCTACAATATACTAGCAATTTCGATTTAATACATACCCATGTTGAAATTCCTGCATCGAAAACTCACTAGCTTTAGACGATGGTTTGACTGCAGTCAACCTTGGCAGCATTGCCAGATCAGAAAAGAATGTTGTAGTTTCAGCGATGAAGCAGGAATCACGTGAGAAACGAGCCAACCAATATGTCAGAGAAATCCAACTTGAGGGTTTGACAGTTAGTAGCAGATAGATGCTTGGTTTTATTATGAATCTGTGATTCTTCTGTAGAACAAAACATAAGCAGCTGAAGTTTTGATCTTGTCCTTGCTGATGGGAGAAACATGGCTATCATCAAAGTCATACCATTGGCCACCACCATGCTACATCAAGCGAGAGTTTGGATAAGTCCCCCATTCAATTAGATGTTATACATGTAATTTCAACTATATGGTCAGCAATGTCTTGTTTAACAAAAAAAAGTGGAATGCATGCACACTTGCAAGTTACAACTCCTTCGATGGCATGAAAGTTAGAATTTAGGTTTAGAACTACACACGACTTCTAATGTTTCCTCATATAGATAACTGACCTTTAACTATGTAAATAAATTGTACATTGGGAAATGCGGTAGATCTACAATATTGGGATCATATTCATTAGCACGGACTGAAAAACCTAATGAAAGTATATGTGTGAAGACACTAGCTTAGTAGATGGTTAAGGTTTAGTTTAGTTTGTTACAAGCTTCATAAGCTGTTTTTCTACCAAAAAAAAAAAATGCTTCATAAGCTGTTTTGTTCACTGGCTGTATTCTGTATAATAGGTTTGTTCTGTATAAGTCACTTGTTGAGCTTTCAATAAAACAGAGAGCTTTTCCTGCTCTCCTTCTTCCTCATTAACAACGTGAAAATAGACGATACTATGCTATCTTAATATCATATATACTGAAGTATTCTGGGTAGTGTTTGTTTGTGATATACTGGGTAGTGTTTGTTTGTTTTATAAACTGAAGTATTCTAAAAATCATTGGACACTGTGGTGCCCTTTCTGTTTCCTAAAACTTCCAATATATGAAAGACTCTTTCTGTGAAAGTCGTTAGCAAATCCTTGTAAAGTAAGCTCCAAAAAACAGTTTAGGAAAGATCATTGAAATGGCATTTCCTTTGCAGGTTATACATAACAAGGACCATTGAGTCATGCACACAAGAATATTCAAAAAGTAGCAGATGTACCACTTACATGGACAAAAGCAGTATAGTGACCACCTCCCAAGCTTCCATAATGATTGCTTATTGCATAAAGCATGTAACGACAAGAAGTGTTGGCATCCTTACTGGCGATGTACATGGCAAGATCAAGATCATCAATAGGAAAGTCCACAAATGTTTCCAGTTTATTTTTGGTGTATCTGCTGTATGAGAACCTTTTCAAATGGATGACCAGAATTTCTGGTAGTTTCCAGAGATCCAATTTTTTAGTGGCTTGACGGTGCTCCTTGCATTGAGGACAGAACCTAAACCAGAAGAATATAAGCTTAAGCAAAAATAATGACCAAAAAAGCAAGCAACAATCACAACAATTTTTTTTTAAAAATTGGAAATATATAGAATGCACCACACAAGACGAAGTTGCCTTAGTATTTATGAAACCTCAAAATTAGTTTTCTTCTTTTGGTGGCATTCTCAAAATAATGCTTTACAATTTTCTCTACAGCATCTAAACCCATATCTGGTCTTCTTCCCTTTAATCCAAGCATCTTCTGTGATACTATTTAGCATTTCAGGAAAAGCACAAGCAACACAAGTTCGGGCCATCCTCATACAGTCATACTACCTCTACATTTTAAAAAGCCAAGCCAAGCCATATAATGATAGAAAAACCAATTAGTGGCTTGCTAAAATGGAAAGTTGCAAAAGCCAACTTCTTCGATAAACTAGTGTAAACTTAATTCCTTGCAGAATCATTAATATAATATTTCTACGATGACAAGTCTTGTGGCAAGCAAAATAGCCAGTCACAATCTTTGTAATATATTTTCTGTTAGAAAGAAAAGGCAAGAAGATTGCAACATGACCACATCATCAACCACAGGAGCAATGTACTCTTAAACCACCACAAAGCATTAAGATACAACAAAACAAAAACACAATGTAAGAAACTAACCACATATCTTCAAGTCCAAGGGGCTCCTCCTTCAAGAATGCTTCAACACACCTGTACAAGGATACAGATTCTGGTGGTCTCCTTACCAAAAATCCAGACTTGAAGACTTCAGGCTGCCGGCTAAGAATAACAGTATCATATAACTGAAGTTTTTTCTCTGGCCAACGTACAACCAAATTTAACTCCTTGGGCATGCCAGTTTTTAAGGGTACAGACATTTCTATTTTGGAGTCCTGAACATTTCCCTTCTCATCTGCTAACAAAAACTCAAAATGACTGTCCATGGATGAACAAATTTCGTTAGTGTCAGACAGTTTTACGTCTGCACTACTCTCTGAAGAGATGATATTCTCCATCTCAGCAGGTTTCTCAATTGTACTGCTTATAGAAGTATCTTGATCATCCACGTCATCTTCACTAGGCATGAGAAATGGATTGAGCAATTTAAGATACAAGTCATGGATGTCAGATCCACTTGTATTATCATTAATTCTAGCCAAAAGAGGAATCCCAAATGCCCTCCAACTTGAACTCTGCTTTCCGAGGTAATAATGCCTGACATGCAAGTGGTCATTACTCATTAGAGGAACTACAACACGGGCAAAAAAGCGGACAGAAGTATGCTAACGCATGGCTTGTTAGTTTTTATTTATTACATGGGTTTTATGAGAGGGCAACCTAATGCTCCCTATTGAAAAAATCATTCAAGGGCACGGAATTGGTATTTACCATATTAAAATCACAACAAAAATAGGAGTTTGATGATTCATAATCATCTGCAATGACAAGAAAGGAATATACAAAGCCTTATGTAATAAAGAAAAATTTCTCTAGTGAGTACAAAGGAGAAGATCTTTTGCCAACCAGCAATGTGGTTTTTTATGGAGAGTCCAAACAGTAACCAATAACATCAAAGGAACTCACTTTTGTGGGCAATATATCCACTAAGAGCTGCTTGCAACAATAAATTCAGTTCAGTTCAGTTCAGTTTAGGTGCAAACATGAAAATTGAAATACTATCAGGCATAATATTCATTAAGTTTCAACATATAACCCACTAAGCATGGACCTATAGATATCATAGCTTGTTACATTGTGCTCCCCAATCTGAAATTAAACTCTAACCTTAAGCAGATCATAACAAACAAAACCTCATCAGAAAGGATACTACACCAAATGATTTTAAAAATAGGACAATCCACTTACACTTCCTTGTGCTGATGTGTAAACACAACTAAAGACGATCTATCTGTATCTTTAGGCAAGCGGAATGCAACCAAACGATCTTCATCTCTAATTAAGGACAATAAGTCAGCAGTATCTTCAAGAAATCGTATGATACTATGGTTGTACATCTGCAGAATAACAATCACTTGATAGATGTAACGAAAAAGGTGCAAAAGACATCTTCTGTGTATAAAAAAGCTGTTATCGTGGATGATAAATATTTACCTCAGCCACCAATAATATCTCATCATTAGATAAAGAGCATGCAACACGTAAGGCATGTTTAAGGTCTTCCAATTTTCCACTTTTGGGCACAGTGACAGTGATAGGAACTGGCAAAGAACTGCCATCAGTTGGCATGACTGTCAAAGTCATACTCCGCATTGCCGAAGAAGGCAGTGGCAATGTCAGGTACATAAATGGATCAAATGTGATGGAAACCTTTCTGCAGTTAGGACAAATTAATGTTGACTTGTATTGACCCTGCAATAAGCTCAAATATTTAGAATACTTCAAGCACCACACTACTACCATGCTACCTACAATTTTTCTTTTCTCAAAATCCGAATCCAAAAGAAAATTATGTCCCACATCAGTATCATCACTCAGCAAAAACGAATAAAGATCTTATATCATTCAAAGATTTCAAGAATTATCATATCAAAATACTATTTAGATATCCTATAGACACCAATACTATTGAAAGTATTATGCAACCTAAGGTCAAGATAAAGTGTTAACAAAAACAGCAACAGCAGCCACCCTTACTTAAATCATGCATAAGTGAGGTCAAAGATTAAGGGTTCGTTTGGCACAAGCTGAATTACCAGCTTAATGGTGGAGCTGGAGCTTAATTTTACAATTCACCCGCTCCTTTTTGCACCCTCCTACCTCCAAGGGGACAGCTTTTTCGCTAGCTTGTTCCCGCTAGATGGAGAAAGCTAGGAGGCTGCCGAACGGAGCCTAAGATATATGAATTACTGTGCTAAGAAGCCATAACCTGAAGAATTGTTTCTGAGGGAAAGCCTTGAAGTAAGAAAATGATGTCATGCACTAATAATTGAAAACCCTAAAGGGACACCCATTCTTCTTAATCAAGTGAAGATACACGAGTCTCACTATAAGATACCAAAGCAAAAGAACAAAAGAAAGTGAAAGAGGGAACAGGGCAATTTAGTTTACATCAATATCGGATTTCAGAACTCTAAATAATGAGGAAAACAAGAGAAAATACGAAAAATGTTTAAAATGTGTATTACCCATTTACCCCCTCCAAATTAATAAATGTAATGTAATGGAGTAAAATTGACCCACTTGTAGATTAATATTTCTTACTTGACAAACATCAACGATGATGGAATCATTGCGAGCAAGGTGGTTTCGCCAATGCTCATCGGCAACCTCCTCATCTAGACGCCCCTCTCCATCTTTAGCTTCAAAATAGGGCTTAGATTTCACACGGTTAAGGTCTTCATGGAGCCCATCCAATAAAAATGCAAGTAGCTCCTATGATCAATAAGAATCCATCAGTTTTCACACAGAATAATCACTCAGGCAATTACTAAAGATGGAGTCCAGCCTCAGGAATATGAAATTCAAAAGGGCAGGAACAATAAAAGCCACTAATGGGATGCACTTCTTTACTAACTTGGGAATCGTGCTGATTGAAGCCACTAAATTGAGGAGCAAAATGAGCAAGCTTTGTCTTAAATATTCTTGGTGACATTGAACTTGCTCCAGGAGCCCATAGCTTCCTAATAAGCTCCCCAAAGGCTGAAGCAATCTCCCCCTACAATGTCACAAGTGTGATCTTTATAAAATATTCAGATCATATTGCAGGGAAAAAAGACGGGTAATCATGAAACTAAACATGTTTACATACACAAGAGAAATTGAAGAAAAAAACACAACTCCCTTAAAAATAAAAATCGATTATTATGATGAAAGTAGAATAAATATCAAAAGACATACTCCCATGCCAAGTGGATTATTATGATTAATTTCTTTGCTGTAATCGCCAAGAAAGTAGTCAGTAAGCTTCGGTGTGTGTGCTAAGCATTGAAGGGCGCTATTCATGAAACATGTATTGCCTAGATTTTGTAGGCCAGTCAAGCCCAAGGACCCAGATTCAATGGAGCTGCTCATCAAAGTGAGAGAATCCGTTCGAGGAAAACTGTAGCCATTGGCAGAATTTCCGTTCATTGTAGTGGATGGACCAGAAGAACCTCCTAAGTTGGTATTTTGTACAGAATAATCGTCTTTCTTCATTTCTTTGCAATTGATTGAATCTGACAATCCATATATTTGCAATTCCAAGAGAACCTGAAGGAAACAGGGCAACAAATGACAGCCTTATTTGACAAATGTGTTGGAATTATGATATATCATCATCATCATGATATCATCATCGCCCAGTATAGTTCCGCTCAAGCGGGATCTGGGGTCAAGATGGGGGCACCCATAACCTGAACATGTCAGGAGGATGCGCACTGAACTTAGTTAGAATGCATCAAAAAAACATGAGGATGTGCCCCATTTTTTTTATTTCAAATTTTTACAGGTCAAATAACTGAATTTAGTTGGAATTATGATATATAATAAGCAAAATAAGTTACAGGCCAAGAGTCTGATACAAAAATAAACAGCATTTGCTATTCCAATTTTTTATTTTATTTCGTATTCTTCTTTTTTTTAAGCTGTGATGTACATCAATTTTGTGTGAGATCAGAGCATTCAAAAAAGCCGTACTACTACGAAAAAGAGTTGATCATTTTTCGTGTTATACTTTTTCTCTTATCTCATCATTTGTTTTAAAGAATGAGCAAGGTGCAAAGCCTCTGTGACACGCTGAAAAAAAAATAGCTCTTCTCACATTTATTAAAAAAAAGAGCCTATATGTGTTGATGCAAGAAAACTATCAAGGTAAAAAACTCTGAAAAGTAAGATTAGCATCAATTGAGTTCTAAAAAAGGTCTTTGTGCTCCCAGATACAGTAGGTGCCAGCATGCAATCGTCCTCCCTATAGCCAAATCTCACAACAACAACATCTACCCATTACAAACTTGTTCACTCACAGCAATCACGTTTTAAACAAAAATTAAGATACAGATTAAATCAAGGATAAAGATTAAATGCAAAGGTTATAGGCTTGTCCTTTTGCTCAAAAATGAGTTTGATGCCAAGACTAATATTCATTCCAAATGAGTCATAGTTATTGGTAAATTTCCACAAAAGTAACGCCTCTTGACCAAAAAAAAGATGCATGCTACCTTATTAAAATAGATTTTGCCAAGCAGTATGTTCTACTCATAATTTGGTGAGATTATCTTGTAAGGAAACAATATACTATTCTCTGATACAAAAGTACATTAACACTTTTCACTTGTCAGGGGAGTGAGTTCTCTCTATAGCTTCTTGAAAGATATAAACCTGCCAACTCAAATGAGCTTATAATTCCTACTGACACTCTGAATTTAAAGTCCAGCTACGAATAAAACTCAACCAGCTTTACCTCCTGATCAGGACGCCTCTGAAATTCATTATTGTTCAAAGCAAACAAGCATATTTGTCCAGAAAAATCCCATATGTGCAGCTGTAGAATTTGAAAACATCAGGACGCAATTCACCTCATCCAAGTTATCATAATTTTGGCACATGGAAACAAACACATTATGGAATAGAAAGACTACTCACAGGCTCAGATTCCACATTGAAGATTTTGCAAGCCCTTTTGTACAGCTCAATAGCATTATCCTGGTGATAGAACACATTTAGTAAACTGTAAAATTTTATGATATGAAACACATTAACTTAAAAAGCAATCAATCTGTCACAGTCTCACAGATTTTGAAACTCAACGCAGGAGATGCTCACTTAACTAAGGTAAGAAACAATAAAACATTTGTTCATTTGAATAAATTACCTTTTTGCTTATCTTTATTCCTGATGAGTTTGACTCCTGCAAGAGAACAAGCCTGAGCTGCAAAGGATAGACGTCTCCCACATCAATTTCTCCTGCAGAGAAACTTCCAGAACGCTTCATTGCAGACTTAGAATTACTATGCCTGCAAAGTAATATTTCAATTTAAATAAGCAGTAATTTTATAGTGCCTCCTTACTAGCAATTTATAACTTTCATCAATTGCAGAAGCATCAATTCATCATTTACACCCCATTAAATGAACTTCAATATGAACCAAAATTGGAGGCACAAATCCTAACATCCTACCATTTGAGTGCTTGCAACCACATTTCACCAGAAACCAAAGCATAATCGCGTCTGGATATCCCAACCTCACCGTTGTTGTCCGAAGTCGCAGCAGAATCCTCGTCTCTTTTCAAATTGAACAAGAGATCAGAGCTGAATATGTTGTTGATTAGCTTCATAGGCCCAGCGTATGAGGATGCTTCTGACGCCAAGTATAAATCTCCTTTCTTGCCATTCAAATCACTTGAGGTCGAAGACGAGTCTTGCGCTTCCTTCCACCACCTTCACATTTCAATTCCAAACCCCATAAACAAAATCCCAAATTGAGTAAGCCATGTGAATTGCAACCCAGATCTCCGAAATAAACAAAAGATTCAAAAGCAATAAATCAGTGGTCTTCAACTCATTGGATGCACAAATCTGGTCTGAAGCAAAAAACCGAATGCGTATCCAAACCAAATGAATTGTAGCAAGGAGGAGGAAATTGAACTGATTGTTCGACCGAGAGAGATATGAAAAGGGAAAGGTACCTGTATGGGACTAGGTAAACTCTCTGATCTTCATCTGGGAGAGGAGATTGAGCCACATCTGTGGAAACTTCAGGCAAGTGATTCTTCATTGCCTACGGAGAGGGATGATGTGCAATGCAGATCACTTTGATGCTGATATCCTGCTGAGAGAAACAGAGAAGAAGAGACGGCTATGGCGGATTAATTTGGAGATGGAGAGAAAAGGTATTTAAATTTGATGGTGAACGGGATAGTGCATAAAATGGGTTCAGCTTGCAGTTGCATGTGATTATGTGAATGGATTTTGAGGACGGGTATGTACATATTAGCAAGATCTTCTGAATTTGAAAAGGATCGGTAGCTCAAAAAAAAAAAAAGGATCGGAAACTTTCGCTCAAAAAAAGATTTGGAAAATTAGGTGAGGTTATCAAAATTCCGCGTGGTAAATTTCATATTTTATAAATTCTGTGTGATAACTTTGAGATTTTTAAAATTTTGTCCACAAATCTCTAAGTGAACAAAAACTATTTATAAATTAGGCATTTTTACTTGGCAAAATTGCATATATGCCCCAAAAAAAGTTGATAAAATAATAAATACCCTCATATAGGTTAAATTACATAGAGTGCCCTTTTGGGCATTTTTTACAATAATTTTTTTTTTGTTTTCTCCATTTACTACTAAACTTAAAAATAAAATAAATCCCTTAATATGAAAAAAATGTTTATAGAAAATATTAAAAATAAAATGATGATAAAAAATAAAAAAGAATATATAGTGTTACGTGATCTAATTGAATCAAATCTGTCGATAATATCTCAACTCACAAATTGTAATCTAAATATTAAATAGAAAATAATAATAATAATAATAATAAATAGGAAAAAATATGTAATCAAACCTAAATCTAAATCCTAGGATTTCCATCCATTATCTTTCTGCAACGTAATTGCCATTCGATTACTCGTTCAAGTTTTTATCTACAAGTTTTCATTTTAGAATTCATTTCTATGGTTTTGTTTTTCCGTTCATGAATTCTTATCGTCTGTCGATTTATTATGTCCTAATTATACGATGTAATCTTCAAATTCATAGTCACGAGGAAGAAAGCGAATATATGCGAAAGTATCTTTGAATTATTGTTTACCAATGGTGTTGTCCAAAAGATGTGCCTTAGAAACTATGATTTCACATGAACCCTAGATTTGAGAAAAAAAAACCAAAATCAAAGTAAGAAATGTCGCCCTAAATTCAAGCCTGGCAAGGACATTGAGGCCGCCACTGCTGTCGGTAGGCGGAGATCGCCTTTGCCACCGTCTTATTCACTACTGATGATATGTTTCAGTATTGTAAAGAAGGAGATGCTACGTATTGTCAAATCACTATATTACTTTTTCTAATAGAATAAAATTTAATAAAAATAAGAATTTGATTTTTTTAATATTTTTTTGAAAATTTAAAAATTTGGGCATGCTTACAATTTAATTGGGCATATAGTTATTTTTTTTGGGCAATGATGTAATTATATAAAAATGAGGGCAATTTTACCATTATGAACTTTTTTGGGTTATAGAGTACTATTAACACTTTTTACTTAATTGCATAAACTTAGGTAAGTTATTAAAATTTTAAAAAATTGTTTTCTTAGAAAACCCCCCTAATTTTATAACCATTTTATGAAAATTGTAAAATATTTATCTTATTAACACATTATTTAATCACACTATATTTTTTTTTCCAAAATAATAATAAATATATATCCTTTTTCAAAATCACATTTTCTTTTAAAAAAAATAAACCCACTTTTTTAAAAAAAAATCTCGTTAAAATATTACCTTTTATAAAAATACCGTGTTTACATTTTTTCAAGGAAATGATAAAATGTTGGATTTTTTTGAAATTTGCATGTGTTTTTGATAATTTAAAAAAGGGTGAGAGAAATTTGAAAAAAGTTGGGTGTTTGGGATGCGTTTTTAAAGCAATAGAAGTGTTGTGAAATACGAGTAAATAAGTAAATTAGCCAATTAGGTGTTTTTCTAAATAAAAAGAGATTAGGTAGTTACTTTAGATATTCTAAAAAAATATGAAAAATTTATGTAAATAAGTAAAAAATAGGGCTAATTTTCAATCACCTTTTGTGTTTATAATAATACTTTTAGATCACTCCTAAGAATAAATAAGTAAAAAAATAGGGCTAATTTTCAATTACCCTAATGAATTATCCTTTTTTTTTTGGTAGAATTATCCTTTTTTTTTTATTACAATACATTAAATCACCCCGAATTTGGTTGAATTTGTAGTTAACCACACGTTATATTAAGAAGAAGAAAAACAATACACGTCATATTGAAAATGATAGGAAAAGAATGTCCTGGAAAAGAATATAGCATTGTACTTAGCAATCAATTACCTAGGGTCGAGCTCAAAAAAAAAATTACCTAGGGTCAAAAATCGTCAAAATAAAATGGATGGGTACTTGAATGATGGGGCCATTTTGTTAATTAGTGTATTATGTATATATCTGATTGGATATCCAATCAGATTTCATTGCCCTTTACTTATTTCAGATTAATAAGTATTGCTTTTTAGCAAAAATTACTTTGTTTTTTTTTTTTGGTCGGAGCAAAAATTACTTTGTATAGATAAGATAAGTGTAGCAAGCTCTAGCATACTAGTGCTGTCAGAATAATTGAGCACTCAGCCATCATCATTGTTTATTTTGCCTTAACACTCCTTGAACAGTTGAACTGAACATTCCATACATTTAAGACCATCAGCCTTGAATGGAAAATTTGCAAATCTTTCTTTTTCTTTAGCCAGGAGGCCCAGGACTGATTACATGACAACCCAACTTACGATCAGGAGAGATCAACAGACCTTGATGATTTTCAGGAAAAGATTTGAACAACCTGTTGACACATACAAACTACTGCTGAGCACATTGCACTCTCTGTGCACCCTGTGGCTCGTCTTCCTCCTCATAAGCCTCACCACTTGCTTGTTTCCTCCTCATCTCTTCCTCAATGTTGACATCGTGCATTATAACCTCCTCACACTCGTCTAACTCCATATCCGTCAGGTCAGCAGACGGTTTCGGTGGCAGTATAGCCTCCAGCGCCTTCACTTGGTCAGGAGTCAGCGCGTCTGGGAAGTCGACTGTGAAGTGGATGTAGAGTTTACCCTTCAAGAATGATTTCCTGTACATTGGCATTCCCTCATCTTCTATGGCCTTAAATTCATCTGCTCTCATTGAACACAACCCAATATTATCACACCATTAGAAACATGTACCACATTTACATTTGTAAAATTTAATGCGTGTTCTGGCTACTTACCAGGTTTGATGACTTCTCCGGGGTTTGATTTGATGAGGAGATGGCGACCATCCAAATGGGTCAATATGAACCTGAATCCACAAAGGGCCTCAGTAAGAGACAATGTATGCTCATAGAAGAGATCGTCGCCTTTTCTCTTGAACCTCGGATGCTCTTTCTGTTGTAGCACAAAGACTATATCTCCTGTCACTGTGTCCGGCTGCAGAATACATGCAAGAAAATTGTAAGTTACTAATTAGCCATAGACCACCAAATTTTACAGTTTCAGCATTGCAAAAGAGAACATGCAAACTCACAGCTTCATCTGCCTCTCCAGGGAAAGTAATCTTCTGCCCATGTTGCATACCCTTCTCAACAACTACTTCAAGCACTTTCTTCTCCTGAACAACCTTTTCGCCTTTGCAATTTGGACATCGATCTTCGTCACTAATTGCTTCACCTGTCCCCTTACATTCGTTGCAAGGATGCTGCATCTGTTGGATCATAGATGGGCCCAGCTGTCTGATAGAGACTTTCATACCAGTGCCATCACAAACAGTACACTTCATTGAAGCACCAGACTTCGATCCTTTCCTGTGTATCCAAATCCAGATCAAGAAAACGATTAACTTCTGACAAATCAAGAAACCAGCTGAAATAAAATGGTATATATGTTGTGGTAGTGAACCTACCCATTGCACTTTGAGCATATGACATTCCTAGAAAGAGAAAGCTTTTTGGATATACCGCTGTATAGATCTTCAAGAGAAACCTTGAGTGGGTGGATAACATCTTCACCCCTTCTTTGTCTTCTTCCTCTACCGCTACCACCACCTGATCAAGTTTTTGAGGAATAATGATGTCAATAGAATTGTTGACTACAGAGTGTCTGAATTAGGAAGTCATAGCATTAGTCTCACTTACCAAATGGATTGCCCCCAAAGAAAGACTCAAAGATATCAAATGGATTGTGCATGCCTCCGCCTCCGCCCATTCCTTCTTTGAGTGCGTCTTCGCCATATTCATCATAGATCTGACGTTTCTCTGGATCACTTAAGACTTCATAAGCCTGGGCCAATTCTTTGAACTGCAATAGATACAAAAATTAAGCTTGCTTATGATCTTCCCACCAAAATCATCATTTTGCAGCTATTAGGAAACAAAGATAACTTTCTAACTCTGAGCCAGGCCATAAATGCAAACTAAGAATACACAGATACAGTCTCTTAGGAATTAAAGCATCAGCAACTAACTGCTTGATCTCCAATTTATCCCTAAGCCAATAAAGCTTACACCAAATATTATTTAGGGGGTTCTATTATGACGTTTGATTCAAAATCTACGGTCAAATTGAGCAGCCTAGCCGGTTAGACACTATTACTACAACAGCTAAACATGTTTTATCTTCATACTGCCAAATCAACAACGAGGTGTCCTTAATTTGATAAGAAACTTAATCAAATACCAATTTCTGACAAGATCTTCCCTTCCAATGCTATTGTATCTTTTTTTTTTTGGTAGAATGCTATTGTATCTTAGAAATCAAACTCCACCCCCTCCAATATGAGGAGCCTCAAACAGTCAAACCAGTAACAATAACAATCAAAAACAGATTTGCAAATTCAACGTAATCACGCTGTTTCAATCTAAACTATACATCGACAAAATGCTAATCGTCCAGAAACAGCAAAAAAGAGTTTGAATTCATTCAAGCAAAAACCGATGATTATTCGAATGAACAATTTTCACCTTCATTTAAAGAAAACCTATGACAAGTTGAACAAGTAAGAGAGAAAAAATCGAAAACTCACCTTCTCTGGATCACCACCCTTGTCAGGATGATTCTTGATAGCTGCTTTCTTGTAAGCCTTCTTCAAATCCTCAGGGCTCGCATTCTTGGACACCCCGAGAATCTCATAGTACCTTGTGTTATCGCTCTTCTTCGGTGCTCTCCCGAACATTTCTCCTTCGACTCCTGTGTGCTTCTTCGTGCTAATGTGAGCAGAGATCGATGAACTTTGAATCGTAGAGAGTTCGTTTGGCACACTTATAGGGGATGGAATAATTCGTAATGAAACGGACGGCTAGGATTTTTGTTTAGGAGGTTAAGGAGAAGATGGGAGCCGTTGATGATGGAGAGAGAAGGAGAAGGATCTGGAACTCTCTAGCTGGTTCAACTGAAAGCATTTCACCCAAAATAAAAGAAAGAGAAAAAGATTGCATTTGTAAATGAGAAGAAATCTGAGCCGCTGAATGGCGGGAAGATATCTGATTCCAGATCGTTCTGTAAAGGTCCGGAACAAGAGCACCGAATATGGCATACAAGCTGGACATTGATGCACGTTTTATTACTAAAAGATGGGTTGATTATAGGATTGGTCCCTAATCTTATTATTGAGATGGATTGTATGGAGCCGTCAAAAAGCTGGTCTAATCTACTAACCCGTCTCGAACCGTCCGGTAATTTTAGGATTAATATTTAAAAAGTTGAACCTGAAATCCGAAATAAACCAAACTCGATAAAACGCGAAACATGTTGGGTTGAAACCCGAAACTCGTTGGGTTGACTGATTTAGTATATTTATAGAGTTTTTAAAATTTATTTTGATACTTAAAAGATATTTTATTATTAAATTAAATATAAATAATATTATTTAATTAAAAATTTATTTTAATAATCATAAAAAAGGATATTTTGGACCCGCTGGTCAACCCGACCCGACCGAAAACCCGCTACAACCCGACCCGATTGACCCATGACCCATAACAAAACCGAACCCAATTTAATCCGAACCCTCCTAACCCGAACCGATTGACAAGTCTACCCACGTAGGAAAGAATGCCAACATGTACATACGATGAGTTTTGTCCCTCTTTAAAAAAAACATTTTAGGTTAAACTTCTATTAGAAATGTGGAAAATGACATAAATATAGATACTTTTTAAATTATTTGCGTACTTTAGAAAAATCAATTTTAGAAGATGCGTGAATTTTTAAAGTTTATTTTAAAACTTAAAATATATGTTATTATTAAATTAAATGAAAATAATATATTATATTTAAATAATATTATTTAATTAAAAATTTATTTTAATAATCATAAAAAGAGAAATTTTGGACTCGCTAGTTAACCCGACCCGACCGAAAACCCGCTACAAACTGACCCATGACCCATAACGAAACCAAACCCAATTTAACCCGAACCCGAACTCGTCTGACCCGACCTGATTGACAGGTCTACCCACGTAGGAAAGAATGCCAACATGTAAATACAATGTGTTTTGTCCCTTTTTAAAAAAAAAAATTAGGTTAAACTTTTATTAGAAATGTGAAAAGTGACATAAATATATATATTTTTAAATTATTTGCGTACTTTTAGAAAAATCAATTTTAGAAGATGCCTGAATTATGTGCATATGTTTTATCTTGGACGTACATAAATAAATCTTTATTCACATTAAAACTAGCTAAAAATGCATCAAATTTTTTTTCCTCCTAAATTAGGCTTAAAAATCTACTATATATATATAAGCAATAAAGTTTGGAGCCACCTCATTGCGTCACCTTAACTTTTGACATATGTCATCCTATTATTAATCCACATAGGATTTTACCACATGTCATTTAATCCTTGCTCCATAAAAATTATATATTAATTATTCTTTCCACTTCATATTCCACATAACAAATTTTTTTCACTTAATTAAAATTTATTTTTATTTCCCAAATTTAGATAATATCTTATTTTTTGGTAGAAGATAATATCTTAACTAAAAAAATTTAACTAATGGTTGAATTTTTTTTCCCTTATAAGCCGATAAAATATATATGCTCGAGCTTTTTAACATTTTAGTTGTTTCTTTCTCTCCCTTATATTAAAAGATAAACATACTCAGTTACATATATAATATATTATTATTAAATTAAGTATTATTTTTCAAAATCACCTCTTCCATATTTTCAAAATATATCTTTTTTGCTTTATTTATTTCATATTTTATCTACTTCTTTTAAATTAAGCCTATTTATGAAATATTGTCAAGGAAAATGAGCAATGTAGATTATTTTATCTTAATAATCTATGTTTATTCTCATTTTTAAACTTAATAATCTAAATTTAATTTGTTTTATTTGATTTTAAAAAACAAAATAATTTTTATACATATTAGGACAACAAATTACTTGCACTAGTTGTACCCGTCGTACCATGTACGACCCGATTCAGTATTTTATAGACATTATAAATAGGATATTTATAAATAAAAAATATTATATAAACTTTAATAAAAGCATTTTATTAATTGTATAATGTAGAATTTTTTAATCAATATAAATGCTTAAAGTTAATATTGAGATTGAAGATAGATTATTAAGATAAAATAATTACATTTCTCTTTTTTCTTGATGATATTTCATAGATATGTATTTCAAAAAAAAGATAGAATATGAATAATATATATATATATATTCAAATATGGAAGAAATAAGAATTTAAAAAATAATAGTTAACTTAATAAATAAGATATAATAAAATATGAAAGATAAAGATAATTTAATTATATTAAATATTTAAATTTTAATTAATTTAAATTAAGATGGGACCAAACTCATTTTGTGGTTCGATAAAGTAAATAATAGATAAGATTAAATATAATATTATTCATATTTTATTACTTTTCATGTACGTAAATTTAGAGATTATCAAATATTTCAATATATCTATTAAATATTTTATTATCTATTTTTAGTAACTTTAAACATTATAAATATTCATCATTACTTTTTAATTTTAAAAGAAAATCAGTATATCTCTATAAATAAATTCCTTATTTGATATATGCTAAAAGATTTAAATTTATTTTAAAATATTTTATCTTTAATTTTAAATACATGTATAAGGAAGCTTTCAAAAGATATTGTTATACTAAATAGATATTTATTTGATGTTAGAGAAATTTAAATAGTTAAAAAGAATTTCATAGAAAGAAGTTATAACAACAACAACAACAACAACAACAACAACAACAACAACAACAACAACCCAGTGTGGACCTGCCTCGGGCAGGGTCTGGGTGGCCAGGATAAAAATTAAAAAAAAAATTAAATATGAGGTGGGGTCAGAATCGTTCTGGTGGCTTGAAAAGGTATAGCTTTAACATATAGTTATATGTTAAATTTTATATTATATTTTTATTTATTAATATCATTTTTATAGTAAATCTAAAAAATATCACATAGTCGTGCATGACACGACGAGGACAACTAGTTATAAAACTAAGCTAAGATACGTACATTATTATTAACATTTAATTGAGCAGTTAAAATCCACTGAAGATAAGAAATCGAGAATGAGAAAAGTCAAACAAATTAATACCGTATGATACGCAAGGGCGAATCTAGGAAGGGGCGGACGGGGGCGGGCACCCCCATACCGGTTAGAAGAGCGACGAATTTACATGAGAAGATTCGGGAGTAAATAAAATTTTCGGAATTTTGCGTATACGGGGTGGCACGGGGCATGAAAAAGGTCGAGGTGAGCGGAAGGAGGGGAGGAAAGGTAGGGGGTTGTATGCAAGAAATATGTCTTAAGCAAATATGTTGGGAGTTCTTTGTGAATCCCACATAGGAAGTTGGGAGATAAACAACCATTATGTAACACCCCGTCTTTCGACAGGACGCTACGTGGTAGTAGACCTTACCAGGTACTACTTAGGTGGGTTGACAACAACACTTTTAGGATCCTACAACGCGGGCACGACGAGAAAACAAGTAAAACATCCAACTTCCAGATTTATAAAATTGAATAAAACATGTTGAATGCCCGAATGCATGAACAAAATTACCAAGTAATCCTTCCCAAAATTTTCCTCAAAATCTTCTAAACAACACTCAAAGATTAACAATTTAAATAATTCGATAGAGCTAATAATAATAATAAATCCCCTTGAAGTACACCGAAAAACCCAGACTAATGACACGTGCGTCAACGATCCACTCCACCATCCAGCCAAGGCTCCTGCACGGTTTCCTGTAACATACCTATAATTGGAAAAATAATCCCCGAAGGGTCAACTACTAATCTACCAAGCTAGATAATATATGGAGATTATAAGACGTTTAAAACAAATTTTCTATAGTCAGCAACCAGAATCCACAATCGCAACCATAACTCTAAAGGCCAATACCTAAATTAGACGGTTAGTCACACATAAGCCAAACACGCATACACATAATCGAACAATTAAAGCAACATAACTCATTCTCCATCTCGTATTCTAATCCACAGTGTGGAGGCAGGCCCTCCCACTCCTCTATCACATCACTTCTTTCTTCTAACCCTGCCAGTTAAGCCTCCACTAGAGCACTTGCCAAAACACATAGATAGCATTTTCTTTTGAAGGGACACGGTTTCTCTGTCACACGGACCATACATAGGCAACCCTTCCTCTCCATCAGCTACGATGTCCGTGCCGGAAACGGTACCAACACAGAGAAGACGTTCGAAAAACTTTGGATGATAAAACACATTTAAAACCAATTTTTCACACATCACCACAAACAATTCCAAACAGTTCAAAAAGATTTTCGGGAGTAGTTCCCAAAACCAATCCTACAATCATGACATAAAATCTAACAAGGCAGAATAGAACCGAACAAGTCGAAAACGACTTACCTCAAGTGAAGGATTCCTGGCGAACACGGAGAGCTAAGAACCCAAACAAACGAAATATCCTAACCACGATAACAATAAATTTAGTAACAAAAGGTCCAACGTTTAAAGGAACTACGAAGTTATGAATCAAACCCGAACCCACCAATTAACACTAACAAACTACTAATCTAATCCAATAAAATCCCCTATAAAATTATTACAGTAAACTAAACACCAGTAAATAACTCCTTGTAAATTTATTCAATTTTGTGGCAACCCACTTGTATAACAATATTTCCCGATTTCGACCCATTAGTCTCCTTCCTACTCTTCCATCTAATGCACTAATTCTAATCGTCCTTAACTAATAAAACTATGGTTCACCAACTGATTACTTCGACTTGAACTCGATAATTATCACCGTACAACTCCCTGCCTCTATATACTACTATACTCAGAAATTGACCAACACTTTTTAATTGATCGACTCCCCCTGTACACTACTAACCAACCTTACATACATACATATATAAAACACCCTCCTAATATAAGCTACTTCACAACCACATGTAATTTACCTAAAACACATATATACCCAATTTCACGATTCATTATATAATTATATTAACCTAATATCTAATGTGAATTTTCCACATGAACCATAAAAACCTACGTGAATTCCCTTACATTACTTGAACTCATGAAAACCTTGAACACTTAATATAGAGATATAAGTGAGTCTAGTAGGGCTAGTTGACACGTCAGCTTTGTGTATTGTGTAAGCAAGTGTATTAGTTTGTTAGAAGACAGAGTATAAGTAGTTGTAATACAGACCAGATACAGTGAATGAGAGCGTCACATTTTCTGCTATGTTTTCCTTTCTGTTTCTCTTCTCTCTTCCCTTTCTAGATCATTCTTCCATGGTTGCTTGATTCTTGATATGGTATCAGAGCACGAGCTAATCAGCTCGGTTGTTCTTTGATTCTGAATTCCGCATTTTCGTTTTCTGGTTCGTCAATTTTGGTTTTCTTGTACCAAACGACAAATTTCTATTTCGTTCCAGTTTTTTCTTCTGAAGATCAACATCTAGGTCAAGCTGAAGATCATTAACACTCGCAAATTTTGCTTCTCTAGCCATCAAAGATCGCAGGAGATGAGCAATTTAGACGACACATCAAACAATTATGAGCATATCAGGATGATATCACAAACGGCTGGTAACTATGGTGATCCTCTTTTCTTGTCGAATTTTGATCATCCAGGGAGTGCTCTTGTGGTACTGAAGTTTAATGGATCGAATTTCCATAGTTGGAGCAAATCAGTTAAAATAGCTCTTGGTTCTAAGATGAAATTAGGATTTATAACTGGGAGCATTCTAAGACTTGAGGAAGATGCACCTGAATTCGAAAGGTGGAAGCGTTGTGATTGTATGGTGTTGAGCTGGATTCTGAACTCCATGAATGGAGAAATTGCTGAAGATTTCTTATACGTTCAGTCCTCAAAACAACTTTGGGATGATATTGTTGAGCGTTTTGAAGAATCCAGTGCACCTCTGTTATATCAATTACAGAAAGAATTAAGTCAAATTAAGCAGGAGAATTTGAGTGTTGCTTCCTATTATAGCAAACTCAAGCGTGTTTGGGATGAAATTCAAACGATAGAAGGAATTCCTGTGTGTACTTGTGGTGCATTAGAGCGATGCTCGTGTGTCTTGATCAAGCGGATCTATGAACGAGAGTCCACCACTAAGTTAATGCAGTTTCTTATGGGGTTGTCTGACTCATATGAAACTGTTCGGAGCACTATTCTTGCTTATGATCCATTGCCGAATCTTAATAAAGCATATCAGATGGTTCAAAGGATTGAGAAAGGTAAAGAGATAACTGGTACTGTCACCTTTGAGAGGAATGCGTTATCAGTCAATAGACAAACGAATAGGAATGCTAGCAACAATAAGAATTCTGGAAATGCAAGCCACAACAATGGAGGCCACAACAATGGAGGTCATGGTTCCAGTTCCAAGAATTATGGATCAGGTACCACTTCTAGGAATAATGGAGATTACACTGCTGGTTCTGGTAAGAAAGATAACAAGCGTAACAGGGATGAACGCTATTGTGATCATTGTCATGAAAAAGGTCACATTAAGGAGACTTGCTTCAAGATAGTTGACTATCCTGATTGGTGGAAGGGACCTCGTGATCAATCTAACAATAGAACGGCTGCTAATATTCATACTGATGCTCAGTATGAGGAACATACTCCACTTGAGCATGATGATTCATATAAACCAGATGCTACTCTGGTTAATGCAGTTTTTGCTGAAGTCTTGAAGAGGATGAAAGGCAAGGCACCTGTAGAGAGCAACTTTGCTAGTTCACAGTCATTTGGCTCAATTAATTTTGCAGGTAAAATGAGTTCCATCTTGAATGTTTCTTCTCATCATCATCTAGATCAGACTTGGATAGTTGACTCAGGTGCGACAGATCATATATCTTTTAATAAAGAATTGTTTTCTACTATGCAGCCATTAGCAAAGCCTATTTTGATTGGATTGCCAGATGGTTCGACTCAGAAAGTGGAGTTCATTGGTAAAATTTATCTTACTTCTACATTGGTCTTAGAAGATGCTATGTTTCTTCCTACTTTTCGACATAACCTGCTCTCTGTTCCTAAGATGCTAGCTGATGCTAGGTTGGTATTTGTATTCTTTGCTGATTACTTCCTGGTACATGACCTTTCAACTAAGAAGGTTGTTGCAAAAGGCAGAAAAGACAGAGGTTTATACAGGCTACATGAAGAAGCAGATGGTAGTTCTTCTCAATTTGTGAATGTTGAAGAATTGTTGCACAATGTTTTGGTTTTTCCTTGCAATAAAGCTACTAATTCAGTGTGTAAAGTGCATGAAAATGTTGATTTGTCTCATGCACGTTTAGGACATGTCTCTATAGGGAAACTTAGACACATGACTGATTGTGGTTGTTCTCATACCACATCTTTTGATTGTCATGCTTGTTCCTTGTCCAAACATTATAAAATTCCTTTTGCTTTAAGCTCTTCTAGAGCTCAACACTTGTTTGATCTTGTTCACATGGATCTATGGGGTCCTTATAAGACGTCTTCTTTGTGTGGTGCTAAATATTTTCTTACTATCTTGGATGATCATTCAAGGAATGTTTGGACTTTTTTGCTCAATAGCAAGGATCAGGTTGGTCGAATCATACATGATTTTATTGTCTATGTGGAAAATCAGTTCCAACTTACTGTCAAAGCCATTCGTACTGATAATGGCACAGAATTTTTGAATACTTCTGTTCACAATTTATTGGCCAAGAAGGGAATTGTTCATCAAAGATCCGCTCCAGGCACACCTGAACAGAATGGGAGAGTAGAAAGAAAGCATCGTCACCTAGTTGAAACAGCTAGAGCCATGCGTCTACATGCTTCATTGCCAGCTCAGTTTTGGGGTGAATGTATCTTAGCAGCTACTTATCTCATCAATATTCTACCCTCTTCTGTCTTACATTGGGACACTCCTTATGAGGTATTGTACAAGACTCCTCCTTCTTATGATCATTTGAGAGTATTAGGATGTCAATGTTTTGCTTTAATTCCTAAGCATCAGAGGTCCAAGTTTGATGCCACAACCCAAGAATGTGTTTTCATAGGATATCCTCCAGGACAAAAGGCCTATAAGCTTTATCATCTAGCTTCCAAGAAAGTTTTTGTTAGTCGACATGTGACCTTCAAGGAACATGTTTTTCCTTTTAGCACATCTGTCATAGTTTCTCCATCAGTTTCCAAGCACTATCTTCCTATGCCCTTTTATGATGAAGATTCTGGTAATCTGTCTCCAGTTTCTTCTGGCACACCACAAGATTCACCTAACATACCTTCTTTTGGCACTCCTACTCCATCTATTCCTTCTCAATCTCATGTTTCTGACTCACCACAAATTCATACTCCTGTAGCATCTCCATCTTTACCTGTCACAGCATTCACTCCTAGTAATGACACTCATCATTCAGTTATTCCTCCTACTTCAGATCCTGCTTATCATGCTTCTTTTCCTCCTCTAACTCGACCCACACGAACCATTAAGCCACCATCTCATTTCAAGGATTTTATCTGTTCTAATCTTCCTTCTAAGAATTCTTCTTCCAGGACTTCTCTGTCTCAAGTTTTCAATGTTCAGGATCTCACACATTATTCTTCTGATTATGTTGCTTCTTTTTTTAATGTTCTGGCTGTTCCTGAACCTACTTCATATAAGGAAGCAATTAAGTATCCACGGTGGGTTGAGGCCATGGAAAAAGAGTTGCAGGCCTTAGAAACTAACCATACTTGGGACCTCACTTCTTTACCCCTGGCAAGCATGCTATTGGTTCCAAGTGGGTTTTCAAAACTAAATATCGTCCTAATGGTGAGGTCGAAAGACTCAAAGCTAGGCTTGTTTCCAAAGGCTATAACCAAGTCAAAGACAAAGATTATAAGCACACTTTCTCTCCTGTTGCCAAATTCTCCACTGTGAGGGTTCTTCTTGCTTTAGCAGCATCTAAATCTTGGCCTCTCCACCAATTGGACATTAATAATGCCTTTCTACATGGGTTTGTAGATGAAGAAGTGTATATGACTCCACCTCAAGGTTATACTCTGGCCTCTCCTGGTCAAGTATGTCGCCTTAGGAGATCCCTGTATGGTCTCAAACAGGCTAGTCGACAATGGAATTTTGAGTTGTCTCGACACCTTATTTCTCTTGGTTTTGTGCAATCTAAACATGATTACTCTCTCTTTATTAAAAGGACTGCATCTTCCATTACTGTTGCATTGGCTTATGTGGATGATATCTTACTATCTGGAGAAAATCTTTCTGAAATACAGTCCACCAAAGTTTCTTTAGACACAACCTTTACTATTAAGGATCTTGGTCTTGCTCGGTATTTCCTTGGTATGGAGATTGCTCGATCCTCTTCAGGGATTTTGTTGAATCAGAGAAAATATGTCATTGATCTGCTTACTGATGCTAAAATGATGAACTGTAAGGCTGCTCAATTTCCAATGCAAAGAGGCCTTCATTTATCATTGGATCAAGGAGATCCTATTTCTGATCCTGAGTCCTATCGAAGATTAGTTGGTAAACTTCTTTACCTCACACTGTCTCGGCCTGATATTGCTTACACTGTTCAGCAGTTAAGTCAATTCTTGGCTTCTCCTCGACAGCCTCATCTCAATGCAGCTTTATATCTTCTTCGATACTTGAAAGGGACTCTTCATTGTGCCTTATTCTATCCAGCCTCCTCTGATTTGCAACTTTATGCGTATTCAGATGCTGACTGGGGTAGTTGTCCTTTTACATGTCGATCTTTAACAGGTTTTTGTATTTTTCTGGGCAACTCTCTTGTTTCTTGGAAAACAAAAAAGCAGAAAACTGTCTCCAAATCAAGTGCGGAGAGTGAATATTGTAGTATGTCTGCTACAGCTAGTGAAGTCGTCTGGTTGGAAGGTTTATTACAAGATTTAGGTGTTGTTGTTCATCTTCCAATCTCTTTATGTTGTGATAATCGTGCAGCTGAGCACTTAGCTGCTAATCCTGTGTTCCACGAGCGCACGAAGCATCTTAGGATTGATTGTCATTTTGTAAGGGATATGGTTCAACAAGGATTTCTTTCTACTACGCATGTTCCAACTCATTTGCAACTGGCTGATCTCATGACTAAGCCTTTAGGAGCACAACAACATCGATTCCTTTGTGTCAAGCTCGGACTTGTATTTGACAATCCATGTCCAGCTTGAGGGGGGGATATAGAGATATAATTGAGTCTAGTAGAGCTAGTTGACACGTCAGCTTTGTGTATTGTGTAAGCAAGTGTATTAGTTTGTTAGAAGACAGAGTATAAGTAGTTGTAATACAGACCAGATACAGTGAATGAGAGCGTCACATTTTCTGCTATGTTTTCCTTTCTGTTTCTCTTCTCTCTTCCCTTTCTAGATCATTCTTCCATGGTTGCTTAATTCTTGATACTTAACTTCTAACAAGCCACATGCTAACTAATCTCGTATTAGTTGTAAGTATGCTGTGATCAAACACATAAACATATCGGTATATATTTAAATCAAACTAAATACTAATTACTTGTCCTATTATAACTCACACTAATATTAAAATAGCATTACATCCCAAAAAATGTCAAACGTCTTCCTCCTCATTGTACTAGAGAGATCCCACGCCCTCACATTTTTATACAGATCAGGTTAGTCTAATTAATTTATTTATTTATTTTCTTACTCTTTAACTCAAACCAATTAACCCTGCTCAACCTTACCCCTCCTAAAACCCACGTTCGTTCTAAACGAACACCGTGAACTCAAAACCAGCATGCCAACAACAACAAGCACGTCCCCTTCCCTACCAACCGAACCAAGACTCATTAGGCCAACTCGCCATTGACGGAAGCAGGACCGTCGCTTAAGGACTACGACCCGATACCCAAGCTGAACCCAAAAGAAAAACATTGAAGGATAACGAAACAGAGGGACTAACCTCACCGGAATTGTTGGCCGTTAAATCCTCCGTGAGCGAGAACGACACCGGCCGGCAAAGATGTAGATCGGTCAGGCGGGGAAGGAATCTGGCTTGAGAAACGAAGGGTAAGCAAGGATGGAAAAGAAAGAAGAGTAGAAAACAAGGGGGTGATCAACGGCGGTGCCTTGTCGGAACGGACGAGCAACGACTTACCTTTTGAGCGGAGAGGACGACGATAACACACAACACACAACCGATTCCTCGGAAAGAATTTTGCTCTAGGAACTTGTTTAATTTTGTTTAGATGTTTGGCATAGTTTTCTTCGATCGTATATATGGAAGAATCAGAAGACCGAGTTAGTTGTTCAGTTACATCGGTCAAGGTAGATTAGGATAGAAGATTTGGCTCAAAGATAGAATCTTTCTTAGATACGATTTTTGACTTCGAGGTATCATAAATCTAGATAATGATAATAATAAAATAATAAAAATAAGGCTTAAGAAAATATATAAAATTTGGTGCATAGTTAATTATTAGCTTTTGGCTAAATCTGCAATTAGCTAGGTGTTTTCAAACGGATTATTAAAACGAGTTATAAAAAGTAGATATTTCTTAGATCGGTTTACTTGCGAGTCAAGGAACTCGATTGCTTGTAAAACAAGAAAATTGTTTTCGGATCTAAAATGAAATCGGGTATTACACATTATAACCTAGTATATAAGTTTATAAGTCACTCCTCCTATTACTAATTGGTTTTGGAATAGAACCCCATTAGACCATTATGCTAGGCTTGAAAACTAGGCCCATCTCCCCGCCACAAAATGGTATCAGAGTCGATGGTTTTGCTTAGGGACCGTGTGGGTCCACCGGTTAGGCTTGTGAGGGGATTCTCAATTGATTGGGAATATTGTTAGAAGTTTTGTGTGAATCTTACATGGGAAGGTTGACATATAAACAAGCTAGTATATACCTCCTTTCACAAATATATGACCGATATATTTGTGTTGTGCACTCCGATATAGCCGAATTTTCGTCCCGCATAAAAAAATGGCACAAATATGGGTGGGTTTCAAACTCGCACAAGAAAATGGCACAAATGTATGGGCAGATTTCAAACCCGCACAAAAAAGTAATATATTTATGGGCAGATTTAGGATCCACACAAAACTGGAGTGTGCATCCGAAAAACCGGAGTGCGCAAAATTCGCCTTAAATTAGTTTAATTAATATTGAAATTTTTTGATAGTTTGATTTGTCCGAGGTTAATTTTGTGTACAAGCTCTATATATTAAAATATTAATTTCTTAAAAGTCCGCCCCCACTTCATTTAGATTCACCCATGATGATACGTACCTGCATATCAGAGAGTTGGAAGGTACAAAGTTGGGCGCATGTCCAGACAATCGACTCAACTCTGACATCATTAACTTTACGACAATCATGCAAATGCAGGTTCTTAAGTTTTTTGCAGCCCATTGCAACACAACTTATCCCTGTGCCGTTCACGAAGTCTGACCCTCCAAGAGAGAGGTCCTCCAGCTCGGCGGGCGGCCTTGGAAACCTCCAACAAAAACAAGTCGTTTATAGCGAACGTCGAGTTCAACATGTCAATCGCATTCAGGTTTCGGCATTTGGTGACTAGAATGGCAAGCCCAGAAGCATCTGCAATGACATCGTCAGAGAACTTGATGGAACAGAGGTCCATGAGATGTGATGTTGTCTCGCGAAGGAGGTTGTTGTCGACAGGGCGGTAGGATGAGAGGTCTAGGTGTTGGACGGCGAGTAGCAACCCTGTCGGAAGAGCATTATAGTAAGGTAGTTGTGGAGGGGGTTTGAGAGATTGTCGGTGGTCAGACTAGACGGAGTAAGTGGATGTGCAAACGTCGGAGAACGATTTCAAGCGAAGTTGCCAAGGTGATTCAGTATGTGCAAGAGGATGTCACGCTGGAGGAGGCCCTTATAAAAGGGCCTTTTTGCTGCAAAAATTTATTTTTCTAAAATAAATAAATCATAACATTATTATGAAATATTTTTTCGCATAAATGGATTAATTAAGAATGGAACTTAATAAATTCATAGCTAACGAAAATTCTTTTCGTAAAAATTCGATTATTCCGACGCACGCCTCAAACCAACTTTCGATCCGTTTTGCAAACGCGTCGGATCATTCATTGAAGAGATTTAAGGAGATTTTGGTAGAGATTCTCCACTCATTATGTTGGATTATTTCATTAATGTCATGTTCTCCTTTATTCCACTAACATAACTTAAGTTATTATAATACTCTAAGTTAGTCTTCCACCATCTTAAGGAGTGATTACCCATCATGATAGCAAAATCTCTACAACCTCCACTAACATAAGAAAATGCTCTATTTAAAGGGGCATTTGTCAAGTGAGAGCACTTACCATAATACACTCTCTAACTCTCTCCTTTCTAGCTATTTCTCCCACTTAACGTCTTTCTTGTGCCTTCCAAACACCACCACACCACCACCGGCTGCCACCACCACCACCACTCCCGGCCGCCACCAGCAGCACCACCGGCCGAAGACGCGTGCCACCAAGCTGGCCGCCGCCCCTCTTCCCCTTTTGCTTCTTTGGTGATTTTTTTCCTTCTAGATCAAACACTTTAAGGGTATATCTTCTTAGCCTTTTTACTTTATTCTAAGCTTGTTTCTTAGCATCTTAAGCTCTTTTAGATGATCATAATTTTTACAAAAAAATCAGATTATCAAAGTTTACAAAAAAATAGGATATCTCTTACAATTTGCACATGCATGCAAGATTTTGTTAAAGAGGAATTTTCCTACAAATTATGAGAAAGTTATACTAAAATCCTACACTTTTAAAAGGTGATTTTCCTTGTTATATTTTGATTTTTATTTAAATTAAAAGCGCTTAGAAAGGATCCTTGAGTTTATAAAGGCATTTTCTTTGATAACTACTTAAGATATAACTATCATGCATGTATAAAACCTTCATGCATGTCATTCTTGATCCTTGAAATGAAATTTTTATGAGGAATTTTAATTTATATAAGCTAATTAACAAACATAAGTTAAAAGCTACTAAGATGAAATTGTTCTTGCATGTCCCTTTAAAGAGGTTTTTATGGATTTAAATCTTCATGCATGTTCTATATGAGTTGGTGGTTGATTTTATATGATTTTTGAAAAAAAATAATTCTAATAATAATAAGATATGCTTAAATAAATCTTACATACTCTTGCATGTAATCTTAAAAGGATTTTTATTGCATAAAATCCCCTTGCGTGTCTTGTTAAACCTTAGGAAAATTTTTAGGATGAAGTTTTATTTGTGAAAGTTCTTTTTGAGAATAAAATATGATCAAATAGATTACATATGCTTTGCATGGATTTTTACAAGGAACATTATCGATTAAATCATATTGCATGATCTTTTTCCTGAAACTTTTAACACTGGAATTAATGGTTTATGATTTTAAAGAATCGAAAATAATTTATAAAAATTACTAGGCATTTAAATAAACTCTATAAAGTTGTGGATGTTGAGTTCATGGAGTTTCTAGAATAAATCTTATCTTGCATGTGTTCTAGAATTACAAAGATAGTGATTTACTATACCTTTTAATAAAAAGAAATATTTTTAAGCATAAGTTATACGGAGTATTAAATAATTTTAAAGTATTGCATGTGGGAATAAAAAGTATTTTTATAAGGTATTTATGCACATGCATGACACAATCCTAGAAATCTTCTAAAAGTAAATCATGATTTGTACGAAATTTGGTTATAAGCATAATTTTCAATAAATTAGTTTTACAAAAAAATGATGCATGCAAATCATATATATATAATTTATTTTTAAATATATATGTATATATATATATTTGCATGTGGGTTAAAAAGGTTTTCATTAGACTATTTAAAGCCTTGCATTAGTTTTCTTAAACTAAGTATTTTTAAGTTATAAAATCCTTACAAGTGTCACCTAGAAAATAATAATAAGAAAATTATTATTTTAACCTTTTCCTAGCTAAATTATTAAATAAAATAATTTAGCGTAGCTTACCTTCTCTTAGAAGAGGAAAATAAGAGAAAGGTAGAATTATATTAAACTAAGGATTTTAATACGTGTTGTTCATCGTTCTTTCGGTTAAATAGGTCGAATTTTCGAACGTCACCAAAAACTTCCTATTTCTGAGTCCATAGTATTCCAAAGGAAATTTCAAGGCAAGTGGATAATCTCCTTGTAACCTTTTCGATATCTCGATGCCGTTAAACTTCTCTATGATGGAAACAAACTTGTTTGCTTAAATAAATAAACATATGATATACCGATTGCTAGTAATAACGACATCTCATTATCGTTATTATTATTCAAACGCTAGAAATGAACTTAGGACCGATGATTGCGACCTTGTTTGTTTAAAATGTCTTGTTTATAGATTTGCGCTTGGAAAATTATAGGAAAAAGTGTTGGACATAAGTCTTGAACCACTTTTTATAACATCATATTATATGTAGGTCATGACTACTTTTACTTCGTCGACTAAAGTCTTAAGCAATGTCGAAATAGAAAGGTTTCGTCTGAAGTCTAAAGCAATGTTATATGAAAAATAAATGTTGGCTGAAGTCTTAAAGCAATGTCGAAATAAAAAAGGTTTCGTCTAAAGTCTTAAGGAATGCCACATAAAATGGAAAAGACGACTAAAGTCTCTTACTAACATCTATGCTGTGCAGACATTCAAAATTATAATAAGGCTAAAGGTTTGCCTTGTTCAATCCATTAAATAAACTTATGCTATGTTCTAACTAAGTGTTAGAACTCTGTTTCCTTAAATGGGCTCGGCTCTTTCATAGCCTCCTCACCCTTAAAAGTCATTATTGCTATGTAAAGTTTTGACACGTAATAAAGATAAGTGCTAGTGCACATTAAAAGACATCAAAACCTGGCCGGTTTTACAAGATCAACCCAGCTCTCGGTCCGATAAGGGCGCGATAGGTTTTCTAGAAACTTGTGTGTAATTAAAACAATCCCAACATTGTTCTACACTAAGAAGTTCTACAATATCATAGTTTGTTCTTTTCGATTTAGAGTTATCTCGCTTCGAGATATACTCATTTCCGTCCTTAAGCTCCACATAAAGGTTATACATCTCAAACACATTTCGCATACCTCTTTAATGATTTGTTAAGTTACCAAATTACCCTTGAGAATTTCCATTCTCACTTGCTTAGTCTCCTTAGATTAATTTCGCTATTTTGTTTTCCGCATTTTGCCTAGTATTTCTTGCCTTTCGCGACAAATGCCAGACTCTAGGAAACCGCCGTCGAAGGTTTAATGACGAAGATCCATCAAGCTCAAGGAAGGAAGGTCGGTTTCTCTCAAGGATGTTTTCTCGTTTATTGTGGGTTATACTTCGTTTGTACAAACAATGTTCACTAATTCAGCTGCTTAAATTCTTTCATGTTTTGTTATTTGAAACTAAGTTAAGGATGTAATGACAACAATTAAAGTCTCATGTTTGAGCACTCTTATTAGTATGTAATATCGTTGGATTTTCACATTTTTATTTAAATTTAATACATTATAAAGTCTTTGATGACTTTGGATGGTAAAATCCGATATCACTGGTGCGTTGAATAATAGAGGTGTTACACTTTTCGGACCTCAACCAACCTCATCTTATTAAGTGAGATGGGTAAGGTCCACATGGTGGTCCGGAAAATAATCACCACTTCTATTTAGCAATCTTTCGATTGCTGAAATATCATCTACATGCATTTTTAACAACATTTCTCTAAAATCTAACATCGTGCATGAACCTCATTTAAACTCATAATTAATATATAAAACTAAATATTAATCCATAAATATATTAACCATGCTAATTAAGAAAATTCATATTTACTTTCAACAACTACTTAATCACTAATAATTAAACATACATTAATGTGTATAAATTACACATAAGTTAATTATTTATTTTTATAATATAAATTAAGATATAAATTACTATCATGAATGAACCTAATTTAAACTCACAATTAATCGATAAAACTAATAATTACACCATAAATAAATTAATTAAGAAAGTTAAGAAAATTTATAATTATTTTCTACAACTACTTAATCACTAATAATTTCAGAGACATTATTCTATAAATTACACATAAATTAATAATTTATTTTTACAACATAAATTAACATATAAATTTACTATCATGTAAACTACTTAATCGATAAAACTAATAATTAACTTATAAATTACTTAATAGATAAACTAATAATTAATCCATAAATTCAATATTTTGCGTACCAAAACACTTGACGGGGACGAATGGGGTGTTGACGTGTTGACTTGTCACCGCTTCCGGATCTGTGACTTGAACCTCCTCTTGAACTCTCGAGGTCGCCTCGCTCTCATTCAAGTTAATTGTTGGTCGGGATGCATTCCGACTTCTTTGTTGCAAGTTTGAAGTTGAAGATTTTGACCGAAACAAACTCTAATAAAAAAATTAGGTTAATTTTAACCTTAATAACATAAAATAAAACAATTTAAATTAAAAATCCATACATACCGAAAGACTTCTCATTATCTTTGATAACGGTTTAATTCACCGGATTAGCCTAAGATTTGGGACCACTCGATTCTAATTAGCGGATTTGGGACCACTTGAGAGGTGGAGAGTTGGGCGAAAATGGAGGAAAGGGGGGAGCTGGAAGAGTAGTTGAAGAGGGAGTGCGTTCAGCGAAAATGAAGGTCCGCGGGGGCGAAAGAAGAATTAAAAAGGACGCCGAACACTTCGTCTCCTCCGCCCGGTCAAACTGGGATTCTACAATTGCAGAATCCCAGATGTAGCGGTAGCGATACCTTTGACCTAGTTTTTTTATAAAAACAATTAATATAGAGAGATGGTTATACCTCTCTAGAGGTTAACTATAGGGTCCACCGCTTTAAAAGCCTTGGTGCCATTCAACTCTGACGGGGCGCTCTTCATTCGTCACCAAACTTAAATTAAATATTAAAAAAAAAATTAATATATAGCGGTAGGTTATACCGTTCTAGAGGTTAACTGTAGGGTCCACTGCTTTAAAAGTCGGGGTGTCCTTGAACTCTGATGGGGCGTCCTTCATTCGTCACCAACTTTAAATTAAATAGTTATATAATGAGTGATTTACGACAATATGGAGTATTTAGCACTTAGAAGGTGCTTTCTTTCAATTCCCTCAAATTGTCAATTTGATAATTTGAGGTTTACGCCACCAACCTTATATAATAGTTTGACCGAGTGACCGACAGACAGACTACTCAAAACTCTATGCCGAACCATTTGTTCAGATACCCTTTGTTACAAGGAGATAGGCCAAATAATGGAATTTCATTGAAAAACAATTGACAATAAAATGACTAACTGATCAAACTTATATATTACCTTAGAATATATTCTTCTCCATTCCAATGTGGGATTCGCCATCAACCCTAACAAGATATTAGGGCGTTTTTCATAATTAGTCTGTAATAGGGGGTGTAATTACGGATTAGTTGACAAAAAGCTAAAATTGCGCTATAACCCTCTCTCCCGTTGATACAAGCTTTCATTTTCCCCTCCCCCCCACAAGCTTCCAGTTTCGTTGACAAAAATCGAGCACGATAATCTGTTGAAGAACGATTTCAAACACACAAAATCCATTGATGTTTCGATATCAAACTCATAGAAACATAGTAAACGTTGAAGAACGTTGAAAATCAAGTCGTGTAAACTGTCAACAACATCCGAGCAGGTTAGTGCCGTTTTTGCGAGATTTTATTTTATTTTGATGACAAACGAGCTACTTTATACCAGACCTGTCATCATCACCATATTTCACACACTATATACACTAACGAATGCATATTCTTACATCAGTTTTATATTTAATGACAAAAAAAAAAGCAAATTGTTGACATTGTTTTTCGATTGTATAAAAATCTGGCTTCGAATCAAGCACTTGTTGACAGTTGTTTAATTTTCATTTATGTTGAAAAAACGAGTTCCTTCGATCTGATTATACTTGATTACAATGTTAATAAAGGAGTTGATTCATATTGTTGACAAATGTTGAAAATCTGTGATTTATCGTTGACGATTTTGACCTCTTTTACTGCTTTGTCAACAACTATTGTTATCGATTTAATGACAGTTGTTGATGCGTGAAATAATTTCATGAAAATTTAATGACAATTGTTGACTGAGAGAGTGATTTGGTGATGATAAATGTTGTTGACATTAAAAAGGACTGTTGACAGTCTACTAAAACAAACAGATGATAGTGGTTGACAATGGTTCACAACAAAGGGTTAATAAACCATATAGCTATTGTTTTGTCCACAATATATATTTTGACCAAATAGCCATTGACATTGAATGTTTGTTCATGTTCAAACAGATGGATTTTAAAATACTGACAGTGTGCTTTGGAGGAGATTGGATGATTGGAAGTGGAGATTGTACATATGTTGGAGATGTTAAATCAAAGGCAATTGTCCTAGAAGGTAACGTTGATCTAGAGTCTTTAAAGAAAATGATTATACAAAGGTTCAATATCAACGCATCACCATCAGCTGTTTGCTTGTCACACTTACATCCATCTCAAAATTTGAGAAATCCATACACAATAGAAACTGATGATGATCTCAAGTCCTTCTACCAAATTAACAACACTCCTCAAGTCTCTTGGGAAATGCCTATATATATATATATATCACAACATATAAGAGGAGAAGTGGTAAGGAAATTTTTGAGAGCTTGGATTTGTCATCAAATGTCAACAACAACAACTCGTTGTCAACAACTATCAACACCAAAATCCAACTGTCACTTGATGCATTCAACAATCATCAAACATTAAGAATTGGCAACGGTTGTGAAACAGATGAAGAAGAAGAAGTGGATACTCCATCAGATTCTACAAATGTAAGAGTAGGTCACCTTTACGCATCAAAGGAAGAGTTAAATAGAGCAATGTCTAATGTTGCGATGCGTGAGAGCTATGGTTTCAGAGTTGAAAGATCCATAAATAAACTTTATAGACTGAAATGTGTTGACAAAGCTTGTCAATGGAATATGAGGGTTATGAAGCTTAATGGGCTAAATTATTTTGAGGTGAAGATATTCAATGACAAGCATACATGCCCATTTGAAGTGAGATATACAAGGAATATCCAACCCTCATATCAAACCATTGGAGAAAAAATAAAATTAAGGTAATTTTCAAACAAATTTACCAACACATTATCATTGTTTTAATAAATGTCATCATTGATTCATTTTTTTCCCTGAAAAATGCATATTTGAAGGTGTTAGCCATGAGCCGAATCCAAATATGATTCGTAATGATATGAGGAATGAGTACTTCCAAAATATCAGTTACTATAAAGCTTGGAGAGCACAAGAATGGGCACAAAAATTGATAAGAGCTTCGCCTGAAGAGAACTATGACATTCTTCCTGCGTATTGCCACAATCTCAAAACTGTTAACGATGGAACATACACAAGTATTGAGATTGGCAATGATAATCGGTTCAAGTATGTGTTTATTTCAATTGGGGCATCAATTAGAGATTTTCAAAACATGAGGAAGGTATGAAAAGCAAAAACATTTGCCAATAATTTTCATCAATAAAAAACTGTCAACACAATCTTCATTCTTTTGTCAACACCATATTTCATCATTAAATTCTATCATATATATTAAAACTAATGAAAATACCATATGTCATCTCAATTTCATGAATATAAACCCTGCATAAATTTTAGAGTGTCAACATCATATCACTGTCAACAATGAAAAAAACCCTATTATATTTAAACTATAAAAAAATTGTCAACAATGCCTACGCATGTCAACAATAGATAACACATTATATATATATATTAATGTCAGCAACAAAAATGTAACAAATTTGTGTATTAAATACATTGATGACAGGTCATCCAGATAGATGGAGCACATCTACACAACAAGTATTTAGGATGCTTGATTACTGCCTCAACTCAAGATGCAAACCAACAAATCTTCCCTGTTGCATATGCCGTTGTAGATTCTGAGAATGAAAACTCTTGGAAATGTTTTATGAGGAGCTGTTGAAGGTGATACCTTGTTCAAGTGACATGGTGTTTATTTCTGATCGACATAACAACATTGCAAAATTTGTCAAATCAGTCTATATTGGTGCAAAGCATGTCATATGTACAAGGCATTTGAAAAAAATCTGAAAGTGAGTTTCAAAGAAAAGGAAATTCACAAGTTGTTCCCCCAGGCAGCTAAGAGTTATACAACAATTGAATTCAATAAATATTTCAATGATATTTGCAAGTGAAATGCTGAGATGGGACAATACTTGAAAGATGCAGACATTGAGAAATGGTCCAGAGCTTGCATTCTTGGTGATAGATACAACATCATGACTACAAACAATGTTGAAAGTGTCAACTCAGCGTTGAAGGAAGCACGGACATTTCCAATTGTTGCCTTATTTGAGTTTATAAGAGATTTGATATCAAGGTGGTTTAATAAGCGCAGGGCAAATGCAGAGCGCAACCACAACAATTTGCCCACAAATATCAACAGAATTCTAGAGAAAAGATGAATGAAATCCAAGAAGTATGGTGTAAAGGTCTTGAATAGTACTCAATTTGAAGTGTTCAGTAATGATTACATTTGGATTGTTGATCTAGCACAAAAAAAAATGCAGTTGTAAGAAATTTGATTTGGAAAAGCTGCCATGTTCACATGCCATTGCTGCCATTCAACAAATGAAGTATGACACAAGTGATTTTGTAAGTGAATACTACAAATCTGAAAAATGGTTAATGGCATATCAAGAAACAATATATCCATTCCCTATGAGGTCAGATTGGGAAGTACCGGAAATCGTCATCAACAAAGCATGTTTCCCACCAAATGTACGAAGGAAGACTGGAAGGCCAAGAAAAATAGGATCCCATCTATTGGAGAGTTCAGAATGAATACAAAAAAGAAAAACATCACCAAGGAAAAGTGCAGTAACTGTGGAATAACTGGACACAACAAAAAGACATGTGGAACCTCAAGGTTATGCAAGTAGATTGAAAGACGATGACATCTTTTTTTATTGGGTGGTTGCATATGTTTCATTTTCATATGAGAGTGTAGTAATTGTCAACTGTAAACAAGTATCAATGACAATATCTATTAGTTTTCAATACCATTGTCTTAAACTTTGAAATATCAATGGAGGGGCATGCATGATACACATACTCTTTTATAGGAATTTTGGAATATCTTAAACTTTGTCAACAACAAACAACTGTCAACTACCATCGAGGAACTTGTAATATGTCAACGACAATATCTATTAGTTTTCAGTAGTAAACAATCGTCAACTGAATTTGTCAACAACAACAAAAGATCACAAACCTGACACCAATTAAAATTAAACCACTTCATAAATGTTGTCAAAACGACATCATAATTGTCAACAACAAAAGCCTAAGCTAAAAAGAAGTCACTAACGTTGACAACAACAAACAACAATTGTCAACAACATACATAAAACTTAATCAATTGTCAACAACATGCACTAACGTTGACATTAGCAGTCAACACGCTCAGAAGGGGCTCGATACCGACCGGGTTTGGGTCGGTAACGACCTGCAACACACACTCACAAACGCATGAAAAATTGGGAAACAAATCGCACGATACCGACCAAAAGGGGGTCGGTCACGACCTATCCGGGTAAACGAAAAAACTTCAAAAAATCAATATAAAAGAGATATAGGACAAAGGATCCACCACAACAAAGCTATGTATGTAAACATGAATCTAAGATCAACCAACAATAATCTCATGAATGACTTTCGCAACAAATAAACAAGCACATATCTCAACTTTCATAAAGATAAAAACCTGCAATCCTATTTGTTATCTAAAGGTCTTTAACTTTCTCTTCAACCCAACAATCATCCAACTTCACAATCAAATCTTTCAACTCAATTATGAATATGAACATGCCTCAACTTTCATCAAGGAATTAAGAACAAACAAGAGGGATAAAGTATAGAGATTTAAAGGAATAGTTTTAATCAAAGATTCAAGCTTTTATCATGCACAACCATGTTGGGTTTCATCCCATCCTTAGAAAAATAGACTACTCACAAGTCATCATGCAATCAACAATCAAAGAGAAAAGAGAAGACATGATTTAAAAAGAAAGCAAACTTTAATTGAAAGAACAAACTTAGAAATCTCAAAGCAACTTCCAAAGCCCTCTCAAAATTGTCCAAGAGCTTGGAATAAAAGTAAACCCTAGAAAACCGTTTCAATACTCGTCCGTTCGTTCCGTCTCATGCCTCCCCCAAAAATCGTCCTTAGAAAAGTAACCCTAAAAGCCCTTATATAATAGTAGGAATGTTCTCAAAAGGAAACTAAATTCTATCTTAACAAGACCCATAAATATAACATTTATTAAGACCTAACTTAAGGCGCAAGTCTCTTCCCGCAAGCCACGGAGGGTGCTTGGCACCGACCCAAAGTGGGTCGTCACCGACCTAAGCCAGCACTCAATTTCTTCACTTCTTTGTTCGAAACTTGCCCCAAAGCTTGGTTTTTCTTCAATGTTTCTTCCTTAAGCGTCCTTAGTCTTCTTAGATTTCCTTAAGCTCCTTTTAAGACATCTTCATCTTGCAATCTTCCTTCTTGAAATTCATCAAAGCTTCCAAAACTTCTACTCTTGCCCTTCTAGACAATACCGCCACAAGACCACTCTAAGACCACGTCCTAGAAAGCTTGAAAAACCTGGGATATCTCCTCCTCAACACTTCAAACTCCTACAAAGACAACAAACAAGCAAAAACGACTCTAACTCTCGAGAGAGAGTCGAAATCAAATGCAAAACAACACAAAAGAACTAGAAAAGACTCAACCTAACTAGAAAACGACCCACAAAAAACTAACTAAAAAGTGCGACATCAGTCAACAAACCTACATAACACTTGTTGCAATCTACATCCATTGAATGTCAACAAACACTAAAGATTACATAATTGTCAACATCAACAAAATCAGAACCAATTGTCAACAAATACACACAAGTTCCTTTAAACAGATCTATCACTTGCTTGTTTCCGATAGTGGCTTCCAAACCCAAGTTCCTTTAAATAGATCTATTACCATTTTTTCCCTATGTGCTCGGATGTATTCTTCACCCAAATCATCCAAAGAATCCAAATACTCAAATGCAAACGCTTCAATGAACTTGATGGCGAAGACTCCACAATTTCCACTATAACAAAAAAGTACAAATATTAAAATCAATTATTTGTAAGGAAAAACTGGAAGTATTGGGAAATTGGGAGAATTAGTCTATACCCATCAGTATCTTGTATTAACATGTCATCTCTAGAGATGCTAAACTCCAAATCCAAGTCACCAAGATGGTTGAATTTCCCACTTTTCTTCAACAAAAAGGGTATGAATGTGGCAAGAGGTTTCAAATAAGGGGTGAGCTCTTTCATAGAATAGAGGTACCTTGTAGAGTCAAGAACCTTAATGTGCTTTCCTGGCAAATCAATCTCTAAGGCAACCCAATGTAATTTCTCAATGTTAAGAGGTGAGTAAATCCTTTTAACATCAGGGTCGTGTCATGCTTTCCCCAACAAGAGTGGTTTTCAACCATCAAGATAATCATAAAAACCGTGTGGGATGTCCTTCTCTCCAGAAATATAAAGCGGTACATACTTGGGATCAAACATCATACGCCATATCCAATCAACAACTACAATACTCTTGTAGACGTCTAGATAGTCATAGATAAGTTTCCTCATGTGATACAAAGCCTCACACATGTGCTAAAAAGATTTAAAAAAAAAAAGAAGAAATGTCAACATAGAACTAATAAACGCAACATATCAATTGACCCAACATTGTGAAAGAAAAAACACAACTCACCTCAGTCCCTAGCCAAACATTCTTGCTCCTAAGAATGGTGAAAAACTCTTTTGTAAGCATTTGATCGAAACCAAGAATGGAAGCGTTGTCTGGACTAAAATATAAGTACAGTACAATGTGTCAACATATATGTAAACAAGGGTAATTAGCTCACATCAAGTGTCATTAACGTCTTCTTGATGAAAGTTGTTAATTGCCAACAAATAACAACTGTCAACAACTGGCAATTGTTAAATGTCAACTGTCAACAACATTCAGTTTTCTATTTGTCAACAAAATTCAGTTGTCTATTGTCAACAAATGTCAACTTGATGACAATATAAAACTTACATGTGTGAAAAATAATAAATGTTAACAAATTTTATTAGCTTATATAAAGTGTCAACCAATTCTTCTTGATGACATATTTTAAATGGAAACCAATCAAAATTGTCAACAACTGTCAACAATTCTCATTGATAAATGTTGACAGTTGTTCGCGAATAGGCATTGAGTTGCTCCTTTAGAGCGGTTTTCTCCAGTTGTGTGGCACCGAGCTGCCTCTAGAGCGCATCCATCAGCCGAGCCATCTCTTCAAGAGTCATCTATTGAGCCATGGCTTGGTCTTCTGCGGTGAAGGGCGCGTTCAGGTTCAGAATAATAACCAGTGTTATCAAAATCGAGCATGCGACGTCTTGCTGGCATAAGCTGAGAAAACAGACAAAAGAAAATGAAATTAAAAACAAAAAATGGGGTCGGGCTATTCTCGGACCCATAGGTAATCAAACAAACATTGTTGCTTCCCCGACAACGGCGTCAATTTGTTGAAGGGCGTTTTTTAACTCGACAACAAATAAATTTGTAGTCACTTAACACTGTCATCCAACTAAAACATATAAAGCATCTGAAAATTACTTACGTATCATATAACCAATCATGAAGTAATTTTCGATCTGCATCTGGATAAAAAGAGTGCTTGGGCTTCCTAGGTACAGGTGGCTTCTGCTTCTTCTTCTTATTATTATTCTTATCTTCATCCTTCTTTTCCTTTCCCTCATTCTTTTTTTCTTTTCGGCCTTCTTGTTTTTCTTCTCCTCGATGAAAGGAGTTAACACTACAACGCTAGGTTTCTTATTACTTAAAGATTTCCTTGTACCTAGTGGAGCATCAAGATCTTCGGTATCTTTTACACTGTCCTATTCATCTTCTCCAATCAAAGAGGCAAATAGATGACCATGCTCAACAGACTGAGAGCATTTATCCTTGATCTCTTTCAAAATAGGTCATAGCTCAAAGTCTAATTCAGCACGCATTTGAGCTAAAGTTTCAGAGTTGAAATCACTTTAATTATCATTTCTTTCTTCACCAAGATCATCCTTTGAAAGACCTACTACTTCACCCTCAGGTTCAACCTTGTCAACTTCAATTTCCTTGTCAACTTCACCCTCATGTTCTAAGGGATTCTCCTTTCATTCTTCAACCAGATCATCCTTAGTAACACATACTACTTCACCCTCATGTTCCTCCTTGTCAACTTCACCAAGCATACTGTTTTTTGCATCTACTACATCACCAACAAGTTCATCCTTGTCAACTTCACCAGACACACCCTTTTTCTCACCTACTATTTCACCCTCAACATTCTCCTTTCCTACTACACTAGACATACTGTTTGTCTCACAATTACCAACATCGTTGTTGACATTTGGTTCACTATTAGAAGCATCAAAAACAGCATATGTTGCACCCTCACATAAATCCTTATTGAGAACAAGAGGCTCATCACCAACAGTACCTTCCTTTCCAATATCAACAACAATATTTTATCCATCATTTGAAAAAGCCTCATTATCAACAATAAGAAGATCGTCAACAACTTCCTTTTCAAAATCATCTTCCTTTTCAACAACATCTTCTTTACCTATGTCCTTTGTTTTTTCAACTGTATTAAAGAATAATAATCGTCAACAAGCATACTAAGTGCAATAGACCAAAAATGAAAGCAATACTTCAGCATAAAATTCATAAAAAATAGGGAAAATTGCGTTTAACCACCCCTTATTTTGTCATTGTTGCATTTCACCACCCTTTATTTTATTTTCTATACTTAACCACCCTTTATTTATAATAATGTGGCATTTAACCACCCGTTTAACAGAAATCGTTTACCCCTCTGTTAACTCAATTAAATTACATATTTACCCTTAGTTTTTTTATTAAAAATAATGATAAAAGTGTTCTTGCCCTCTTCAATCATTCGTTTACCCTTCCGGCGGTACTCGCTTCTTTCATCATTGAGTATGGCAGCTGCGCAACGTAGGCTTAGCCCGACCACTAGAAGCCGTCAATCAGGTTCTCTTCTCTTCCTCTCTTCAACTTTCAATTTTTCCGGCTTCCTTACTTTCTTATCTTCCTTCTACTTTCCCTAATTTTATCATCCCGTATGTGTTTAATTTTTATATCTACAAATACAATGTGCACTTAATTGCTACAAACCCTGATTTTTTATAGGCTTGGTAATATTGGGGCTTTTTTCTGCTTCTGTTGGACAGATTCGAAGGCTAAGAAGAAAATCCAAAAATTTGTGCGGTTTAAGCTTGGAATGGTTGCTCTGAGGGAATTAATTCACCATTATCAGAACTCATGCGAACTCCTTATACTTGCTGCCCTGTTCTCTCGAACTGTAACCTTTATGTTTCCTCCTCAATTTGCCAAGTTATTTTGTGTTTGTGTCTATGGCTTAATTGTTGTCCATGTGCTCTAAATAATAAATCCATCAATGGCCATGTGAGCCGCCTGGGAGGAAAAATACTCCATATCATTTACTTGAGTTAATTAACTAAGAGGCAAACGATTTTTGTTGGGTGGTTAAATGTCACATTATTATATATAAGGGGTGGTTAAGTGTAGAAAAATAAATAAAGGGTGGTGAAATGTAACAATAATAAAATAAGGGGTGGTTAAATGCAATTTTCCCTAAAAAATATCCAATTACAATAAATCTGAGCATGTGTCAACATGAATAAAATAATATACAAGATTACCTGGACTTGGAATCGATTGCTCTATATCTTTCTTTCCAATTGAAGTTTCAACTTCCACAACATCTTCTAGATCAGATTCTAAATCTGAAGCATCAGATAAAAGACGTCTAGCAACTAAACTCTTGTGAATGTAATCAACTTGATTTGGCACATGCATATTTATCATCTCCAAGGAATTTAGCTTGAATGAATATCTTTCATCAACCTATGCATAGAAGTAATAGATTCTTTCAAATCTTTTACCCATTGAGGCTCATGCATTTCTTTAAAATTTTCGGCCTTCGCCTTCTCTTGGGAAGACAGTGGGACTCCATCAACATAATGTCACCAAAATTCCCTTGTTCCTTGGCAGAGGACAAAATCTTTGCAACTTCAATGTCTTCGGCACCCACAAAATCATCATCAACAACATCATTGTTCACATTATCCATCAACTCTTCATCAATAGCATCCTTGTTCAGATTCTCTACCAAATCTTCATCAACAACAACATCATCAACAACATCAACCTCCAAATTCTCTAACAAATCTTCATCAACAACATCTTCATCAACAACATCAGCCTTCAAATTACCTATCAATTCTTCATTAACATCATCATTCCTTACCACTAGAGCAAGTTCATCCTCAGATGTTGGCCTTTTAAACTTATTCAAGAGGGTTGGCATACTGCAAATAGGTTGGCTCAACTTAACTCATTTAACCGGATTATTTGGCTAAACTTTATCATCTTGATTATGTTCAACCCTAAACCGACTCTTAGCTTCATCCTTAAGCTTCTTGCCCTTTTGTTTGTCAACAACAACCTTCTTCCTACCTTTGCCACCATCAGAACTCCTCAATGCCCTAACTTTATCTTCAACCACATTATTAGAAATCCTAGAACTCTTCCTCTTGAGCCTGACTTTTTGTTCTTTATTTTGTTGTTGTTTCACATCAACTGACAGTTGCTTATCCGTTTTTTTGAACTCCAAAGTATTCGGAGCTAAGACAAAATCAGCCAATTCGTCTTCTGTAGAAGAGTCAGACTCTTCATCATTAATGTTGCGTGCCAATGCTTCAACATTCTTTTCTTGTTTCCCCATGATCCTTTCAATCAAATCATCAAAAACAGGATCACCAACCTCGTTTGGATAGTCACAATCCTTAAACCGTACAAATTGTGAATATGGAGGGTAAACACAAACCTGGAAACACAAGAATAAAAATATTGGCAAAGACCATTATTGTCTTCATATGTATTGTCAACAAAACAATTAAACTATCAACAATGCAATGTCAACCATATATTGTTAATATATGGTTGACATTGCATTGTCACCTAATGTACTGTCAACAATGTCACCTAATGTACTGTCAACAAATGTACATGTCATCCAATGTAATGCCAACGACACTAATAAACTATCTTGTCAACCATGCAGTGTCAACAATGTCAACAAATGTACTGTCAACAACGTAAATGTCATCCAATGTAATGTCAATAACTAATAAATTATCTTGTCAACAATGAAATGCAGTGTCAACAATGTCAACAAATGTACATGTCATCCAACGTAATGTCAACAAATGTAAATGTCATCTAATGTAATGTCAACAAAACTGATAAACTATCTTGTCCACTATGTAGTGTCAACAATGTAAAAGCCAAACTTAATATCATCTAATGTTGTATCTCATATGTCAACACACATGATATTATGTCAACTATGAAGGGTCAACAAAAACTAAAAATAACTTTATAGTCAGGAATATATTGTCAGCATACCAATTTCTTTTCTTTAATACAATTGTTAATCTTCTCATTATAGGATGAAAAACATACCAATTTCTTTCCCTATATTTCAGAGAGTGCAGAATGCTTAATATGAACTGAACCGCCACTGCAACGCAACATATAAGAGATTTCTTTTGGATTTTTACAATCAAACGAACAAACTTCTTTAAAAGTAGGGGAAGTCTCCAAAATCCAGACATGTCCACCAAAACAAAACTGAACATAAATTAGTTATAGAAATTTCATAATAATTAAATACAAACAAAGCAACACAAATCAAATCAATACCATAAACGCTATGGGATATCCATATAGAGCATAACCATATTTATATGTTGGATATATGAATTTCGAATAATCACGCTCAGTTTGATTCAAGTGCATCTTGCTTGAAATCAATTCATCATAACAAAGCCTCCCCCATGGGTATGCAATGAATGCATCAAAGTTAGATAAGAGGGCAAGATATTTTGCATTAACATCCGCGTCCTTGCGTCGAGGCAACAAAATCCCCTCAATAATCAACCACTGAGCAAGCTTCAACTTTCTTTCTTCACCTTTAGCTTTTTTGAAAATATTAACCAATTCTCAAAATGTACACCTACTACAACCAAGCTCCTTCGGCATATCAGCTGGAGCAATCTCAGGAAGCGCTTCTTGCGAACAATTTAACCCAATCACAACAGCAAAATCACCGAGAGAAAACCGACAAAAACTCACAATTATTTTAAACCACATCTCATGCTCGTACTTGGTTTCTAACTCATGCAATAACACATGATGAAGGAGTTGGAAATGTAAACGCAGCCTATCGCCAAACTTAACAACAGGACCAAGGTAACCATTGAACAATTTATTCAAATGGTCAACCGAGAGATGTTTCTTAATGGTTTCTAAAACATCAACTTTGTTGTAGCGGTTAACTTTACCCGGATAATGTTTGGATGGAGGTAGAACATATTTCATTTCCTTTTGTGACATGTTTCAACCTGAAACCAATCATAGAGAATGGTCATCAATAATACAATTGTAATCAAAAAATATCATATGTCAACAAAACATAAGATCAACTGTCAACAATATTAGAAAATTCAATCACATATACCATCAACAATTACAACTGTCGACAATCTCATTGACTGTCAACAATGCCTTGAAAACTAAACAAAAATTTAAATTCAAACCTTTGAATTTAAAACCTTCTAAAATTAAATATGTCATAAAAAATAGCAAATGTCAACAATCTATACATTGGTCATCAAAGCATTGCATATGTCAACAAAAACCTCAAATACCCTAAAACATGTGTAAAAATAAACCAACTATATCAAATGTCATCAAAATCAGCATATATTAAGCAACATTGTCAACAATAAGTACAATTGTCAACAAGGAACAAGTGACCACTGAAATTATCAACAATATCTCAACCACACGCATAAAATTAAAACCGTCAACACAATTCCAACACTAAAAATAACAATTACACAACTGTCAACACAAATATAAACTGTCAACACAAATCTAAAATGTCAACACAAATCTAAAATGTCAACCAAAAGTGAAAAACGATCAAATGTCAGAACAAAATCGTAATAGATTAAAGCCTAAAAGCGAAATCGAAACAACAAAACTCACAACTATAACAAAAAAAGAGCATAAAATCCTAACAAATAAACAAAACACAAGCACATGCAAACAACAAAATCAAAACAACTACTCAGAAATCTAACAGCAACAAAATAGGACTATAATCGACCAATGAAGCAAATTGACAAATAAATTACCGTTGACGAAGCAAATATCCTCCTTGGAATAAAATTACTCGTCAACAGCAAGCGAAATCGTCCAAGAAGAGCAACGAAATCGTCAACAACAACTGTAATGCACTTCAACAGAGATTCGAAGGGCAAAATCGACGAAGAAGATAACTGAAATCGTCGAAATTGAGGCTCTAAGTGGAAATTCAAACTCATGGAAGTTGAGAATAGAAAAACATGGAAGTTGAGAGTGGAGTGGAAATTGAAGAGAAATAGAAACGCTTAATTGAGAGTTACGGGAATAAAAAAAACATAAAACCTTATTTATAATAAATGAGCTTAATGGGACTTTTGGGCCAATTCCCTCATTATATTATGCGCATATCTTGAAATCTTAATAGCCCCAAGCGTCCAATGAGCCTCTCATATTGGACCCTTAAAAAGATGGATTTCAATGTAATGAAAAATGAGCGGTAATATTCCCTTTTCATATAAGAAAAAGAGTCACGTGCGAATGGGCGCATAGGTGCGAAATAAGAATAAATCTCGATCGTCCATTCCAAAAAATCAACGTCCCTGATTAAACATTCATTTAAAAAAATAAAAAATGGCACGGACGAATTTTTCCCGTATTATTCGCGTAATTTTCAATAAAATACGACAAGGACGAATTTTTCCCGAATTATTCACGAATTTTTCGAAAAATACGTTTTTATGAGACGCGCCCAGTTTGTTCATCAGAAATAGCGATTTGTTCATCAGAAACTAGCATTTGTTCATCACAAAATAGCATTTTGTGCATAAGAAACTAACATTTGTTCATCAGAAACTAGCATTTGTGCATAAGAAACTAGCATTTGTTCATCACAAAATAGCATTTGTTCATCAGAAACTAGCATTTGTTCATCACAAAATAACATTTGTGCATCAGAAACTAGCATTTGTTCATCACAAAATAGCATTTTGTGCATAAGAAACTAACATTTGTTCATCAGAAACTAGCATTTTGTGTATAAGAAACTAACATTTGTTCATCAGAAACTAGCATTTGTGCATAAGAAACCAATGAACAAATATGAATATAACAATGAACAAATCCACAATGTTGATGAACAAATCCACAATGTGGATGAACAAATCCACATTGTTGATGAACAAATCCACAATACTGATGAACAAATCCACAATATTGATGAACAAATATGCACAAACCGATGAACAAATATGCCAAAACCATTGAACAAATATGTATATAGCAATGAACAAATCCACAGTGTTTATGAACAAATTGATGTTACTAATAAACAAATATGCACAAACTGATGAACAAATATGTCAAAACCAATGAACAAATATGAATATAACAATGAACAAATATGCATATATCAATGAACAAATATACATAAATTAATGAACAAATTGATGTTACAAATGAACAAATATGCACAAAACCGATGAACAAAAATGCCAAAACCAATGAACAAATATGTCAAAACCAATGAACAAATCCACAGTGTTGATGAACAAATCCACATTGTTGATGAACAAATCCACAATACTGATGAACAAATCCACAGTGTTGATGAACAAATTTGGGCCGTTTTTTTTCAAAAATACGCGAATAATTCGCCAATAATTCGCCCGTGCCGTTTTTTCCCCTTTTAAGTGAAATGATCACCGCCTTTGATTTTTCTTGATCCAACGGCTCCTGTTTTTTCTTATTTCGCACCTGGGCGTCCAATTTTCACCTGAACCGGACTCTTCGTATAAATGAAGTATATCTTGAAGATTATATAAAAATAATTATGTACAACTCTTTGTTGTATTAATAAAATATTAAAGTAATACCCGTACGCGGTTTGAAATATCAACTAGCTTAACAATTAACCTACACCATCATGTACATTAATATCAACTATCACTTCCCTGTTCCCCAAGCAAACCATTTAGCATACTGCAAGTTGTTTAACTAGCCATCTAATGATTTTGACAATTTTATGAACGAATTTCTTCACGAGGGCGGCTGTCCACTATTTTGTTTTATGCATGTTTCTTCTTGAATTTGGCATACTACAAGCCTTTGTCCTAGCTAGCCATCTAATGACATAACAAATTATGACAAAATTTAATGAATGAATCTCTTAACAAAGGTTGTCCAAAAACAATTATGTTTTGAAGTCAATCACGTAATTGTGTATGTTCGGATGTAACATGCGATATATATAAATTATAAATAAATGGATGATCGATTATGTATTGGGCCCAACAACCCAACTTGAAATCATGACAATGGGTGGCGTAGTCCAGATGGTGGTGGGTCCTTGGAGGCTTGGAGCCACAACGAGGCGTCGTATGTCAATGGATTATCATAACTGCACGTATCGATCAAATTAAGAACCACTGGCAAAAGCCTTGGCTGGCTATAATAGGCATAGCTGATCATGATCGAGGACGAGAGGGCTCCCAATAAAAATGGTGGTGTTAGCAAGTGGCGGAGCCAGAAATTTTGAAAAAGGGGCGGATTTGGTTGCAACAACGTATAGACGGGCGAATTCGGTTGCGACCAGGGGTGGAGGGAACTCAAATTTTAATTTTTTTTTTGAAAATATATATAAAAAAACTAGTATTTTCTCAAAAGAACTAATTTAGTTATATATTTTTATGAAAAATATAAAATAAGAATTTTCAAATACAATAATTTTTCATATAGAAAAATACAAAAAAAAAATTATACTGTTCTAAAAATCGCTATTTAGTTTTGTCTAGGTCTTGCATAGGAGCTGAATGGTCCTATTCCGCTTAGTCTTCCAGCCCGGTTATAAGTTATAAGACCACCAAGTTTATCTAGGCGCCTGTTTAGGCCGCCTAGGCGGTCCCTCTCCTCCTAGAGACGGCTTAGTATTTTTTAGAACACTATCTATGTAAAAAAGTTTATACAAAAAATATGTTTTTTTCAAATTTTTTAACGTAGCCAAGAATTTGACCAAGAGAAATTTAGCCCCCACTGGATCGAATTCCTGGCTACGCCACTGGTTGCGACAACGCGTAGTGGTGTATATAATTACGCTGCCCCTAGACCTGTCAAAACTTGACCCGACCCAAGAAATCGACCTGACCCGCTCGATGTTTTTTGGGTTGAAACCCGATCCGGAAATCAATATGGGTCAAGAGTAACCCAAACCCGGTCGACCTGGAAAAAACTGGGTTAGGTCACCAACCCGTGGGGTTGACCCGACCAACCCTATAAAGTATTATTTCAATTAACAATTGAATTTTTTATTATAAATTTTGTATAAAATTATTATTTTATTATTATTAAATATTATTAAATATAATATAATATTAATTATTTTAATAAACATGAAAATAAAGGTTAAAAATATTAACGATCATGACCCGCTGGATCAACCTAGTATATAAAGGTTAGGTCACCAACCTGGTCTGATTGAACCCATGAATTTAATGACTCGACGACTCGAGACCCATTTTGACATGAACCTGATTGACCCAAACCAGAACCCGACTCGCCTGACCCATTTGATAGGTCTAGTTGCCCTTATGTAATCTCATAGTTCATTGTTCATATAACACGATTTATTTATTTATTTTTGATCAAGAAAGGGCAACACCTAAACAGATTTTATTCAACGAAATCCTGGCTAACAACAAACAAGGCGGGGGAAAGCCCTACCCCAAACATCATCAAAATATAAGGAAGAGAGTTCACAAGCGACTCATCCAAAATATTTAAACCAAGCGGAAAGGAAAAAGCTAATCTAGCGAGCTAGGGAATCAGTGGCGATATTCGATTCCCTAAAGATATGAGATGCGGGTATTCCAGTCTCGTTCAAGGAAGCCTTATCACTATATAACCAGGCTAGAAAGAGGGTGGTTCGGGCTTAACATCTTCTTGGGCATATTAATCTCGAGCAACGAGTCGGATTCAAGGTAAACATTTCAGACGCCCATATCCTAAGAAAGCTTGAGGCCATCGAGAATATCACAAAGCTCAACCATCGGGATTGTATATTGGCTAATCTTGCGAACAAAGCCCCAAAGTCATCTTCCATTCGAATCTTTGGTGACTAGCAACGGAAGCAAGTCCGTCACCAATGACCGACCCATTAGTATTAAGCTTGAGCGAATACTCAATCGGCCTCGTCCACTCAACCAAGATTTCCGAACGCGACTGCCTAACGACACTAAGCTCACGTTTCATCCAGACGGTGTAATAATCCTTAGCTCTAGCGTGAATAAAGTCCACAATCCCTTTGGTGCGACAAGTGTTCCTAAAGGTGACTTCATTCTCCATCAACATGTCCATCAGAGAGCCGTTGAGAATATTTTCGGCCAACCCACACCATCAGCAAAGCACCATTGAGACTAGAGGTTCACGCGGATCCAAGCTGCAAAAGGCAAATTGAAAAAATCAAAAAGTTTTATAGGAATAACCATCATTTCCACATACTTGGAACATCCGAACAATCCTAAAATAAATGATCGAGCGACTATGCTCTTGACTTGCAAAGGGGGTAGCCGTTAGAGTTTGTCAAGTGACGACGACGAAATTCACAATTAGGGAGAATACTAACACGGAGGATAAGCCAGATGAACATTCAAATCCTTTTCTAGACCTTCATCTTCCAGATTCCTTTGTAAATAGCCCCATCATTCCAAGAGCAATCGACAATATTCACAGCCCCTTTCTAAGATGTATTAGCAATATTACTTGCCTTGTAATGTGTTCTTATTATGGTCAAGATATTATATCTTTCCATAATATCTACACAATATCTTTTACATTTATTTTCCTTTATTCACTTCACTAGTATAAATATGTAATGATCTCTTCATGAATAAACAAGGTCTTCATTATCATCCATAGTCTTATTATGTTGAAAAAGGCCATCTATGGCTTAAAACAAGCTCCAAGGGCGTGGTACAATGAACTCAAATCCTTTCTCTTGCAACTTGGTTTCACAAATTCCTTAGCGGATACTTCTCTCTTCTTATACAATCATCATGGTACTCTTTTCTATCTCTTGGTCTATGTAGATGATATTATTGTCACTGGTAACAACACTCAATCCATTCTTCGTCTCATCTCTATCCTTTCATCCAAATTCTCCCTCAAAGACTTAGGCCTTCTTTCCTACTTTCTTGGTGTAGAAGTCATACCCACTAAAAATGGCCTTTTCCTCTCTCAAAGAAAGTACCTTCAAGATACCCTTCTCAAAGTTGGTATGGAGGATACTAAACCCGTGTCAACTCCTTTGTTACTCAATCCTCTCAAAAGAAACTTCGGCACTCCATTGTCGTCTCCTACAGACTATAGGATGATAATTGGAAGTCTCCAATACCTCTCTCTCACTCGACCTGACATAAGCTTCACCGTTAACAAACTCTCCCAATTCTTACTGATGATGTCCAAAACAGTAAAAGCAAAAAGTGGGCCCAGGAGGACCCCCATAGGCAAGTTGGGTACCCACGTCCACGTGGTTATCTAAAAACAAAACTCCCGACGGATGAGAGGTCTCTCAAACATCCCGGGACGAGGTCTCGACCTCGTCACCGACTCTGCTAATGCGCCCGCCCGCTCGAACCAATCACCAGCGACCTCACTCTCGAACCAATCACCAGCGACCTCACTCCCGAACCAATCACCGGCAACCTCACTCCCAAACCAATCACAGGTGACCTCACTCATGGACCAATCAAAAACCCTTATTTCAAGTATCCCACATCGAACATTGGCCTAAACTCAGCCCCCCAATTCTCTATAAATAGAGAAGGACCTCGTAGGAAGAGGGGGTCGAAAAACCACTTGAACTCAAGAACCCTCTTGTTTGTTAAAGATCGACGTGATAGGAATACCGTCAAAAGACCTCGCTACAGATAAGAGAAGTCCACAAAAAGACTCCAAGTCATACAAAGACCTCGCCCACACTAAAGACCTCGCTACGAAATCTCACAAAGCTCTCTACACCACGTACCCAAATCTACCTCGCCCTAGAGCCAACCTCGCAACATTTAGGTTTGATCTCGGAACCTCGTAGGAGGTCTGGGTGTAATTCTTAAAGTTGTTCATCAGCCTCATAGGTTTGTAACCTCGTTATTTGGGAGAAAATCATAAATAAAGGAGCAAGTGTTTGCACTCAAATATAATAATCTTATTTCTTGTCTCGTAGCGTAGCCGTTCTTTCGGATTTCATCACTTACAAAATCCCATGTCCGATCATTGGCTTGCCCTCAAACGCCTTCTCCGGTACCTACAAGGCACCATGGAACTAGGCATCACCATCTCCGCAGCCCCCTCTCCCGCCTTACACGCCTTTTCGGACTCCGATTGGGTTGGTGACTATGATGATTTTTTGTCCACAACCGGTTATGTCTTGTACTATGGCACCACGCCTATATCATGGTCATCTCGCAAGAAAAAGTCCATCTCTAGTTCTTCAACTGAAGCCGAGTACAAGGCCTTAGCGGATACAGCCTCCGAACTCCTTTGGGTGTGCTTGTTATTCCATGAACTTGGCATTAAACTCAACCAAATGTCGGTTATATATTGTGACAATCAAGGTGCCCTCTACTTGAGCTCTAATCTTGTTTTTCACTCCAAAATGAAGCACATTGCTCTAGCCTTTCACTTTGTTCGTGAACAAGTTCAAAAGGGCCGGTTTCATGTCCAACACGTTTCCACGAAGGAACAACTAGCCGATGTCTTCACTAAGCCACTACAAAAAGTAAGGTTCCAAGACAACATTTGCAAGCTTGGTCTATCTTCCAAGATAGTACAACTTGAGGGGGAATATTAGCAATATTACTTGCCTTGTAATGTGTTCTTATTATGGTCATGATATTATATCTTTCCATAATATCTACACAATATCTTTTACATTTATTTTCCTTTATTCACTTCACTAGTATAAATATGTAATGATATCTTCATAAATAAACAAGGTCTTCATTATCATCCATAGTCTTATAAGATGTATCAATGGAGTAATAACATTGTTGTAAGGCGGGAGAGGGGGCTGCGGAGTTAGAATGCTATCCTTCCTATTAATGAGTCTGGCTCATTATGAATGGCTAACGCGGAAAGATAGGTCAAGTAACTCATAGGCAAAAGGTTGGTAAAATCATTCCAATTCCATCCATGGTTAACAATCTAGTAATCTCTAACCTTTTTTTGCTAAGTCAAACTCATTAATAGGAAGGATAGCACCATCTTTCAGCCGACAATTTCCCAACCACACATCTATACAGAATCTCACACTTCTTCCATCACCCACAAGCCACTTGCATCCCTTATAAGCAACCTATTGGACGCCTTTTCTAGAGCCTACTCCACACATAAGATGTCGTAGTGACCATAGCGCCATCATCCCGGATGTATTTGGCTTTAAGCACCTCACTCCATAGCCCGCTCGTGTCATGGAGGAATCGCCAGCCAAGTTCTCTATAATAGCCAGATTGAGATCCCTCATCGACCCAAGCCCAAGGTCGCCCTCAGACATAGGCTTGTAAAGATCATCCCACCCAACAATCTGAATAAGCCTTCTATTGTTGTCGTGGTTCCAAACGAAGATTTGAATCGTTTGGTCAATGCGGTCCCACACCTCCTTGGGAGCAAGACAGTCGACATGGTGTAAATGGGAATCAACGACAAAACAGTCTTGACGAGTGACCCGGCTAACAAGGCTCAAGAACTTACCTTTCCAGGTGGCGAGACGGACACGAGTTATTTTATTTAAACACAAAGTATATATTTCTATAAAATCAAGTTTAACAAATAAACTATTAATTTCTATAAAAATTTGGCTAGTTCACATTTTATTATAATAGTTTATTTTGTAGAACTTTTAACAAATAGTTCATATTCTAAAAATTGATACCATAACGAAAGGTGAAAAAAATGGAAGTTTATTAAAAAATTAAATCTATACCATTTTGGGGCGGGTGGGGGCATGGCCCCCCCAATCCAATTTTTTTTCCATATATATGTTCCTATTGTCAATAGCTTCGATTTTATATATTATAAGCTCAATTCTGACATTTGAGCAAAAAGTTATGAACATTTGAAGATTAAACGAATACAAACCACTTCTAACAAGTCATTTACTTAGTTAGAATGTTTTTATCTTTTGCTAAAATTCCTACTTTCATAATGTCATTGAACCCGAATACTTTAAAACAATGAGTTATTGTTGGGATATCTCGAATAATACAATTCATTATTATAACGAGGGTTTTAGTTTGGATTTTATTTTTTAGTCACGAGCTTTTAATATTTATAGATTCAATTAATTTGTATTTTGAAACAATTTTGTTTTCTTAACCTAAATGTATTCTGAACATAATTCATAATTATAAGTTGTCATTTTAAACTCTTATTTTCTTAATGTAATTATATTTTAAAATATTTTAGTTCCTCCTCTATAAAATAGGTTCACTTCTTCATCTAAATGTGTATTTTCATTTCTACATCTTTCTCAAAACGTATATTAACTATGTTGGAAAAATTTGTTAGGCTCAAATGTGCATGGCATCACAATTCACCATAAGAATTTTTCGGAGGATTGTCTCACCTAATATATATACACATACAACGTACTAAGTAACACAACCCGGCAATATTTAGCTTCCACTAAGTCTTCTATCAACCCAACGTCCAATATTTCTTCCTGACCTTCATTCCTCAAACTCTCTATTTGATTACAACTTCACACAATATATGGATGCTTTACATGGAGAGCATCCTAGGCCAAAAACAATTTGGATCATCGCAATTCAAATTATGGAGAATGGGCGCATGGCAAGAAAATTAGGAGAGGATGATCAACGGCGCATTGTTCACGGTGTGAAAGTTGGGTTCGCAATCGCGCTCGTCTCCCTATTCTACTACTTCGAGCCAGACTTGGATGGGTTTGGTGTGGGAGCGATGTGGGCTGTTCTAACCGTCGTAGTTATCTTCAAGTACTCCGTAGGTAACAAAGTAAATCCATTCATTCAAGAATCAAGAATTAACATACAGTCAAATTTTCACAAAACCTAGCTAGCTCACAGCTAGCTTTAATCAACTCACCTCTTTTGTGATATAAATTTGGGTAACGCCATCTTCAGGAGCGACGCTGGGGAAAGGAATAAACAGGGCTGTGGCAACTGCTTTTGGGGCGTCGTTAGGTGCCGGTGTGCACAATCTCGCCATCCTTTCTGGAGACAAAGCTCAGCCTTTTGTCCTTGGCATGTGCATCTTCTTTGTGGGTGAGTGATTTCTTCATATTTGATTTCTCCAACATAAAACAGAAAAGCAACAAAACGAATTGAATGATTATATTGATTGACACATTAATTATTTTGAATGATATGATTGTACGTGGGGCAGCTGCATTGGTGACATTTTTGAGGTTCATTCCGAAGCTAAAGGTGAGGCACGATTACGGGCTAATGATCGTGATACTAACGTTCTCGATGATTTGTGTGTCCGGGTATCGGGAGGAGACGGTGCTCGTGCAGGCATATAGCAGGATCTCGACGGTCCTTATTGGCATCGTCGCGGCTGTCGCCACTTGTATTCTCATATGCCCTGTTTGGGCTGGCAACGATCTTCATACCCTCGTCTCAAACAATGTGGAAAAACTGGCCAATTTCTTACAAGGTACGTGGGATTTAAGAAAATCCTGCAAATTTTAAGAAAGAGTTGGACCAACTGATGTAAGCTAATTTCTGATGACCAATTTTATTATTTCAGAGTTTGGAGATGAGTACTTCAGCGAAGGAGGTGCGGAGATTTGTGATGAGAAAATTAAGCACATGGAAGGATTCAAGTCTGTTCTGAATTCCAAGGCAATTGAAGATTCATTGGTAAAAAAAGTTCATATCTTCATCTCCATTCTCCAATACATTATGCATCTATCTTGAATTCGTTAAGATTGAGGAAATTATTCGTACAGTTTTTTCTTGATGTCTTGTGAATTTATTAATTTGCAGATGAATTTGGCAAAGTGGGAGCCTCCCCATGGGAAGTTCAAGTACCGTCATCCATGGGAGGAGTACTTGAAGATTGGTAGCCTCGCTCGTCAATGCGCTTGCACCCTGGAACTTTTGAATCGTTACCTTCGTTCTGATGATCAAGTAATTAATTGTGGCCATATATTGTAGTCTTTATTCAAATTCTTACATTGCACCTACTTTCAGCGTAACTGAATGGTAGCCTAGAAATTGGGTACGTAGATGAATGCTCCAAGTGCAGGGGGCACAAGGCTAATTTATAGTTTAGATAATGTCATGTCTCACTAGCCCTAGCTAATAACTTGATAAGTGTAATCATTTTTAATTTCAAAGTTTGATAATTAATGACGTATACATAAGTTCAACTTGGTTACTTTTCAAACTTGTAAATCATTTATTAACAAAAATTTGCAGGCCCCAAAAGAAGTGAAGGCAAAATTAGAGGATAATTGCCGGAAGATGAGCCAAGAATCAGGCAAAGCCCTTAAAGAAGTCTCAACATCGATTAAGAACATGACAAGTCCCTCACTTGCAGCCCAAACTCACATCCACAACGCCCAAATGGCGGCCATATCCCTCGTTTCCCTCCTCCGAACAATGGTCTGGGCTGACCACCATCTCTCCGACGTCGTCACCGCGCTGACAGTGGCTTCGCTGCTCCACGATGCCGTCTCATCCACCGCGATCCTCTTCGAGTCGGTTCGGGAGCTGGGCAGGCTTGCACTGTTCAAGGAGGCAGAGGAGTTTATTGCCGGAGACGATGATCCGCCGGGGAATCGAGGGCTTTGTAAGGTGGCGCCGGCTGCAGGGTCGCCGGAGCATGAAATAACGGTGGAGGAAGATGCTGAAGTGCGATTTCCCAAGTATAAGGAGCCGCAGTCTTTGGATATGGTTCAGCAAACCGGCGAGTAGTTGTGTTTGTGACATTTGATTTGTTAAAAGACGTCAGGCATAAGGGTGTTTGGATTACCTCAGTTTATGATTTACAATGTATTATGTGTTGAGAGTTATCCCAGATGGGAAATTGAGACTAAATTGCTTAGTATATAACTCAATGAGCTACTCCACCCATTGCCATATGGTTTTGGGTTGGAATCTCATTGGGTTTGTATGCTAAGCACATTACACGTATGATTCCCAGATTATCGGCCCATCGGACTTTATCATTATGTTTAAATTGCTAAATTTTGTAAAATTACAATAACAAGCTCTACCAAACATCAATATAGAATGAAACATTCCACATTCTTGATTCCTTTGGAATCAATACCAAATGTTTAAATTGCTAAATTTTGTAAAATTACAATAACAACTCTACCAAACATCAATATGGAATGAAACATTCCACATTCTTGATTCCTTGGAATCAATACCAAATAGGTCCTTTTAAGGGTAAAAATGGGTAGGAAATTATGAAAAACAAAATAGAGTCGTTGAAGGCCCTAACGACTAGGAACCATCGATTCCCAAGGTCAAATGCCGGATTTTTTTAAAACCTGATGGAATCGGAAATTTTGAACCGGCGGTTTGGCATATGTAGGAATCACGACCGGGACGAACTATAGTGCCAAACCAGCGGTTCTGATTCGGTTTTGAAACCATCGGTTCTAATTCGGTTCCAAAACCAACGGTTTTTTCAGTTCGATTCTGACTACCCACTATGATACCATCACTACAAAAAAAGTGAATTTAGCGACCATATATATGGTCGCTAAATGCAAATTTAGGGTCGCTAAACGCATTTAGCGACCATATCATGGTCGCTAAAAATGGTCGCTAAAAGGCCGGTCGCTAACCACTTGGCGACCATATGGTCGCTGACGTTAGCGACCATATGGTCGCTGATTTTGGCGACCATATGGTCGCTGATTTTGGCGACCATATAAAAGGCCGGTCGCTAACCACTTGGCGACCATATGGTCGCTGACGTTAGCGACCATATGGTCGCTGATTTTGGCGACCATATGGTCGCTGATTTTGGCGACCATATGGTCGCTGATTTTGGCGACCATATGGTCGCCAAGTGTTTAGCGACCATATGGTCGCGATATCTGGCTAAAAGATGGCGACAATCGGCGACCATATGGTCACTAAAAGCACTAAAAAAACGCACGGGGGACACCTTTCACTAGTTCTAAGCGCACGGTCGTGCGCCTTCGGGTGCACGATCATGTTGTAAATTAGCGACCAAATGGTCGCTAATTGTTTTTAATTTAAAAAAATAATAATTAAGAAATATTATAAATAATTACGAATTAATATAAATATTTAATATTTAATGATTCATTAATTAATAGAAATTCATTAATTTCCATAAATTTCAATAATTTACATACATAAATTCATTAATTTACATAAACATAATTAAACTATGCTAATCTATACGGCTGCACCAGAGCCGTCGTCGTCGCCGGAGCCGTCGTGACCGGATTGGCGGGACCCACCCTCACCCCCGTCGCTCTTGCGCATCTACTCCTCGAACTTCGCGAACTTACTCTTGAGCTCATTCACATCTTGCCTAAGGCTGATGTTTTCCTGCGATAATTCCACCACACGAGGAGGTGGACGACGCGGCGCCGTCAATCGGTGTCCGTAAAACTCATGGGCGGCGTTGCCAAGGCCGAAGACGGAACCTCCCGGGCCCACCCCCCCAGCGGCCGTAAGAAAGGCATCACACTGGTCCTTAAAGGACGGCGGGGTGCCCGTTTCCGCCGACCTCTAGGTGAGGATCTCCCGAGTCCGCGCCTAATCACGCAAATAATTAACCAACAACAACAACAAACAAACAAACAAACAAACAAACAACAACAACAACAACAACAACAACAACAACAAACAACATCAACATCAACAACAAACAACATCAACCAACAAACAACATGAACAACAAACAACAACCACATCAACCAACAAACAACAACAACATGAACAACAAACAACAACAACATCAATATCAACAACAACAAACAACAACATCAACATCAACAACAACAACAACAACAACAACAACAACAAACAACAACAACAACAAAAACCAACAAACAACAACAACATCAATATCAACAACAACAAACAACAACATCAACATCATCATCAACAACAACAATAACAACAACAACAACAACAACAACAACAACAACAACAATCAAACACAACACCAACACAACACTAACTCCTTTTCAAAGTGAGGAAAATGAGGAAAAATAATCAAAACTTACAGCGATTAAGGACGACCGCTCGTCTATAAAATGCCGATCGGCACCCTGCGTGTGCGTCTCGATGAGAAGCTCGAGAGGCGTGATGGGGCGTTGTAGGTGTTGCTCCTACGAAATTCATTAAGGGTGTTACGAACTATTAAAAAAAATTAACTTAATTTAAATTTAATCAAATTAAAATAAAATACTTACCAAGCGACGCATGGTGTCGAGGTGGGACCTCGAACCACTACTATGGTTCGCCGGATTGGCATTCCGGATTGCCTTCTGGAGGGCACACAACGCTTTGAACTCATCTGTGGCCCAATCCGTCGTCTGCCACTTCTCCCAAGTGGCGGATTCGATGAAGTCTGGCCTCTTTCCGGAATTTCGAGCCTTCCCAATCAAGTCATCGTATCTCTTCTTTGCTTTCTTCTCCCACAGGAACCGGACGGACTCGATGTCCATACCCGGCTCAGACTCATCCCATCTAAAGTGCGTCTAACTAAATCCAACAAACAATTAATTAAATATAGTAATTAATTAATACGGAAATTGTAAAAAGAAATACAAAAAAAAAATTTACCTTCCAAGCATCAAACCAACGTTGCTTCGACGCGGCAGAGGCAAAGTCGAACTTCGACGCCCTATTGTCGGATTGACTTTGTATGATACTTGTCGACCACCGCGACACAACGCCCGACGGCTGCAAGCTGCGAGATTTCAAAACATATATTATAACATATTTAAAAGTTAAAAAAAACATTAAAAAAATTAGACAAATTGTACGTACTTCCCGCCGGAAATAGAAAGATCCCAAATGCGATTGGGATCGAGCCCTCCTCGACTCGATCCCGACGAGGACGCGGGTGCGGTGGCCAGGGACTCCTCCGCTTGGGTGTTCGCCTCCTCTGTACTAGGTGTGTCCGCTTGGGTCTCCTCGGACGAGTCCTCGTCCGGTATCCGGGACAAGCTCGGCTCGTGCGGGCGAGGAGCTCGTGCATGTCGACGTGATCCACCGGCCATAATAACACAACTAGAAATAAACAACAATGACTTTCATTTTTTCCAACATTTGCACAACAACAACAATCAATTTAATTCAAACTCTATCAATTTCATATTTCTCTATCTCAATCAATTTTTCTCAACATTTCAACAACAACAATCAATTTAATCTAATATTTTACCAAATCAAACTCTATCAACAACAACAATCAATTTAATCCAATTTTTTTCCAAATCAAACTCTATCTCAATCAATCAAATTTTGCTCAATCAATTTCTAAAACAACAACAACAACTAACCAATAACAACAACAAGCTACAACAACAATTTCTCAATTATATTTTCTCAAATTCAACAACAACAACAACTAAACCATAACCCCTAAAAACATCAACTAATTAATTTCTCATTCAACAACAACAACTAAACCCTAACCCCTAAACAACTTTTTCAACAAATTCAACTAAACAATCTCAAATTCAATTTCACAAATTTCTCAATCAATCAAATTTTCTCAATCAATTTCTCAAATTTCTCAAATTTCTCAAACAACAACAACTAAACAATAACCCCTAAACAATACCAATTTCTCAAATTTTCTCAATCAATTTCTAAAATTTTCTCATTCAATTTCTCAATCAATTTCACCCTAAACAAAAACCCCTAAACAATACCAATTTTCTCAAACAACAACAATCCCTAAACAATACCAATTTTCTCAAACAACAACAAACCCTAATCAATACCAAGTTTCTCAATCAACAAACCCTAAACAATACAAACAACAAAAATCAATATCAAAACCAACAACAAATCCACAAAACACTTACAAATAAAGAGAGGGGTGCTCGGACGGGAGGAGGAGGAGGCGGAGGGCGAGTCGGACAGGCGGACGGAGGCGGAGAGGAGGCGGACGGGAGGAGGAGGCGGACGGACAGGCGGAGGGCGAGTCGGGAGGCGGCGGACGGAGCCGGAGACGAGTCGGGTCGGAGCCGGAGACGAGTCGGGACGACAGAGGCGGCGAGAGTCGAGCGAGAGAGTGGGAGACGAGTCGGGCGAAATGAAGAAGGAGAACTGGTGTTCTCCTTCTTATTCACATTTAGCGACCATATGGTCGCTAATTTAGCGACCATATGGTCGCTACTTGTAAGTGAAAAAGGGGTGGGACCAGTCGATATATCGGCGACCACATGGTCTCAAATTAGCGACCATATGGTCGCTAAATGTAAGTGAAAAAGGGGTGGGACCAGGCCGATATTTCGGCGACCATATGGTCGCAATTTAGTGACCATATGGTCGCTAGGTATAATTAGCGACCATATGGTCGCTAATCGAAATATTTCGCGAAAAATCGAATTCTCAGATTTTCCCTCCACGTGGCGCCATAAATTTCGTTCTTAGCGACCATATGGTCGCTATTTACGAAATTAAATCAAACTACGCGCTTAAAAACCAAATTTCGTGCCAAAATTTTAGATTTAGCGACCATATGGTCGCTACATAGCGACCATATGGTCGCTAAGAACGAAATTTCTAGTTGAAAATATCCAACTGTACATTTGAACAAACACTTTCTACCAACAATATTTCGGTTGAGGACTCAAATGGGAGAAAACAAACGTGTTCATTGGTTCGAAACGAAACCAAGTTACAAACAACTTCATTGGTTCCAAATGAAACCAAGTTACAAACACTAGCTTGCGACCTAAGTGCATTAAACGAAGTGACAAACAACTAAATCAAACAACACAAAGTGAAGGGAATTGAAACATAAACAAACTACTACAATTAACGGACTCTCATGTTGTACGTGGAATATAAACCGCCCGGATCTCAGAACCTTGGATCACGCGAAGCTGCATAACCGTTTCCCTTGCTGCAATACGATCAGTGATATCGTCGCCGTTCAAGAAAAAACGGCTATAACCTGGTGGTGCTCCCCCGTGAGATACTGTCCAATCATCGATGACTAGTCTTAGTTGTCGATTTGGTGAAGCGCTCCACTGGGTTCTTGTCTCCTCTCCGCCTCGCACACGCACAATGGAGAAATTGATGAATTCAGGAGCTAAGGCGGTCGTTCTCCTGGTACACGCTCTCCTGCTCTGAGCCATTTGAGGAAGGAAGTTTTAGGTCGGATTTGAGGTGAGGATGAGCTTCAGGTGAAGATGGGGAGTTTTCACTTGGAAGGTATTTCAGCATTGGAGATGGTTATCTCCTTTTATGGTTGGAAAGGATGGCAAAACAATAGTATTATCAGAAAAGTGAATGGCAAAAGAATAGTGCTATCAGAAAAGTGAATGACAAATTAAAACAATAGTGTTATCAGAAAAGTGAATGGCAAAACAATAGTGTTATCAGAAAAGTGAATGACAAATTAAAACAATAGTGTTATCAGAAAAGTGAATGGCAAAACAATAGTGTTATCAGAAAAGTGAATGACAAATTAAAACAATAGTGTTATCAGAAAAGTGAACAACTAAACAATAGTGTTATTCTGATTACATGTCTTCCTCATCTGTATCCGTCTCACTCTCAAACTCACCCTCAGACGTTTCAGTAGACGTCTCTTCTTGATCCTCAACGACATGATCCTCTCCGTTTGGATCGTTTAACGAACCAAGTGGATAATTATCTTGTGTACTGTCGTCGATAACTCGTGGAAGGGAAGAATCATGTTGAAATGCCTCCTCAATGAGCAACGCCCCTTGACCCACTCTCATGAGGGTCTATGCACATACCTTCATCGGGCCACACTCGTGACTTCACTTTACAGACCGCTCTCCATTCAGCATCTGCACGCCTCACCTTTGGGTAATCGAGGAAATAAACTTGAGTGGCTTGATGTGCTAATATGTAACGATCTTTTGTTCTCAACATTTTATGTCGATGAACATCGACAAGCTTTAGGTGAGGGTGAATGCGTGTTCCCCCACGACTTCTAGTGTCAAACCACGAACAATTAAAGACAATAGGACGCTTTACGGTTGGAGATAGGTAATGCAGCTCAATGATTTCATCTAGCACACCATAGAAGTCTTCCTCATCGGTGCCGAAGCTTTGTCCTAGAACACAAACTCCACTACTGTCAGTGGCTCTGGTTGATGCGTGTGCCCTTGTGTGGAATCGGTAACCATTGACAAAGTAACCAGGATACGTCCTCACTTTTTTAGAGGGTCCACGAGCAAGTGTTTCAATGTTAGGATCTGTAACTGCCGGACTGTCGGCCTGCATGCAATTTTAAATCAGCATGTATATACAATTTCGGATGCAACATAAAAATGTACATTTTGAAACTAAATAGAAATTAATATAAGAAATCCTTACATGGGAGTAAAACCAGAGGCGAAAGTGTCTTTCCAAAATTTTTTGCTCTTCAGCATCGGTTATCGTTGGATTTGACGACCGCACGAAGTTTGTCAAATAGTACCTACGATAGAGTAATTGAATGAAATACATACTTTATATATATCGAACCAACTTTAGTTGAGATTATAGAAACGTACTCAATATAGGGTTCCACTTCGACGCAGTTCATGAGAATGTAAGTTTGGATCACATGAAATTCATCATCTGTGAGGAAACGACCAGTTGATTTGCCCAGGGTTCGACCAGTTGTTGTGAAAATAGACAAATCGCCCGGATCAACCCCAACTGGAAGTGTGCAATTGACGTTGCGGGCGTTATCCATATGAGTACTCGCCACATGGTCGCTAAAATAATACGAGCAGAATGTGGACGTCTCCTTAACGAGAAAGGCACTACAAATTGACCCCTCAACGTGGGCTTTGTTGCCAACTGAGGCCTTCAGCCTTTTTAAGAGCCTACATGTTATACATTCAAAACCATTAATATTTATTGTACAAGTTAATTATATGAATCCAAAACTGAACAACTGCATACAACTATACGTACCTTTCTTCTGGATACATCCATCTATAATTGACAGGGCCACAAAGTGAAGCTTCCCGTGGCAGATGAATAGGCAAGTGCTCCATTGAATCAAATAACGCAGGGGGAAAGATGCGCTCCAGCTTGCACAAAATTATTGGTATTTCCTTGTGCAACTGCGTAACCACCTCAGGCTTCAGCTCGTAACACGTCAAGTCTCTGAAGAACGCACTTAGCTGAGCTATGGGCTCCCATACTTTGTCATCAAGAAATGGACGAAAAGCAATAGGCATCAACCTTTGCATGAACACATGACAATCATGACTCTTCATCCCAAAGAGCCTAAGCTTGTGCAAGTCAATGCAGCGGCTCAAGTTGGAGACGTAGCCATCCGGGAATTTTACGGATCTCAACCAATCTAGAAGCACTTGTTTTTCATGACGATCTAGTGCATAGCAAGCCTTTGGGTACCTATTGTCCTCCTCATCAGGTTCCAACTCCGGACGCTTGCACAATTCCTTCATATCCTTTCTAGCCGACCACTTGCCTTTCGACTTCCCCGGAACATCGAGAATGGTAAAGAAAATATTATCGAAGACATTTTTCTCAATGTGCATGACATCTAAACTATGTCTTACCAGCAGACTAGGCCAGTAAGGTAGGTCCCAGAAAATGCTTTTCTTCTTCCAACCTGAACCTCTACTGACCGCGGCATTGTGCTCCTCATCTCCCACTTCAGTTATCTTCATCAAGCCCATATTGTTTATCTAGTCTAATATCTCGTATCCATCACGAACTACCGGGGGACCACGACGCTCCCGTCTACCTTTCTTGAAATCAGTCTTGTTGTTTCGGAAGCGATGATCAGGTTCTGTAAACCTCCTGTGACAATCGAACCAACACATTTTGTGTCCATGTGTTAGATAAAATGCATCGGTGTCCTCCATACAATAAGGACATGCGTATTTCCCAGAAGTACTCCAGCCTACACAAACATATATTTTATATCACACATTAATTAAAGTTCACAAATCATATATATGCATTATTATTATATATAATAGTCTCAAATTAATTAGCACATGTAAAATTAACAACATACCAGACAACATCGAAAATGCGGGGAAGTCACTAATAGTCCATATAACAGCTACACGCAACACAAAATTCTGCTTCCTCCAAGAATCGTATGTGCACACCCCATTAAGCCACAGATCCTTCAGCTCGGCTATCAACGGCTGCAAGTAGACATCCAACTTCTGCTTCGGGCTCTTCGGTCCAGGTACAATAACCGTCAAAAACATAACCTCTTCTCGCATACACATCGACGGCGGAAGGTTGTAGGGTGTTAGAATCACAGGCCAACATGAGTACTGGCGCCCGGACGCCCCGAACGGATTGAAACAGTTTGTGCACAAGCCTAGTCTTACATTTCGTGTTTCTGATGCAATTTCTTGCCACATAGCATTGAAGTGCCTCCATGCCTCTGCATCTGAAGGATGTCTCATCACCCCATCTTGTGCGTGCTCTGCATGCCATCTCATGTGTTCGGCAGTCACCACAGATGCGTACAACCTCTGCAACCGTGGAGTTATTGGCAAGTAAAACAAACGAGAATAGGGAATGAGCTTTGTCTTGCCTTGCTTCCATCTAGGATAGTCACATATCTTGCATGCCGCGTATTCTGCATCTGCACCCCAATATATCATGCAAGAGTTTGGACAACAATCAATCATCTCGTAAGGAAGACCGAGACCCTCAACCAATTTTTTCATGTCGTAAAACGTGGCTGGTAATGTCGTCTCCGGCTGAGAAACGCGTCCGCAAAAATCCGAGATCATGTCATATCCGTGCTCCGTCATCCTCAACTTAGACTTTATGTTCAGTAGCTCAGTCGCAGCCTCCAATTGCGTCATATCACATCCAGGCCACAAAGGCCTATTTGCGGCCGACAACATGTCGTACATACATTGTGCATCGGGATTGGGCGCTTCATTATAATATTGCTCCCTTTGCTCATGCCTTATATCCGCATTCTGCACGGGATCCTCAGCAGTGTAATCACTTCGGCCATAATTAAAACCATCATACACCATCTGTTCCATTCGATTATCATTGCCAACATTTAATGGTGGTGCTAGATCGGAACTGCTACAGCCTTCATGTTGTCTAGACTCGGCCAACAATGCAGCGAACCTTTCATCTGTCTCCCCGTGCGAAACCCAATGGTAATAGTTCGGAACAAAATCTTCCTTAACAAGGTGATAATGCACATCATCCGCAGATTTCATTTTCTTATTCTTGCACCTACGACACGGACACCTTAATTCGGATGGGTTATAGGACGGCATAGATTTGCAGAAATCCAGAAATTGCTTTACGCCAGCTAAAAACTCGTCGTTCAAAAAACCATTTATATTACGCACATACATCCACTCACGCATTTTTTCCTTCCTGCATTTCAAAATAAGAGTACAATTAAATTAATTCAACTACATTTAGCGACCATATGGTCTCTAATTAGCGACCATATGGTCGCTGATACGCTTTTAGCGACCATATGGTCGCCATCTTCAGAACAGTAGAATAGACATTTACAACATAACCAATTGCTATTTGCGGTAAAATTCTGTAACACAATCTCTTATAAATATATAAACGAAAGCTTTCTACCTTCAATATCTTTCTAAAACAATATAATGACGAAATGAAAAATTAGGAATAAGATTTAAATACATACCTTTAGTGAGGATGTCGGTAAAATTTGACGGAATTTCTTCCTACAATCAATTCACAGTTGTGGTTGATTTTTTTTCTCTTTTCTGAATATTTTGGAAGAGAGCGGAATGAGAGTGAAGTTGTGTTGAAGCGGAACGAGAGTGCATTTTTTAGTGGAATGAGAATGCAATACATGCTGAAATGGCGGGAATTTTACCAATTAGTATTTTTAGCGACCATATGGTCGCTAAAAACGCGGACTATTACCCGCCAAAATAGATGTGAAGCGCCAAAACATCTGACCAAGTCTGCGACCATATGGTCGCTAAAACTGTAGCGACCATATGGTCGCTGCAATTGGCGACCATATGGTCGCCAATATGTCTTCTTGTTTTTGCGACCATATGGTCGCAAATTGCAGCGACCATATGGTCGCTAAATGCTGGCGGGAATTCTTCCCGCGCACCTTTTGCGACTATAAAAGCCTAGCGACCACATGGTCGCCAATTTTAGCGACCATATGGTCGCTAATTTGGTTTTATTTTTTTTCCCGTTTTGACGACCAGATTTGCGACCATTGGCGTTCATATGGTCGCAGATTTAGAGACCATATTGCGTGGTCGCTAAAATATGGTCGCTAAATCTGCAGAATGGTGTAGTGCATGTGAATTAATAATAGTGAACTTCACATGAAGGCTAAGAAATGAGAGAAAAGGTTTCTCTATATTTTGATCTGTATGAGTTTTTCTTGATTAGGTAAGAATTTGTTATAAGTTAATTAATTACCCAGTACCAATGGCATACTGACGGATGAGAACGTAAAGCTCTGAGTGGTTGTCCAAGACCGCAAGCACGTATGAATGAGCCAGTTTAGCAATTTTATCTGCAACAGAGTTTGCAGTTTGATAAATATGGAGAATGCCCACTCATTTATATATGAACACTTATCCTTAGAGCAGTCACTAAAATTTCGATTTTCCATGGACAACTTTCGACATGTCTTAGGACATTAATTAGTATCGTATTATTACTAGAGGAAGAGTTAGCAATATTATATAGAAAGCTACTCTAACTAAGGCTAGCTAACTACGGTAGGTAAGCTTGACCCACTAGCAAGGTTAAGCCTAACAAACTAAAGCTGCAAAACCCACAAAGGAAAGTGCTAGAGAGTTAGTGCGGTAGTCTAGCTAGCTAGATATGTACACAACTGGACTGATATATGCAATATGCTCATAAGTTAAGACCCTAAGTTAACACTATCAATAGCTACATAGGCCCAACAAGCTTGCTAGTTGTTTTCTACAGACGTCGGCCTATAAAATGATAGGACAAATTGTGTACGGAAGCAAATAGTTAGTCCAATTATAAAATTAATTAATGGATGAAAAAGGTAATTTAACGCGCAATATAAACGGAATTGATGTACTAGGCTTTTTAATTTATTCATAAAAAATCATTCATTGGAATCAAATCAAAAGTTTGGTATTCACCCTCCACATTATAAAGAGCACGTAATCCTCTACACTTTTCAATATCCCACTAACAATTACACACCAGTCTTTACACTTTCTCCATTTGATATTAATTAGAGTATGGAGATCTCCTCTTCATCCTCTCCAAACCATGTTAAAAACGGCGGGATCCTAACGGCGTTATGCTCAAGGCTTGTTTGTGCAGCCGAGGCAGCGAAGAGTGTAGCGAAAGATGACCCAAGGAGAGTAATTCACGCCGTTAAAGTGGCGGTTGCCGTAAGTTTGGTTTCTTTATTCTACTATCTTCATCCACTGTACGGCAGCCTGGGGGAGTCCGCAATGTGGGCCGTCCTCACCGTCGTCGTCATCTTCGAGTTCTCCGTAGGTCTGTCATCGTCATTCTAGTCAAATTAAGTCAATTGAATTGTGCACGCTCGTTTGATGAATTGTGTGGGTGCCTGCACGTGGGATTTGATCAGGTGCGACGCTCGGAAAAGGCGTGAACAGAATAATAGCAACGTGTGCTGGAGGAGGGTTGGCAGTGGGAGCTCACCGCTTGGCTGATCTTTGTGGCGAGGCTGGCGAGCCCATCGTACTTTTTATCTCTGGCTTTATAGTAGGCAAGTATATATATTTATCATGCAACATTTTATATTGAATATGTCAACTACGATACAAGGTATCAAATTAAAAAAGTTTAAAAACGATGTAACTATGGTCTATGTACGTACGTACGTACAATTAAACTACTAATTAATTTTCTTGGGGATTATGATTTTTTAGAGAATTTGTATTAACTTTTTAATTCACAGTATCACACGTACAGCGTATGTGCGCATAAATCAAATTGCAATTAATTTATGGGTCGTCAAAACCAAGCTAGATTAATTCCTCGTCAGTTGTGGGAAATATTTCTGACAACATTACACATGATCGATCAATCACTAATATAATTGGTATGGTATCACATAGTACTGCGTATGATTAATTGGTATGGTATATGGCTGCAGCCGCTATATTCACGTTCATGAGGTTCCTCCCGGAGCTGAAGGCAAGATACGATTATGGGCTGATGATCTTCATCCTAACGTTCTCGATGGTGGCGGCTTCTGGGTACCGAGACGAGGAGGTGTTCCCGGTGGCGTGGAAGCGGTTGGTCACCATCATCATAGGTTGTGCCATTACTATCTTGGTCTGCATCTTCATCTGCCCTGTTTGGAGCGGCCAAGAGTTGCACAATCTCATTGCTTCCAACCTAGAAAGGCTGGGAAGCTTCTTGGAAGGTAAAATACTAACTTTTACTTTAAATATTTTAGTCACAAAAAGTGGCTGATATTGGACTGCATGTGATCTGAATTACTTTTTCTAATAGTGCCTGTTTTGCTTTTGTTTTTTTCTCAAGGATTTGGGGGTGAATGTTTCATGGCCGATGATGAAGAGAGGGCTGACGACGGTGACAAGTCATTTCTGGTCAAGTATAAGAGTGTTCTTATTACCAAAGTCAATGAAGAGACCATGGTGAGAGAAAAAGAAAAACTTCTTTACGAGGCATGTTTAATTTTGATTAGTTAATTAATTAGTTAATGACATAATCTTCAGGCTAACTTTGCAAGATGGGAGCCAAGACACGGACAGTTTAGGGCTCGTCATCCATGGAAGCAATATCTTAAGATTGGAACTTTGGCAAGGCAATGTGCTTACAAGATTGATGCTCTCCAGAGCCAACTTACCTTAGATAATTCTCGAGTAATATACCAATTCATCCAATATCAATCAAAACCCTAAAGTTTAATTAAGGACAAAGATAACTAATTGAACACGGTAATTAATAAATTTAAATTACAGGTGAAACCCGAGATTCAAGAGCAATTTAAGAAGACATGCGTAAAACTGAGCTTCGAATCCGGAAAAGCACTCAAGGAACTCTCCAATGGAATGAAGAAGATGAGAAGAGTGTCTCTCCATGTGAAGGCTCATGTCAAAGAATTCAATCTTGCATCCAATGAGCTAAAATCGTTGCTCGAATCCAAGGGGATTGAATCGGAAGGATTCAGCCTCTTGGATCTCTTGCCTATGGCCACATTAGCTTCAATGTTGATAGAGATCGCCACGTGTACGGAGGAGATTGTTGAGGCGGCCCAAGAACTCGACACGTCATTCGTGCATTTGAAGGCCGTTGTGGAGAGTGCAGTGGCACCTACGGAAGAACCGAGCGTAAAAGGAGCGGCGGGTAATGAGGAGGCGGGTGGCCAGGTGGTGGTGGTTGTCAATGAAATACAAGATGAGGAATCGGTTATAAAGAAAACGACCGAGAGTTAATTGTTGTGATGGTGCAAAAATGAAAGCATTTGTCACAAATTATATGTCAAAATCCGGGGTTTGGGTGTCCATAATGAATGGTGAGGGATCGATGTATTAATTAATATATTGTCACCTTTATTGGCATGGTCATCGAAAAGAAATTAAAGAAGATAAAGGTTCACAAGAAAAAATTTAGTTAGACTTTAGGCTCATTATAATCAAGTGTTTGATTGATTATGTTGGAGAGCAAAACAATCAAATCCCACGTCGGAAAACAAGAGGAACTACTCTTAAGTTTTTGGGTTAAAAGGTGGATCCCGACCTTATATACGAAATGATTTAATTTCCTGACACGTTATCCGTTTCTTTCTGTCCCCGAAATGTAACAAATTATACATATATTGCTCCAGCTGGCCTTTTGTGAATCTTAATGAGCACTACCAATTCTCGTGCATTAGGTAACGACTTAGAACTATTACAATCGGCCCAATATGTGTTACAATTGGTCTAGTGTAACGGTTTTTTGGAATTTTTAAACAGACACACTTGTTGGCGTTACCTTAGAGAAACGGTGATGAATGTTTAACTTATTGTAATGGTTTCATGTTTTTAAATACAACCATTACACTTGATAAAAAAAAATCCATTACAATTGATTGAACTATTACATTAGTTTGCACACCTACCTTTGACACAACCATTACATTAGCTAGCATTGCATTGCATTACATTTGTACAATTGTTACTATTTCACATACATCCATTACCTTGTTCACAAAATATACAACCATTATTACCTCACATACATCTGTTACTATATGTACCATACAAATTTATATATTATTTATTAATTTATATATACCTATATTATTTATTAATTCAAGAGGATTTATCTAAAATAAACTTTTATATATATTAATATTTAAAAAGAGTCTACAAAAGTGATAAATGCACTCTAGCTGGTGCAAGGTTTAGCTAACCCATAAATATACCATACAAAAAGGTATAACACTTCCAAGTGCAAAGATGTCCCATATGGCAATATAAAGTTAAAATCCTTGACATAATTGTACCCAAAAAAATAGGCCTTCCATTCCAATCATCAACACCATTGACTAGTCGGCATGATCTTCGTCACCCTCTTCCTACAATTAGACCAAAGAGGATACATAAGTTTCAACAATCAACACAACCCTCAATTCTAGCCAAATTTAACACAAAATTCAATTACAAATACAATCATGGCATACACTTGCAGATCATTAAAGAATGGACAAATAACTGTTAATTTCTAGAGAGTATGAAGATGGTATCAAAGAAAGCATCTATTAAGAGCAATCAAATGATCTAGTTAACTAGTATAAACAAGCTTCCATAGTAGAAAAAAGTAACACACCTCTTCTTATAAGATACAAAAGATCTTCTTGCAACCAAGTAAAGCATGAATTAAGACTGATAAGTCAAAAGATGCACATTTCAAGGGCCATTGATAACAAAATATTCAACTCATGTGCATACCTTAACTAATTGTTTTTTTTGGTAAGAAAAATGTTTAATATAAAGAAAATGACAAAGTGTCCTAATATTGCATGATGGAATGTTTATTATAAGCACAACACTTCTCACTATGTCTACCTTCAGCTCATACCTTAGCTAATATGATGTTGATTTTCTGAAATTATTTTGCAAAGCAAATTAGCCAAATTAAGCATATGCCGCTTTCTTACAAAATATAGACAGCCGGGACTCTCTAAGCTCGAAAAAGTCATTAATTGTAATCAAACTCTCCATCATCAAAAATCATCATCATCATTTATTTCCATGTTAGAAGCACTTCATGAAGCTTTCCTGTTGCCACTACTAGTACCTAGATCTTCCTTTGCATCAGCACCGATGATCTGCACAGTGAGGGGGAAAATCAGAATCAAAACATATCTATCTGAATTAGCTTGGTCTAACATTTAAAGGTTCATGATAAGGGATCACACTAAACCATCATTTTGGGATAAATTAAAACACCATAGAATAAGTTATACAATACTAATTTAAACAACCTAGCAATACACTATGTTGATGCTCAAAGTAAAATTATGATTTTGAAGCATGCAAAAGATTAAAGATGGCACATTGCATAACTAAGAATCAGCATGCTTCTCAACCAAAACCTTCCCATTTGCTCCAAATATCAAAAGCTAACATTCATAGAAGGAAGAACATAAAGGTTATTTGCAGTATGGAATGAACATACTAGTTACACAAATATCAAGCACACATGAAAGGTCAAAAGCGCCAACTAGTCCAGCAATATAACAGATTAGGGTAAAACACAATTTTTGTAGAGAATCCAACAATACACCATAATGATGCACAAGTAAAAATTTGATTTTGAAGCGTGCAGAAGATGCACATTATATAACTAAGAAATCAACATGCTACTCATCCAAGACCTTCTCATTTGCTCCAAATATCAAATGCTAACATTTACAAGAAAAAGTGTCCAATTTACATGTTATTAATCAGATAACATTGAATGAGAAACACCAGGCTTAAAATTAGGACAAGAAATTAGGTTAATCAAAAACTAAATATAGAAAATTGAACCATAGGAAAATGAGAGATCAATTGGACAAGAAATTAGGCTTAATGATGACAAGCAAATAGGTTTACATGCTATTGAAAGAAAGAAACAACAAGCTTCAATCTCACTAACACTGACTAGTATATAGATATAATAATTAACTTAAGTACATGAATAGCATACACTAGAGGATGAGAAGCAAGTACATCAACAGAGATCCTAAAAGCAAAGAGCATAAGTATAAGTATGGGAAAAAACTAAAAAAGCATCTAGAGCCTAATCTAATGATAACCACACAAGGTCACAAACATCCCCATGCTTTATGCAAAGTCAAGAAACAAATGCCTCTAGAACCTGCAAAGCAATTGGCCAACTAAATAAAAATGAAGTGGAAGACCACAAGATATTTTAGTAATTAATTTAAACATGAATCCAAAGAGATGACATTTTGCTTTCCAAACCTATCGAAGTATTAAATTTCCAAACCAAGTTTGCCATGAAGTGTTACAAGTCATTACAAAAAGCAAGCCACAACTCACAATTAACAATGCTAGAATGCAAAGCAAGGAGGTAATTCAACCATAAAATAAACCTTTGTTGGGATGTTGTCAAGATGAGAGTTAATAACCTTAATGTAAGACAAACTAGAAAATTCTACAAGGACAACTACATCTTGAGTTGAACTATAGAACAAAATGTGGAGCACAAATTCTATACACAACTTACAAGCAAAAAGTAACTAAACATATACATGAAGATATTGAGAATATGTAAGTTGAAAACCATGATACTACATGTAGCACATATATAACAATTAAAATAATTATTGATGCCATCAACCAAGGTACCGAGATGTACATATGTGATGCATAACTTTTCTTGACTCCATTCCGTTTGTGACCAAACAAATGAATCCATATACTTGATATTCAAATCACATGCAATATAGCATAACAAATAAAGATATTAAAGAGTGAAACATACTCTCAGGTTAAGTAATAGTATTGATGATATATCAGCCAAGGAAAATATTTTAATCAAACATGAAACCTGATATAGAAAACTTTTTTACAGCCAATCATTAAAGCTAGCCTCATATGAGAATGGCTCACTCTAATAATGATTAATGACATGAACAAAAGAAATTTACCTACACTGATTATATGATAAACTTGACAGTTCACACCCTACCTACTAGCCTTCCGGCCCTTCCCTATCAATGCAGTCTTGTTGGTTCCTAGAAACTTACTCCTAAGGTCCTAAAAAGCACATAAATGTATGCTATCAAAGTGTGCACAATTTTTATCGCCAATCTATGCCTAAATGTGCATAAGCTTGTAGTAAAATGGACATCAAATATATGATACAGATTTAGACAAAGTTTGATGCACATTAATTTTTTGAAGTGAATATCTGCAACTTGTATGTTTTGAACAAGATGTGCATCGATTTTAGCATGCACATTTAGGTTGGAGACCATATACATTGTCAAAAAAAAATGATGCATATTTCGGCCAAAGTAGGTGTACTGATATCATCTTATTTTGTGTAGTTTGCATAAGCATTTAGATGAATGAGATGTAGCATTGGCAGCTTAAGGGCGGCATAGGTGCAACTCGTAGGAGAAAAAATAGGGTTTTATCAGGTTTGCACTCATACCATAAAAGAATTCTTTTAAGGTTGTAAATCTGATTCTCATTAATGACAAAACATCTATTTATATATAGGGTCACATGACTTGAGCCCCAAGGCTTTTTATGGTTTTTATACGCAAATACAATATAATACTCTAATAGTTTGTTCTATCGCTGTAATTGATCTACATGTCATTCATAATTTGATTTCTTTGGAAGATAATGTGAAATGCCATTTTTCACTCAGGATAAATGTTGAAATTAATTAATTATTCTTTCACATTAATTCCAAAAGGGGATACTCCAATTAGTATTAATCATTTTTAACTTATTAATCTCCGTTATACTATTTAAAACGTGCTTACAAAAATTCTAGCAAATAGATCCTTCCATAAATTCTCAATCCTTTATAAGAAGCTTTTGTTGAAGGTATTTTAATTCAAGACAATTTTCTTATTCCTTATAAAGTTTTTATTCTTTTTAGAAAAAGAAGAAACACACAATTAATTGGATGGATTTGAAACTAGTGATCAGAAAGGCATTTGACGATTTGGATTAGAATTTCATCTGATTAGTTTTGACTAAATATGGTTTCAATCAAAATGGATTGATCTCGTTATGATGTGTATTAATAAAACTTCTTTCTTTGTTTTAGTGAACCAGGCCTTGAATTTACACCAACTTGTGGAATTAGAAAGGTGATCCTATTACTCCTTTTATTGTTATAGTTGCTATGAAATATCTTACTAAAACCTTGTAATTTGAATCTTTACTTAACCCTAATCATATTGGTATTCATCTAGTTAAAAATGTTAATTGTTTACTTTTTTGGTATATTTGTTAATGATACTATTATTTTTGCTAATGCTACCCATCCTAATGTGCACTATATTAAGCACATGACAATTCTACTCATAAATTTGGTCTTTCGATCATTACCATAAAGTACTTTTTAGGTTTCTCCAAGTTTAAAATCCTTGGTAATGAATCTCATCCAAGTTTAAAATCCTTGGCCCATAAACTCGAGTTTATGCCTTGGGAGCCCCGTCGGATTCTGTTATTCTCGTACTCTGATCCCACCGTTCGCACTCCGCTATTTTGCACACCATCAGTGGTAATGAATCTCATCCATCCAAAAAACAATCGAAGCCTTATAGTTATAATAGACTTTCAGTGAAGAGGTAAAAAAAATTGGCATTTCGTATTTTTGCCGAATTATACATATTGTTGTTAAAAAAATTTGTTTTAGGGACACATGCAACTGAGAAATTAGCTTGATAAAAATCCAAAAATGATTCATGCTTTGATGCTTATATTGATTATTTTAGTGGAATATTCTCTTTCCGCCACAAAATAATTTAGTTACAATGAGTCTTTTTTTCGATTAAAACAATCAATGAGCTCTTAGGTACTACTGTATGAGGTATGAATCTTAAGTTAGGTACGAAGTAGCAAAGCAAAATATAATTGCGATCAAAAACAAATATATATATATATATATATATATATATATATATATATAGTATAAGGATCTGGTAGAAAGGCTTTTAGGGTGAAAAGTGAGTGTTATTATAGACCATTAGATGAATTTTATTAAACGTTTCAAATTTATTAAAAATAGGTGCACTCTTGTAGAATAGGTCGTATCTCACTATATCATATCAATTTAGCAGATTTTATGGGATTTTATGTTGAATTTTCTTTTTATACTTTTTACATTCCAAAATTATATCACCGTTCAATTTTCTTTCTCCTTTCAAAAATCACATCTGACGATTTCGATAAACAATTTCGATGATTTTTTTCTCTCGCCATTGAAGAAGCCAATTGATTTCATATGTTATGAAATCATATGTTTTAACTTGTATCTTATTCGGTCGGAGGTTTTTGTCCTTTTGTGCAATCCATATTCGATCGTTTGGTGTGGTGAGTTTTGTCCTTTTGTGTTTTTAATGTAATTGGTTCCTACTGCAACTTCTTTCTAGATTTTTAGTTCGTTTGTATTAGTGCTTTGTTGTACTAATCCAATTGTTTTTGTGAAATCAACTTCGCTTGTTTGTTCGGTAATCAATTTCGATTGGTTTTGTCTTGTTGTGCAATTGGATTATTACTTCGGTATGCTTAATTTGCATGTTGGTTCGTTGATCAACACCCCTCTCTTAGGTTTTCGCTTATTTAATCAATATTATTCAGTTAAATTGTTTTGTATGCCATGGTGTTTTTTCATCAATTTATTTCACTTATCTGCACTAACCGTTCAATTAGTCTATTTAGATCTTGAAAGTTTATTTACTCAACTTTTGTGTGATATTTATATTTTTTAGATTTATCGGGTTTAATATTCGTCATTTTATTAAGTGATATTCCTTAGGATATTAACTGATATTCTTGATATTACTCTCTGATGTATATATTTGTCATTTTTTAAAGTGATATTCATTAGCATATTAAAAGATATTCTTGATTGTTACTCTTTGTTGTAATTATTATGCATGTTTGATTATTATATGTCGTTGATTGGGTATTTCTAATAGATAATCAGAAATATTTAATAATTTTTGTATATTAATTTTCATATTTGATCTTTTGTGAGTGATATTCATTGTAATCATCAATGATATTCACAAAATTATGTAGTAGTATTCATGTAATTGAAATATGGCATGCTTGTCATAAAAATGATATGTATTATTTTGTTGAGAAATTTTATGTATTGTTAAGAATATTTATCTATCCTATTTTATTATTTGAAGGTAGTAAATGATCGAAAGATATTGAAGGAAGATGGAGTCTACATAAGACCGACAATAATGTATAATCATACATTTCTCATATTTGTGAGATTTGTACTTGAGTGATCATATTCATCATATTAGCCAGTGATATTCATGTAACTAGGTGGTCGTATTCACTCTATAAGCTAGTGATAGTCATGTAAAATGGGTAGTAATATTCACTACATTAGATATTGATATTTATGTAACTAGGTGATCATATTCACTGTACTAATTGGTGATATTCTTATCATTAAATAGTGATATTTAGTAGCTTTTTTTATTCAAGTTATGTATGTATTACATTGTAAATTGATATTCATAATTTTATATAACAATATTCATTGAAGTTGATGTGATTGTCCAAATTATAATGAGATTATATAATTACTAATGATCATATTCCCAATAACGAATATAATTATTCATTGTGTATTATGTTGGTATTCATTTGGTAGCATGCGATAATGATGATAAAATAATTATGTCGATATTATATAACTATTTATTTTATCATATTCATCGTAAAACAAGTACATATTCATTATTTATCTCATTGGTATTCACTCGACAGTCTTCAAGAATGTATATTCATTGTTCATCACGTTGGTATTCGATCATCGGTATGTAACGAGAATAGGGATGCAAAATTACGTCAATATCAGTTTTTAAAAATAGAATAAAATCAATTTTAAAAATATGATTTGTTTTTATTTTAAAAATAAGAGAGAGAATCAATATTCATATGAAATTTCAGATTTTATATGTGATTTGCCTAATATTAATTACTTCCCTTTTTAAATTTTTTTAAATGGTTTATTTGCTACTTTTAAGGGGTGTGAGTTTTTTTTGGAAAATGTCATCTAATCTAGTAATATTCACCCTATTTTAACTACTTTGTATTCACAAATCTCACCATCAATTCACTTTAATCCAACGGCTCAGATTCACACTCACTTTCTACCACAATTAGCTTTCTACCGGAACCTCCCCCTATATATATATATATATATATATATATATATATATATATATATATATATATATATATATATATATATAATTGCGATCAAAATGATGTCATCATGCAAGCGTAATGGCATTCCTTAATTAGAGAATACTGACAGATTAGTTTTACGTTAGCTAGTTATAGACCGTATTTATTTATCAATACATATAGTGTAGAAATTGTATATATATAAACAAGAATCAGTCCCATTTTAAAGTTTTAATGAATTATAGACCCCAATATGCGGATCCTTCCCTTTTGGAGGCCGAATTACGCTGGTCCTACGTACTCCGAGTCTTCAGCCCACTTTTTCTTCTTCTTCCAAAGCTTCAACAACACAACTTCTTTGTGTCTATATTTTTTTTCCCCATTAAAAATAATGGAATTTTGCAACTTGAAACAATTTAAAGTATCGAGTGCGATAATTCAAAGGCATTCTTAGTATAAATTTTTTTTACATTAGTTTATGTCAATAATAGTATACATTAACTACTTTTAAGCTATGTTTCACAACATATCATAATATATAGTATATAAGCTTTTGCTTCCATATTTTAGCATTATCACATCTTATTAAGTTTATTAACTACCTGTTTTGGGTAAGGTCTGCTTATGGTTTATGTTATGCCGGTGTTTACTATATAGTATAAAACTTACGTTTTGTTCTTTGTTTGTTCCGTCTGTTCTAGCCGGTTTTCCGGCTACCGTCTACACAGTCTATCAGTTCTATCAAACTTGTACGATAAATCAAATCTTTACCTTATAAAAAAATCATCTCATTGTAAATTATTCTCTTTTAAATGTAATTTTCCAATAATATGGCTCGAATGAAAACATTTTTTTTGAAGTTCTTTGAGTAAGAAAGGAGGGAGGGAGTTGTTTCATTGTTTGTTGTGTGTCCACTCACTCTCCCTCCTCTGATCCTCCTCTTCACTCGCTCACTCCCAGTCGGTGCAAAATTCATGATACAGCCACTTGTTATGAGTTATCCAAAACACTCAAAATCCTCAGAAGGGTTTGGTTGATAACTCAAATTAGGAAACAATTCTGATTATAATAAATTCGCCATTTTCATTCAGCCGCAAGGGTTTCTTCAATCTTGTTGCCTCATGATCTCATTTACCCATCTGGGTTTCTCTCCCACCTCGTCATCACTGATTTCCCCACAAGGGTTCCTTTGATCCTGCTTCATGATCTCAATTACCCATCATCTGGGTTCAACGATGGATCTTTGAAAATGAGACCAGAGAATTTCTTTGAGTTGTTGTTGATTGTGGGCGTTATCTCTGTGGCTTCTGGTGTCACTGACCCTAATGACCTGAGAATTCTCAAGAAATTCAAAAAAGGGCTGGAAAATCCGGAGCTCCTTCAATGGCCAGACCATGGAAATGACCCTTGTGCCCCTCCTTTGTGGCCTCACGTGTATTGCTCGGGCAACCGGGTCACCCAAATCCAAGTCCAGAATCTGGGTCTTATAGGAACCCTACCAGATGATCTTCACCACCTCTCAATGCTCTCCAAATTGGGCCTCCAGAGAAATCACTTCACTGGTAAGTTGCCCACCTTCGAAGGACTTTCTGAATTGGAGTTTGCATATTTGGATTATAACCAATTTGATACAATTCCTAGGGATTTCTTCAATGGCCTCACTAATATTCGTGTTTTGGCATTGGATTATAACCCTCTGAATGAATCAACTGGGTGGTCTTTGCCTGATGAGTTGGCTAATTCTGTTAAGTTGACTAATCTTTCATTAATAAACACTAATTTGGTTGGTCCACTGCCTAAATTCCTTGCTACATTGCCTTCTTTGACTATATTGAAGTTATCTTGTAATAAGCTTTCTGGGTCTATCCCTTTGAGCTTTAGCCAATCAGCATTGCAGATTTTGTGGTTGAATGATCAATCCGACGACGCGGGTTTCACCGGTCCAATTGAAGTAATAGCTGCAATGCCTTCCCTCAATCAAGTGTGGATTCATGGGAACAAATTCTCAGGAATAATTCCAGGTGAAATTGGAGTATTGACTTCACTAAAAGAACTCAGGCTGAACAGCAACAGTTTAGTGGGTGTGATTCCTAAAGCCTTGGCTGAACTCAAACTGGAGTTATTAGACTTAAGCAATAATCACTTATTGGGCCCAATTCCAAGATTTAAGGCTGTTAATGTTTCGTATATGGATAACCGGTTTTGTTCAACTGATCCCGGGACTCACTGTGCTCCGGAAGTGAATGCTCTTATTGATTTTCTTGCTAAATTAGATTACCCAGTGGATCTTGACTGGTCTGGTAACAATCCGTGTGAAGAGTGGTTGGGGATCGGTTGTGATCCTTCTTCTAAGTTTGTGACTATCATAAATCTTCCAAACAGGAGGCTTAATGGTACTCTAAGTCCTTCTCTGACGAAAATTAGTTCTTTGGTTGAGATTCGGTTAGAAGAAAACCATCTTGGCGGACAAATACCTTTGAACTTTTCAGAGATGAAGAGTTTGAGACTGTTGAATTTAAGTGGGAACAATTTTGAGCCTCCATTACCGAAGTTTCATCGTGGCATTAAAGTTAATCTTGATGGAAACCCTTTAATTTATTCCAAAGGCCCTTTGTTATCTCCACCTCCATTAATAATAGCTCATGAACCGAAAGCGCCACCACCAGGATCAAACAAAACCATATCCTTTCCTATTCAAGCACCTCCAAAATCTGGAAAGTCGAAACTGCTCAAGCTAGTGATTACGCTTTCAGCTATAACAGCAGTTGCAGTAGCTCTTCTTTTCTTGATCCTCTTCGTGATCTGCTTTAGGAGGAGGAAAAAAACCGACATGGAGATTCCTAATTCCGCGGTGATTCATCCTAGAGATCCTTTGGATCCAGATAACGCGACGAAGATAACACACTCTAATTATAGCACTGGAAGTGTGTTCACACCGAGAACGACCAATAGTACTTTAAGTGGCAGCACTAGCGCAACGGAATCAGGAAATCTTATGGTATCCACTCAGATTCTTCGTAAGGTCACCAACAACTTTGCAGAGGAAAACCAGCTCGGTCATGGTGGATTTGGGACGGTTTATAAGGGAGAGCTTGAAGACGGGACAGAAATAGCAGTTAAGAGGATGGAAGCAATGGTTTTTAGTAACAATGCACATGATGAATTCCATGCTGAAATTTCGGTTCTGTCTACAGTCAGGCACAGACACTTAGTTTCTCTTTATGGATACTCTACTGAGGGTTTTGAGAGGCTTCTTGTTTATGAATACATGCCACAAGGTGCTTTGAGTAAGCACCTCTTTCAATGGAGGAGCGTTGGATTGAAGCCTTTATCATGGCAAAATAGGCTCGGTATTGCTTTGGATGTTGCTAGGGGGATGGAGTACCTTCATGGCATGGCACATCATAGCTTTATACATCGAGACCTTAAATCATCAAATATTTTGCTTGATAATGAGTATAGAGCTAAAGTGGCGGATTTCGGATTGGTTAAGCTCGCACCTGATGGGGAACAATCCATTGCAACAAAGCTTGCTGGAACGTTCGGTTATCTTGCTCCTGAGTATGCTGGTACGAAAATATCTTACGATTTCAAATGATTTTGTTTAGTCATATTTGGCATGATATAATTTACTCCTTTGGTTTTGTAATAAATGGCATGTCAAACTTTCGATATATAGCATCTACTTTACATATTTGACATGGTAATTAATTAATTATTACTATTGGTTACTAAAGTAGGTAAGAATTGTTACTTATAATATAGTAAAAAATGAACTCCTCCAGCCTTAGGATACTTTTCAAGAATGCCAAATTGAAATTTGAAGAACAATGACATTTTTTTTGTTGTTTCACTTCAGTAACAGGGAAAGCTTCCACAAAGGTGGATGTGTTCAGTTTCGGAGTTGTACTAATGGAGCTACTAACTGGACTAGTAGCACTTGATGAGAAGCGTCCTGAGGAGAGTCGCTATCTAGTCGAGTGGTTTTGGCAAATAAAATTAAGCAGAGAAAAGCTCATGGAGGCAATTGACAAAGCAATGGACTTCAAAGAAGACGTCGTTGACAGCATCATCATTGTGGCTGATCTAGCCGGTCATTGTACTGTAAGAGACCCGTACCATAGACCCGACATGGGTCATGTAGTCAGTGTGTTAAGCCCATTGGTTGATAAGTGGAAGCCTTTTGTAAAAGAAGAGGGATGTACTACTGATCTGGATCTGAATTTGTCTTTGCCTATGATGCTGAAGAAATGGAAGATGGAAAACGAGAGTGCAGGGTATTCTTTCAGCAATAGCGGGACCCACAGCGATAGCGCGGTAAGTGTACTTGAATCGCACGCGGTGTCGTGTCGGTAAGCATTTGCTTACCTTGTCAGTTAGGGTTATTGTTCTAATAAGATTAGAGGATACAAAGATCATATAAGATTTTCTTCATTGGGGTTCTTAGAATGTTTGTTTGCAATGGTACATGAAACCATATGTGGTAAATTTGGTCTTTTTTATTTATTTATTTTCAGCTTGCATTTTGCATACATTTGGTTAACTGGTTTCATATTACTTCTTTGAAAATTTTCTGTCTTTACATTGCTTGGATGAGATCACTCATGTTAATTGTCGTTGCATATTGTTATATTCTTTTTGTATGCTTGGTGAGAAGATGAATGGTTTCCTTTTCTTCACTTGTTTCATTGATGTCTAATGGTGGAAGGTGAAACTATAGCAGTACTACCCATAAACGATTCTATTTACAAATAATTTACCTAATATAACCCAACATTAAAATGATCTGAATTCAGAACAATGATAATTTTGGGATTAGGTGAGCACAAGAATGTAATTTGAAAGCTACTTAATTGACGTCTTGATCCAGGAAAAAATGTCCTGAATTTGAAGTTACCCAATCTTAACTTGACACACCTAATATGAGCGAGACTGAACGGTATAAAGTGCACATGTATTACTGAAATCTTGCATTTCCTGCACTCCCAAGATAACACACCGGTTTCAGCGGTTGCATTTCGTTGCATTTCCTGCTCACACTTTGCCTTATAAAATCATGATAAAGTCGCTGGCGGACATAGGCTGGTTAAGTTGGTTGGGTTGCATTTCGTTTTATTTCACGTAAGTTCGAATTCGAGTCAAATTCGGATATTTGGATGATCAAATTGGGTTTGAACATTTTGGGTCGGGTGCTCAATTAATCGGGCAAAGTCGGGTTTTCGGGTCAGTTTTTCGGTCGGGTTATTCGGTTTTCGGTCTAACTAGATTTCGGATAAGTCGATTTTCGGGTTTAGTCAGATTTCAAATTTAGTCCGATTTCGGGTGAGTCGAGTTTCGGGTTTTTCGGTGAATCGGATTTCGAGTTTGGCCCGATTTTGGGTTATCGGATTTCGAGTTTGGCCGGATTTTGGGTTAATTATCGGATTTCGGGTGAGTTGGATTTTGATTGAGACCATGTATTTACTGGTTATTTTTGTAGTTTAAACTCTAGAGTCTAAATATTTAATATAACATTTAAATTAAAAACCATAATTATAATAAATATTCACTATTATTAATATTTTAAAATATAATGTAATTTTCAGATAATTTCGAATCGGATAACTTCGGATGGTTTCGGGTTGGGTAACTTCGGTTTTTCGGATAACTTCGTCGGTAGCATCGGATTCGTGTTGCATCAGGCTAGTCCATTCGATTTTAATCAGTTTTGAGTTACTCTCGGGTTCGAATTTCGAGCCAAATCAGTTTGGGTCATAACATGTCTCGAGTATAAAATTTTATATTTTTCTCGGGTATCGGGTCGGGTTTAAAGTCGGGCGAGTTTTTCAGATCGGCCGGGTCAAGTTTCGACCGCCCTAATAAAAACCATAGTTTTTAGTTAAATTAATAAAAAGTGAAAGCGAAATG